>SJYX01010379.1:6040-51147 GCA_006410675.1 Oreotragus oreotragus
CATCATCCCTCCAGATCATCCCCATACACCAGCCCCAAGCATCCTGCATTGAACATAGACTGGCAATTCATTTCTTACATGATAGTATACATATTTCAATGCTATTCTCCCAAATCATCCCACCCTCTCCCTCTCCCTCTCCTTCTCCCTCAGAGTCCGAAAGTCTGCTCTACACATCTGTGTCTCTTTTGCTGTCTTGCATACAGGGTCCTCATTACCATCTTTCTAAATTCCATATATATGTGTTAGTATACTGTATTGGTGTTTTTCTTTCTGGCTTACTTCACTCCGTATAATCGGTTCCAGTTTCATCCATCTTATTAGAACTGATTCAAATGTATTCTTTTTAATGGCTCTTTTTTAACTTACTCCGCACTTTGTTTGCTCTTAATTTCCCAGTTCCTTAAGGTTGAAATTAAGGTCATTAACTTCATACATCTCTCTTTTTCAACAGAGATATTAACACTATAAATTCCCTTCTGTTGCTTAAAGTTTATATATAAATTACATGTATATTTATTTACATACGTTTTGATATGTTGTACTTTTATTTCCATTTAGGTCAAAAATGTTTTCTAACTTCTTTTTCGTTTCTTTTCTGACATACCTTATAAAAACATGGCATTGAGTTTCCAAATATTTAGATATTTTCTAGAGATCTTTCTGTTTCTGAAATCTGGTTTAGTTTCTTTGGTCAGAGACCATATTTTATATGACTTTAATTCTTTTAAATTAATCAGACCTATCTAAAACCAGAATATGCTTTTCCCTAGTAAATGCTCCATGTGTATCTGTAAAGAAAGCATGTTCTGCTGTTGTAAGGTGGAGTGTTCTGTAAAGTTGAAGTTGGTTGATTGTTGTGATGGTTAATTTTATGCATCAACTTGACTGGGTTAAGAGATGTCCGGAGAACTGGTAAAGCATTATCTACTTCATGGTATATCTGTGAGGGTGTTTCCGGAAAACTTTCAAAACCGACAGATGAAAGATAGACTTCTCAATGCAGGTAAGCATCAACCAATCCATTGACAGCCTGAATAGAACAAAAAGTTGAAGAAAGAACAAAGCTGCTCTCTGCTTGAACCAGGACATCCAGCTTCTCCTGTTCTTGAACTTCAGCACTTCGGCTTCTGCGGCCTTTGGACTTCAGAATAGGACTTGCACCATTAGCAACTCCCCTGGTTCTTAAGCCTTTAGATTCAGACTGAAACAACAGTACTGGCTTTCCCAGGCCTCCATCCTGAAGATGGCAGATTATGGGACTTCCAGCCTCCATAACTGTGTGAGCCAATCACCCACAGTAAGTCTTTTCTCTATATCTAAACATCCATATTGCTTCTATTTCCATGGGGAATTCTGACTAATTTAGCAACTCCCCTGGTTCTTAAGCCTTTAGATTCAGACTGAAACAACAGTACTGGCTTTCCCAGGCCTCCATCCTGAAGATGGCAGATTATGGGACTTCCAGCCTCCATAACTGTGTGAGCCAATCACCCACAGTAAGTCTTTTCTCTATATCTAAACATCCATATTGCTTCTATTTCCATGGGGAATTCTGACTAATACAATTGCATTATTGACATCTTTTATGTACATAATGGTTTTCTTTTTACTTTTTAAAATCTACTGTTGACGTAGGAATACTGAAACATTTAAATAGAATTGTGGCGTATCTATTTCCTCTCTCAGTTCTATCATGTTTACACGTGCATTTTGAAGCTCTATTTCTTGGAACATAAATGTTTGGGATTGTTATGACCTCTCAATGAGTTGATTGATCCCTTTGCCATTATGAAATAACCTCTGTTCCCCCAATAATATTTGTTTGGCTCTGTGGTCAAATTCATGTGATGGTTATACAGCTACTAGAGCTATCTTTTGGTTAATGTTATTATGATATACCTTATTTTATCCTTTTATTTTCAACTTATTTATGTCATTATATTTAAAGTATAATGGGTCTTGTTCTTTATTCAAACTGATAATCTCTGCGTTTTAATTGGGATTTTTCAACCATTCACGTTCAACATGACTTTGATATGATTAGGTTTAAGTCTAACGCCTTGAAAAAATAATTCTTGCGTACACTTTATTTACCTTTTGAGTATTTGGAAGATAAACTCAGTTTCCTTTTATTCCATCTTGACCAGATGTGGAAGTTATTTCACTGGATTTTAATTACATGTTTATATTCCTATCTCATGCTTGAAGTCATTAACAAATTAAGAGTAGAAAATGCCTTATTCATCTTTCTTGCACTTTTGATATTATTATAACTTCATAACTAGAATCTAAAAAGTGGCTATAATTGTTAGCCACTTATGTTAGCAAATAATGGAATGAATACATTAATTTACTCATTTTTAACCTGGGAGTATCCATTCCAAATGAATGCTTTATCCTAAAGTTAACTTCTCATTGAAAGACCATAAACATCATCTGGGTTTGAAAGTGTGCTTCTATTCTATGGTCTCAAACTCTACTTTTAACTTGGTTTTCTCGGGATACTTGAATTTGAATTGATGTAATATTAGAGCCACCAGGGAAGTCTATTATTAGAAGAGACTTTTAAATCAAATGTACCACAGGTATTCCAGTGAGAGTGTTAGGGCATCAGGTATATTTTTCAACAGGATGTAAGAGAGAAAACTGGCATCAGTTACTTGTCTGATTGCTTCTTCTCTTACAGAATAAGATGCTTACTATAAGCTGCATAAATACTATTGCTACTGGAGAGAAAAAAGGAGTATCTGCCATGCATAGTTATTGCACTGGATTCTGAAATACTGGTCTTAGCCTTTCCAGATCCCAAACATGGCACAGTATAGAATCAGATGAGCAACTTGACCTGTCTCAATTAGTCAGGATTTTTAAAACAGTAACATTAATCTTAAAAATACCTTCAAAGATTAAAAAGCAATTGAATCAAATTAAGTTAAAATGATTACAAACTTCTGAATTCAGGTATTAAAATTAATTGAACTGCATAAATATTAATGCAGTTAACATGCTTTTAATTCTTTTAATTAACAATTTTTTGTGTTCACTGTAGTAGAACAAAATATAAGATGCTAGGATTTATTCATTAAGTCTCAAATCAAACTTTGCTGTAAATCTGGACTGGTACTGACTAGAAATTCATCTCATATTTTGAAGAAGTTGTGGAAAAGACATCCTTAAAGAGAGCTTTTTATAAAAGAAAAAAGAAGGTAAATTTCCCTCCTTAAAAACTTGGAGAAATTGAGCAAAAGATGAAAAATGTTTTTTTCTCCATACACTGAAACCACTGGCAAGATAGAATAGTTGAGCCATCTTAGGAGCTGTAGAGTTAAAAAAATGAGTTCCTAAAAGGAAATGATTCTAGTTTGATTGTTCAGTTAAAGCAACTTAAGGGAAATGGATGGATGGATGGATGGATAGATGACAGATATAGATAGAAGGAAATAAAGAGACACACACACATATTTGAAGCATTAGGAATTGGCTAACATATAGTTAAATTTTTATAATTCAAGGTATGTGAAAGGCAGAATTACAATTGGACATCTGTTATCACAAATTCCTTAAAAGTAAGATTGAGTTCTATAGCATATGAGGCCATGTGAACACTTACTGTCTTATATCAACTTGGTGAGCTACTGCCACTGCTGCTCTAGCATGTAATTTATTAATAGTAATATTAAGCAATATGCCCTTGATGTCCATAACTGTAGTTTCCCAGGACAGTGTGATGCTGTGAATAAGCTAGGATAATGATAGTTGTCATTTGTATTCATCACTTTGGAAGCTGCTCCCAAAATAGAACTATTGGAAATAGTTACCATGTCTGATTGTGTGTTCAAGATGTTATAATTTTGAGAAATTCTGGCACTGTTATGGACCACAGTCTGTTGGTCTCCTACCAACAACACTGAAGCTTACCTAAACCAAGCTTTCAAGGGACTCTTCCCAAAGTGCTTGACTCCAAGGCACCCTTCCCGATTTCCCTGGAGTGCAGCTGTCCTGCAAAGCACATTTTTCCAACTAGCCACACACACTGGCAGTATAGTTTACATGCACAAGAACTCTGAGTCCCAGAGTTTCCTTTCCTGAGGGATATGTTTCAGGTTTTACTTTAACCACATCATGCTGCTTCCTCCCGTTTGAAGGTCCTGGCCTCCAACTGTGGTATACTAGCATGTCACTGAGGAGAAAAGTGACACTCTGAGAGCAGCTCTTGAATGAGGAAGACCTGGGGGACTGTGGCAGGAAGGGCAGTTTACAAATGTCAAAGATGATTATTCCCTAGGACACAGAATCAAGGTCAATAGAGAGCATAAATCTTGTTTTTCTACACAGAGAGTTTTATTGTGCTTCCCACTAGTTACTGCAAATCAAATTTTCATTGGAATCCCATTGGGAGTGTGGCTCACCCTAATTTCTGAGCTTGAGAATTATCAGGGAACAAAATCATTGTACTCCTTTTGGGATCAGATGCAAATACAGTATGCATATGGAAGAGGCATTTCAGTACAATGAGACAGTCTGTTTCTTTTCAACTTAAAAAACAATCTACAAGAAGACATATTTCTCTCCGAACATTACGAAACAACTGAGCTGAGTTGCAAAATACCTTTTCTCTTCTCTTTCCAGAACATGAAAAACTACAGATTCCAGGCCCAGAGCCAATCTTTTTCAGGACTCGGGGGCAGGGAGGGGTGGGGGAAACCCAGTCTGGGCACACTGTCCCTGTAAATGGCTATGGGTGCACGCTACGAGGCTTGAACTGAAAAGAGAATGCCTCTGCACCTTGCCCACCCCACGTTTAAAGGGCCACCTCCAGCCTTCCCTTTATTCGGTTTCCTCTGATCATCTTTACAGATTGCATCCAGACACTGTGTATACACACATTTCCCAAACCCTGTCAAATGAAGTGGTCAGTTTTCTCAATTAAAAGAAAAAAGAAATTTGTATCAGACACATTGTATGCTTGAATTGATAACATCTGAATCAACAAACAATTTTATAACAGCCCTGGCTTTCTACCTGTGTTTTGTCTCAGACAATTTTTATCAGTTAAAGCCAATGTGATGTGAATAAACCAGGGGCTCTGGCTGAAATCTTCTTGGAGATCGTTAAGCAGACCTTCCACTACCCACATGCTTCCCTTCTGCTCAATATTGCTATAACTTAAAACTTATCCAAAAAGTAAAGTATATTAAGAAAATCAAACTGGTCCTAAGATAATAGAACATTTGAAATAAAGTAAATTTAAAAAGTAACCTTTTCTCTCTGAATAATATTCTGATTAAAAAAATTTTTTTCCATTGCTTTAATCTGATAAATTAAAAAAAAAAATTTACCACCTTAACTGTTTTTTAAGCTCTACTGTCTGTTGGGCTGTCCTGGTGGTTTAGACTGTAACAAATGTGCTTGCAATTCGTGGGCAGATTTGTGGATCCAGGTTCCATCCCTGGGTCAGGAAGATCTTCTGGAGAAGGGAATGGCAACCCACTGCAGTACTCTTCGATGGAGAATTCCATGGACAAAGGAGTCTGGCGGGCTAGTGGGTCACAAAGAGTCGGACACGGCTGAGACACTAACAGACAGACAGACACAGACACACACAGTTCCACAGCACTGAGTGTATTCACGTTGTTCTGCAACCATTACCATAGCCATCTCCAGAATGCTGTAATCTTCCACAAGTGAACTCTGTACCCATCCATCCTCCCCCAGCCTCTGACAACCACCCTTCTACTTTCTGTCTTTGTGAATCTGTCTATTGGGAAATGGCAACCCACTCCAGTATTCTTGCCTGGGAAATTCCATGGGCAGAGAAGTTAGGTGGGCTACAGTCCATGGGGCTGCCAAAGAGTCTGACTCGAGTTAGTGACTAAACAACTTTCCAGGTACCCCATGTAAGTAGCATCATTTGTGACTATTTTTTTTTTTTTGTTCACCTCGCATGCTGTTAAAGTTAACTCATGCTGTAGTATGTCAGAATTTACTTTCTTTTTTATAAAATGCTGAACAATATTTCATTGTATGTATATACCACATTTTGTTTATCCATTGGTCCATCAATGAACGTTTCAGGTGCTTCATTCTGATTTTTTTTAACCATATGTAACTTTAAAATAATATACAATAAAGATGAAAGAACCTTATATCATCAACATTTCTTTTTTAAAAAAGACTGCATTCTGGGCCATAAATCATACCTTAATAAAAGGAGAGAGACAGAAAAGAGATAAAAAGAAAAAAAAGAAATGACCATATTTTACCAGCATGAAAAGACTTAGTTATTCATTCAAATATCAAAGTGGAGGAGATATGACTTAAAGATTCTAGGAGGTTATTATGTGACTATTGTAAACTTAATGGAGCTTTATACAATGTCTATATTCTAATAATGGATGATATTATTCCCACATTTTCCACCTTTCTCCTCTCTAAACTCTCTTCTTGCTTTTATGTCTGTACCTCACTTAGGATGCCTGCCCTTTCCCCCATGTATTTTGGAAATATCTCAGATCATATCTCTTGTAAAAAGCCTGACACAGACACAAATATCTGCCTACCCTGATCTTGCCTTCTTTATTCTACAAATATGTGTTGATGACTGCATGTGACAAGCTGTTGACTAAGTGATCAGGGTTAAGAGCTATACCTTGTTTGACTTTCTTGTACATGTCACATACATTGAGAAACATGATTTCTCATATACATATTCACTAATTGCTTCATGTATCTTACGCCATTTTAGTCTCCTCTACAATGCTTCACATAAGACTGGGCCAGAGTTAGTATTCAATACACATTTTTAAATTAAATTTTCGTTTGCAGTATAATTGATTTGCAATGTTGTGCTAATTTCTGCTGTATAGCATAGTGAGTCAGTTACACATATACATATATCCACTTTTTTTTTTTTAGATTCTATTCTCATATAGGTCATCAGAGAGTTTTGTTTTGTTTTAACACACACACACACACATACATGAAAGTTGAAGCTGAAAGTGTTAGTTAGTCAATTATGTCCAACTCTTTGCAACCCCATGAACTATAAACCACCAGGCTCCTTTGTCTAATGAATTCTCCAGGCAAGAATACTGGAGTGGGTAGCCATTCTCTCCTCCAGGAGACCTTCCAGACCCATGGATTGGATCCTGGACTCTTGCATTGCAGGTGGATTCTTTATTGTCTGAGCCACCGAGGAAATATATATTCCTTTTCAAATTATTTTACCAATTATCTTGTTACACAATATTGAGACGAGTTCCCTGTGTTATACCATAGGTTCTTTGCTGGTTATCCACTGAAACAGAGCAGTGCATATATGTCAACCCCAAACTCCCCAACTATCCCTCCCCCTGCTGGGATAGTTGCTGGGAACCACAAGTCTGTTCTCTAGGTCTGTGGTTGCTCAGATGCCAAGTCATGTCCAACTCTTTATGATGCCATGCACTGCAGCACACCAGGCTTCCCTGTCCTTCACTATTTCCCTGAGTTTGCCAAAACGCATATCCGTGGAGTCAGTGATGTGATACAACCATCTCATACTCTGTCCCCACTTTTCCTCTTCAGCCTTTTCTAGCATCAGTCTTTTCTACTGGGTCTGCCTCCATCCTATAAATAATTTATTTGCATCACTTTTCTTTTTGAAGATTATGTATATAAGCAGAATCATATGATATTTCTCTTTCTCTGACCCACTTCACTCAGCATGACAATCTCTAGGTCTGTCCATGTTGCTGCAAGTGATATTCCAGTCATTTTAATGGCTGAATAATATTCCATTATATATATGTACCACCTCTTCTGGTCACTAGTATGTTTGCTTGGTGTAAGTTCACAAGCTACCTCTCTAGTAAACAAATGGAACACTCTATTGAGAACTGTGTATAAAATCTAATAGGTTAACTTACATGATAGTAACAGAATGGTTTAGCTCTGAGGACCCATTCCTATTACCTGACAAACTGTAAATTTAAGCATCCATTTCCCAAAACTCCTGAAAAGTATTGGACAGCATACTGTGATTCATAGCAAGGTTGACATCTTTAGATGCTTTGGTCAGAGCTTGAACTACAGGGAGAGACTCTGAAACCTGGTGCTCTTTGTGGTGCCCAGCACCAACTCCAATCAGATAAGGGTAAATAAAAGCATAAGGAGGCCTCTTCACCAAAAACGTAGGGTGTACCATGACCCCAAGCTCAATGTATGATGGGATAGGATAAAATCATGAATATCTAAAATCCCACTCAGTTTTATTTACACATCCACTTCCTGAAGAAATGCTAGGTTTCTGTTTTTCCTGGGCCCCTCTGTAAACTGTGGGGAGGGGCGGGCTGTGCTAAAAGAAGCTAGAACAACTGGGCTGACTTCAGGTTCACCATACTCAACCTGCTAGAATTTCATTCCTATTCTCCTCCAGTTTGAGAATTGTTTTCCTCTTGAAAATAGGGTCAATGGTTCTTATCTTTTTTGAAGTCATGCAAAATTAAATGTGATAATGAATGTAAAGCTTCTTTAAAATCTGTGAATGTCTCTGTGCATACAAGAGAAGTCAGTTCACATATTGTCTATGAGGCAAAGACTTAAAGGATGGAAATAATGGATATAAGATACTACAGATTTTAAATATTGTTTCCATTCTATCAACATTTGCTCTCATACTCTTGCCTAAATAGTGCCCTCTGTCAAAAAAAATCCCAGAGCACTAGGATGGAAAGAGGTGTAGGTCATGGCAGGAAGCACACAGGAATCCTCGAATTTGAAGTATGGGTACCTTTTGATAGTAACCTGTGCAAAGATTCAGATAGGGCTCTGTGGATACGTGTAACTAGCACACAGTAATAGACGGCATTTGCTGAACATATACAAGTGCTAGACACTGTAATGATATAGATGACAAATACTTAGTAGGCCCTACCTTGTATCCGTTACTGTCTTAATCACTTTATATACATTATTTTATCAAAATATCATAGCAATAGTAGCAGTCAGTGGATAATAATAGACTACATTACATATATGGATTCCAAAGCCTAGAGAAGTTGAGAAACTTGTCCAAGTTCTCTCAGCTAGAATGTGACAGAGCTAGACTTCCAAACCAGGCTCTTGGATTGCAGAAACTATGCTAAGCATTTTTCTATTCCCAAGATAACAGGGCAAAGCAGAAGCCTGGCTGAGTGAGGAATGAATTAAAAAGTCTCTGTAAAATGGCAGCTGTTGAGTATTTCCATCTTCTACTCTAAACCCTAAGTATAGAAAGTTATAGCCAAGAGAAAGAAATACTAAGAAAAGCCCTGGGTTTTCCTGAAAGGAACAAAAGATTGGTAGTGACACAGCAAATCAGGCCATCAAGCATTAAATTTACCAGGATGAACAGAAGCTCTTATTCTCTGGTAAATATGACAAGCTAAGGTATATGAGCTTAAAGAGAAAACTAAGAAGTAATCTGAGTACAATTTTTAAAACAGGATGTGTTGATGACATTAGACATCACTAAATAGTTATAAATAAGAAGTAATTATTGGCTATAATAATATAAATATATTTTAAAAATCACAAAAGGTAGACCAATTAACAGAATTGATAGAGCCACAAAATAAATGAGTGAACAGAAAGTTCAGACCCAGGGACTTATTTAGAAGGCAACAGAAAGTCATTAAGTAATGGAAAACACAGAAGTGAATAAACATAGATGATAAAAATACAGCATCATCAGCCATTTGTAACAGTACCACAAAGAAAACAAGTGAAGAAGTGGAAACAGATAAAATAATGCACCAGAATTTCTCAGGATTTAAAAATATAAACACTTAAGAGAAAGGACTTAAAAATTTACAAAACAGTATAAATAATGGAAGAGCCACACACATGTCTTAGGGACTATTTTAAGAATATTCTAAATACTTCCAGTGAGTGAAGATATGTTAAAGAAAAAAGTTTCAGATTGTTACTGAATTTTTCACTATCAACAGAAGGCCAACATTTTCAAAGTGTTTAAAGAAAAGAGCTCTATATCAACAGTTTTTTTTTTTTAAAATTAGAGTTCAGATTATTCCTTGAGTAATAAAATTCTTCTTTGAAAATACCAAGAAACTAATCCTATACTATGCTATGTGAAATCTGGGAAATAAGTGTAATCAAATATTTTAGTAAAGCTGAATATTGTCCATAAATGAAGAATATGATGAAAACTTAGAAGAGGTAAAAATGAAAATAGATAGTTCAGTTCAGTCTCTCAGTCACGTCCGACTCTTTGCGACTCCATGAACCCAGCACGTCAGGCATCCCTGTCCATCACCAACTCCTAGAATCCATCCAAACCCATGTCCATTGAGTTGGTGATGCCCTCCAACCATCTGATCCTCTGTCGTCCCTTTCTCCTCCTGCCCCCAATCTTTCCCAGCATAAAGGTCTTTTCAAATGAGTCAGCTCTTTGCATCAGGTGACCAAAGTATGGAGTTTTAGCTTCAACATCAGTTCTTCCAATGAATATTCAGGACTGATCTCCTTTAGGATGGACTGGATCTCCTTGCAGTCCAAGGGACTCTAAAGAGTCTTCTCCAACACCACAATTCAAAAGCATCAATTCTTTGGTGCTCAGCTTTCTTTATGATGTGAGTCCAACTCTCACATCCATACATGACCACTGGAAAAACCTTAGCCTTGACTAGACAGACCTTTGTTGACAAAGTGATGTCTCTGCTTTTCAATATGCTGTTTAGGTTGGTCATAACTTTCCTTCCAAGGAGTAAGTGTCTTTTAATTTCATAGCTGTAATCACCATCTACAGTGATTTTGGAGTCCCCCAAAATAAAGTCAGCCACTGTTTCCACTGTTTCCCCATCTATTTGCCATGAAGTGATCGGACCAGATGCCATGATCTTCGCTTTCTGAATGTTGAGCTTTAAGTCAACTTTTTCACTCTCCTCTTTCACTTTCAAGAGGCCCTTTAGTTCTTCTTCACTTTCTGCCATAAGGGTGGTATCATCTGCATATCTGAGGTTATTGATATTTCTCCTCTTCGCTTTCTGAATGTTGAGCTTTAAGTCAACTTTTTCACTCTCCTCTTTCACTTTCAAGAGGCCCTTTAGTTCTTCTTCACTTTCTGCCATAAGGGTGGTATCATCTGCATATCTGAGGTTATTGATATTTCTCCTGGAAATCTTGATTCCACCTTGGGCTTCTTCCAGCCCAGCGTTTCTTATGATGTACTCTGCATATAAGTTAAATAAGCAGGTGACAATATACAGCCTTGATGTACTCCTTTTCCTATTTGGAACCAGTCTGTTGTTCCATGTCCAGTTCTGACTGTTGCTGCCTGACCTGCATACAGGTTTGTCAAGAAGCAGGTCAGGTGGTCTGGTATTCCCATCGCTTGAAGAATTTTCCACAGTTTATTGTGATCCACACAGTCAAAGGCTTTGGCATAGTCAATAAAGCTGAAATAGATGTTTTTCTGAAAATAGATAGGAGGTTACTAATTATGTGGGGACATCTATTCCATCTCTCTCAAATTTTTTTCAGCTACTGAATAATAATCTAAACCAATTGCCTTGTCCCAATGTTTATATCCTGTAACCATTTAAAGGCAAAATCTGTCCAGTAGTGTTGCCAGGTGGTATGGGAGCCAACAGGAAGGAGTACTCAACAGAGAACTGAAGATATACTAGTTTTCCTATTGCTATAGAACCAATTGCCACAAACTTAGATGCTTAAAACAGCAAGCATTTATCATTTTCCAATTTCTGTAGGTCAGAAAGCCCATAGCTTAACTGGACCCTTTGCTTTAGATTCTCATCAGGCAGCAAACCAGGGCTAACTGGGATTACAGCCTCATCAGTGGCTTGACTAAGGAAAGGTATGCTTCCAGTCTCCCTCAGGTTGTTTCAGATAATCTCCTGAAGGTTGTAGGACTGAGGTTCCCATTTTCTTGCTGGCTGTCAGGAAGGGCTGCATTCCATTCCTAGAGGTTGCCTGTTGATTCCTTGCCACGTGACCTTTTCCAGAGGCAATTACACAGGACTGCTTGCTTTTCAACACCAGCACATGAATCTCTCACACCAGCAGATGAATCTCTCCTTCTAGCCAGCAAAGATGAAGTTATATATAACGGAACATAGTCCATCACCTTCACCAAGGTCTATTACTTAGAAGCAAGTCAGTGGCTTTGCTGGCACTGAAGAAGAGGAAATTATAAAAGAAAAAGACTTATTATAGGTTACCTAAAAGTGTGTCCACCACAGGTGCCTAGGGTTTTCACCTCTCCCATTAGATTGCCAAGGTAGGCTCAAACTTGAGCCTGTTAGTAGGAGGAAATAGACAGAACAGGCTCCATCTTGAAAGCCAGAATGTGGGCTGGAATCTTGGGCCAGAATGTGGACTTTGAGCTATATGCCCAAAATCTATGGAAAAGACATATTAACTGGAAAACCAGACCTCCCAGATGGAAGAACCCCAGGGCTCATACCTAGGGTTTTCATTGCCTAAGAGAATACCCTAATTATCTGTGTAATCAAATAGAATCATAAATTCTATTATGCTTATTGGGGTATGACCAGAGGCCTATTGATAATTGCCCACTGTTAACTACCTAGGCTTAAGGCATATGAATCATGGGTTAACTTTGTATCTTTCTCTTCCTTTGTTCAGACTAGATTCAGGGAATTTGGGGAAGTGGGTTTGGGCATGTACACTTAGGGTATATAAGGTTTTCACAAAAACTGTTCGGGGTCCTTGGCTAAGAGGAGACTCTGCCTTAGGCCCGCTGGTGTAATAAACTGCACTTCACTATCCGCATCGTTCTTCTGAGTGAGTTTTTTTCCTGGAATGTGTGGCTACAACACGTCCATTATCACAAGAATATGAACTGACATGCCCAATTTTCACATACCTACAGGGTAAAATCATTATTTCAAGAAAGACTACAAACCAAAGAGCATATGCTATATGAAGCAAAATTATTGAAGTAGATGATCTACAACTGTGAAATAAGTGCATAAATATTCTCAAAATAGAAGGGAATATACTATAACAGAAAGCAGGAGCAAGAAGTTATAAGAAAGTTAGAAATATTAAGTGTGCAGAATACGGTAGCTAAAATATTTTTAAATGACCAAAATGAGATGGATACAGGTAAAGAGTGAGTGAGCAAGCTGAAAGATCAAAGAGTTCTCTCAGAAGACACCAAAAACGGACAAAGAAATAGAAGATGTAAGAGAAAAGCTGGGGAATACAGAGTCTAGAAATAGGAGAACAATATCTGTAATAGTTTCAAAAGGCAAAAATAATAAACTAAAGAAAGGAGATATTTGAAAAGAATGGAGACAAATTTCCTAGAATTATCGATGAGAGACCCTGGACTGGCACAGCGCAAAGCGGCAGATGAGAAAGGTAACAGAACACGCACACCTACACCTGTTAGAAACACTCAACAGGCAGAAGTTGACGTCAGACCCTAACATTCTTTGTTAAACAGAATTACCATTAAAATACAAGGGTGAGAAAAATATCCCCAGGCATATCAGCCTCAGAAGATTTGCCATATAAACATTCACTTAGAAAACACTCTCAGATGAAACAATCAAACAGGAAGAAAAGTATATCCAGGGGCTGCAGCAACCCATGTGAGAAGTAAGGGTGATTAACTTTTCTAGCAGAGATTAAAGTTATCTCTTGAAACAAGGATAAAAGGGCAAAATCTACAGTGCTGTACATTTTGCAATAAACTCAGAACTAAAATTCCATGAAGATAAAGGGGCAGAAAAGGCCAAAAGGCCCTGAGATGTTAAAAATTTGCTGATTTCTTAGGGAAAGAATAGAGGTAATAATAAATTTAAGAAATCAATATGGATTTAAACATGAGAAGGATTTTTTATTTAAAGATTTCAAATACAAAAACAAAAGTAGAATGTGTAATTTTGAAATTAGGACAAGAAAACTTAGAGTAAAAAATGTTTACCAAAGTAAACAAAAAGAAAGGATATTGAAGGGAAAATAGTAAATCATATCACCAAAAAATTCCTAATATAATCACAACAATATTGGATTAAATTCACCAAGGAGAAACTCAGATTGAAAATAAAATTGTATAACAATACAACACCTGTAATATTTGTAAATAAAATAAGAATTGAGAATAAAGGATGGAAAAAAGATATATTATGAAAATATTAACCAAAAGAAATCTGAGGAAGTATTCTTAATATCCAGAATATAATTAAGACAAAAAACTCCTCAGAGATAACACAGGCTGATTATACTGGTAAAGAGTACAGTTGATCAAGAAAATAAAACCATTAGAAACAGCTATCACTTCTACAGTAATATCACAAAATATATAAAACCAAAATGGGAAAGACTGAAGAAAGAAAAAGATAAATTACCAATTGATGCTGAAGATTTTACCACACTACTCTCAGAAATAGATCTAGAAGGCAAAATAAACAAAAATATGAAAAATCTAGATGATAAAACAAAAAAATTTATTAATCTATGGGATAATTCGGAGTTCAGCATCCAACAACAAAGTACATATTCTTTATGAGTGTAGATATAATATTTGAATAACTATGTGTTTAAAAAAATAGGAAAACTAAAACTCTTAAAGTAATAAGTAGATAAAGAAAATAATAAAATGAAAAGAAAGAAGAATGAAGGTGAGAACAAAAGAAAATGGAAATAAATTTCCCTGGTGGCTCAGAGATTAAAGTGTCTACCTCCAATGCGGGAGACCCGGGTTTGATCCCTGGGTTGGGAAGATCCCCTGGAGTAGGAAATGGCAACCCACTCCAGTATTCTTGCTTGGAGAATCTCATGGACTGAGGAGCCTGGTGGGCTGCAGTCCACAGGGTCACAAAGAGTCCGATACGACTGAGTGACTTCACTTACTTACTAACTATACTAGATTTTACACCCAAAATTCAAGAAAAAAATAATTAATAACAAAAATAACTTAAAATTCCACGTGTTTGGAAGCAAAATCTCATGCTGGTAAATAACCCAATATATAGAGAGGTTATTATGAAAAAATTTAGGACTGGACAATGAAAACTAAAAGGATTTTTAGGATTTTACATGCCAGACTTAATTACAATGATCAGAAAGCATGTTTTAGATCCAACCAGTCCATTCTAAAGGAGATCAGCCTTGGGATTTCTTTGGAAGGAATGANGGAAATGGCAACCCACTCCAGTATTCTTGCTTGGAGAATCTCATGGACTGAGGAGCCTGGTGGGCTGCAGTCCACAGGGTCACAAAGAGTCCGATACGACTGAGTGACTTCACTTACTTACTAACTATACTAGATTTTACACCCAAAATTCAAGAAAAAAATAATTAATAACAAAAATAACTTAAAATTCCACGTGTTTGGAAGCAAAATCTCATGCTGGTAAATAACCCAATATATAGAGAGGTTATTATGAAAAAATTTAGGACTGGACAATGAAAACTAAAAGGATTTTTAGGATTTTACATGCCAGACTTAATTACAATGATCAGAAAGCATGTTTTAGATCCAACCAGTCCATTCTAAAGGAGATCAGCCTTGGGATTTCTTTGGAAGGAATGATGCTAAAGCTGAAACTCCAGTACTTTGGCCACCTCATGCGAAGAGTTGACTCATTGGAAAAGGCTCTGATGCTGGGAGGGATTGGGGGCAGGAGGAGAAGGGGACGACAGAGGATGAGATGGCTGGGTGAACTCCAGGAGTTGGTGATGGACAGGGAGGCCTGGCGTGCTGTGATTCATGGGGTCTCAAAGAGTTGGACACGACTGAGAGACTGAACTGAACGGAACCGAAGCTAAGATTAAAACTCAAAAAGTTCGAACAAAGAGATAAAGTCAAAGAAATCAGAAAAAAGAAATGTAAGGATAGATTTAAATGAAACAAGCCATTTATAAACACAGAAAAGTTAAATAATATTCCAAATTGATTTCTGGAAAACATTCATAATGCACAACTCTACTGTGATAACTCAATAAAAAAGATAGTTTTAAAGAAAAGACTCTGATGCTGGGAGGGATTGGGGGAAGGAGGAGAAGGGGACGACCGAGGATGAGATGGCTGGATGGCATCACGGACTTGATGGACGTGAGTCTGAGTGAACTCCGGGAGTTGGTGATGGACAGGGAGGCCTGGTGTGCTGCGATTCATGGGGTCGCAAAGAGTCGGACATGACTGAGCGACTGAACTGAACTGAACTGATGTATTGAAAAGAATGAATCATGAAGGACAAAGATAATAGTATATTAAAAAATAACATAATAGTTAAAAAATAATTTTAGATGAAATAAACTCCTAGAATGAATATCTGAATTAGAAAAAAAAAGAAAACTTTTAGCATAATATAAACACTTAAAAAATGAAATAGTAGCTAAATACAGTTCAGTCCAACTAGTTTTATAGGTAAACTCTATCAAACCTCTATAAAAAAAAGTTAATTCTTATTTTAAACAAATAGTTTCACAAAATAGGAAAGTGCTCCAAATTAAGCTACAAGTATTAATACAAAAGCAATTCTATTAAAATGTTTAGGTAGATTTTTTTAGGGATTTTTGAAACTTATTCAAAAAATGTTCTAGAAGAATAAAACCCCATAAATAACTATTTCAATAAGAGAATACTTACTATACCAGTTACTAAGACTTACTAAAAATAAATAAATAAACTTATGTTAGCTCAGAGAGAAAGAAATAGACCAATGGGTTAAAACCGGACACTCAGAAATAGCATGTTTAATCATTAAAAAGTAAAATTGAAAACATATTGTTTATAGAAATGATGTAATGGAAACTCAGGATAAGGAAAAACAGAAACATGTACCCTAACTCACATCACATACAAAGGTGGAGTCAGATGAATTAAAAATCTAAATATGATACAATACAAGTTCACACACACACATATACATGATAATTATATGAAGTGATGGATTGGTTATCTTATTGTTCTACTCATTTTGCAATATATACCTATATTGAATCATAATATTATACTTCTTAACTTATGCAGCGTTTAATGCCAAAAAATTTTATCTCCAAAAAAGCTAGAAAAAGAAATAGAGCTAATTTAAACTAATTAAAAAAAAGGAAAGAACTAAATGCTGAGTGGGGATCTAAGCAGATAATAAAAAATGTTGAAAAATAATTGTGATACCTAGGAGTGGGAGGGAAAACATATTTAAAAAGATATCATTACTCTAGGAGACAAATCCAAAAAGTTATTACTGAGATTTATGTTAAAAGCGTTCTGCCTATCTCTTCCTCTAGGAGTTCTATAGTATCTGGTCATGTATCAGTTCATTTCAGTTGTTCAGTCAGTCCGACTCATTGAGACCCCATGAATCACAGCACGCCAGGCCTCCCTGTCCATCATCAACTCAGACTCACGTCCATTGAGTCGGTGATGCCATCCAGCCATCTCATCCTCTGTTGTCCCCTTCTCCTCCTGCCCCCAATCCCTCCCAGCATCAGAGTCTTTTCCAATGAGTCAACTCTTCTCATGAGGTGGCCAAAGTACTGGAGTTTCAGCTTCAGCATCAGTCCTTCCAAAGAAGTCCCAGGGTTGATCTCCTTCAGAATGGACTGGTTCGATCTCCTTGCAGTCCAGGGGACTCTCAAGAGTCTTCTCCAACACCACAGTTCAAAAGTATCAATTCTTCAGTGCTCAGCCTTCTTCATAGTCCAACTCTCACATCCATACATGACTACTGGAAAAACCATAGCCTTGACTAGACAGACCTTTGTTGGAAAAGTAATGTCTCTGCTTTTCAATAAGCTATCTAGGTTGGTCATAACTTTCCTTCCAAGGAGTAAAAGTCTTTTAATTTCATGGCTGCAATCACCATCTGCAGTGATTTTGGAGCCCCCAAAATAAAGTCTGACACTGTTTCCACTGTTTCCCCATCTATTTGCCATGAAGTGATGGGACCATATACCATGATCTTCGTTTTCTGAATGTTGAGCTTTAAGCCAACTTTTTCACTCTCCTCTTTGACTTTCATCAAGAGGCTTTTTAGTTCCTCTTCACTTTCTGCCATAAGGGTGGTGTCATCTGCATATCTGAGGTTACTGATACTTCTCCTGGCAATCTGATTCCAGCTTGTGCTTCTTCCAGCCCAGTGTTTATTATGATGTACTCTGCTGCTGCTGCTGCTGCTGCTAAGTCATGTCAGTTGTGTCCGACTCTGTGCGACCCCACAGATGGCAACCCAACAGGCTCCCCCATCCCTGGGATTCTCCAGGCAAGAACACTGGAGTGGATTGTCATTGCCTTCTCCAATGTGTGAAAATGAAAAGTGAAAGTGAAGTCGCTCCGTTTGTCCAACTCCTACGACCCCATGGACTGCAGTCTATCAGGCTCCTCTGTGGGATTTTCCAGACAAGAGTACTGGATTGGGTTGCCATTGCCTTCTCCAATGATGTACTCTAGAGGTCTTTAGTAAATTTTGAATTTATTACTGTATATGGTATTAGAGACTGTTGTAATTTCATTCTTGTACATGTAGCTGTCCAGTTTTCCCAATACTACTGATTAAAGGATTGTCTTTTCTCCATTGTATATTCTTGCTCCATTTGTCATAGATTAATTGATCATGGGTGTGTGGGCTTTATTTCTGGGCTTTCTAGTCTGTTCCATTGATCTATATGCCTCTTCTTGTGCCAGCACCATACTGTTTTGATTACTATAGCTTTGCAGAACAAGGGAATGTTACTCAGCCATAAACAAGAATGAAACAATGTCATCTGCAGCAACATGGATGAACCTAGAGTATCATACTAAATGAAGTGAGCTAGACAGAGACAAATATGGTATTGCTACACGTGGAATCTTAAAACAAACAAACAATAACAACAAAAAAGGCAAACTTATTTACAAATAGAAATAGACCCACAGACATAGAAAATAAACTTATGGTTACCAAAGAGGAAAGGCAGGGGAGGCATAAATTAGGAGGTTGAGATTAACATATACACAATAACTACATATAAAATAGATAGCAAACAAGGATTTATTATATAACACAGGGAACTATACTCCACATTTTAATAACCAATAAGAGAAAAGAATCTGAAAGTGAAGATACATACACACACACATACACACACACGTGTGTGTGTGTATAACTGAATCACTGTGCTGTGTACTTGAAACTAACATGACATTGTACATCAATTATATTTCAGTTTAAAAAGGTATCAGAAGCATATGCAATGTGGGGATATTAATGGAGTGGTTATACAGGAATTAAGAACTTCAGTTCATTGAAGGACAACATTGGCACAATTTAGAGAAATATAGCAGGGAGAGAATAGGTGTCACGTTTAAAACTTTTAAGACAATGTCTATAATGTTAGGAAAACCAATAGAAATGTGAGCGAAAACATTAACAGATTATAGACGAAGAGGACAAGATAACTAATAATCATAAGAAGCTGTCAAACTCACTAGCAAACAGAGAAATGCAAATGAAAATAATGAGATACTATTTTATATCCATAAGAAAGACCAAAAAGTAAAACTTTAATGACTATGACACATCAGAAAAGATGTGCACACTTTGGACCTCAAGTGGCAAAGCAACGTCCCAAAGAGACCCAGGCTCCCTTGGCACTAGCAGCAGCCACTAATGAGGGCATGGTCTCAGCCAGAAGCTATGCCGGCAGAAAGTAAGTGTACAAATCTCCAAAGCAGTTTGTCCTGGGCGATCTGGGCTGGCATTCAGACTGTGCTTTACTTAAAATCTAGAAAAAAAAACAAAGAGGACAAGAAGAGAGAAAAGATACAAGTGCCACTCCCTGCAAGAGAGAGATTACTGCATGCCCCCTTTGCTCACCCCATGGTTGCCCCAGGGGCTCAGAGTATCTTCAGTATCTCAGGACCTGTCCTCCTGGGAGTCTTCACTCTCCAGGGCTGTCCAGCAATGCCCTAGGGGTGACTGGCTTGTTCTCCCCCTGTTTCATTTCCTATGATGACAGTAAACCCTGAAGGTGGTGGTTCCTCTCTTCCTAAGCAGCAAATACCCAGCTCAAGATAACCACATGCATCATGTAACTAAACAGAACATTATCAACAATGATAATCTCTTACAAGAAATTAACTGCTGATTAAACACAATATAACTATGATCTGGTAGCAGTTACTTATTATTTGATTGGCTAAGTGCTAACACATCATAATGATTAGTTAACCCTGTTTCTTACAAAACCTCAGCAAGTACCTCTTCATGTAGTACCTTTCCAACTCTGTTATAATCAGTCAGCAGCTTCCCCATGTGCATTAGCCTTGCCTGGTGACCTTCACATAGACGCACATCCTTTTTGCCACATATTCACGACACTTTGTGATAACTGTTGCCATATAAAATTCAAAACCTCCAGTTAAATCTGAATTTCAGATAAGGAACCTTTAAAAGTCTAAGTATATCCCCAAAATTGCACGAGATATATTTATACTAACTGGCAATTCTGCTTGTATTTCTGCATTAACCTGGACTTGAACATCATGGTTGTTTCTATTTAGCATTCTCTTCTTTCTACTTGCTTTGGCTTGAACTGAGTCTCATTTTTCTGTTAATATTTTCATTGCCCATAGTCCGAAATCTGCTGCCAAGATGAAAGAAACAAACATGCCATTTTCTTAATTCCAATAAAATTATAATGTGGGTATTACCCCCAATTTACAGAGAAGAAAACTGAGGTTCACATATGTTTAAAATTGCACCTAGGATCACATAGTTAGCAAGTGGAGTCTGGAAATCAGGGTAGCCTGGGTCACAAGTCATTTACTTTCCACTTAACCATACTGCCTACTAGGAAGAGACAAGGAGAAAAAGTCAGAGACGTGGCAGTGCATTGGGCTGGGGGCAGGGGGCAGTATTTTTGCACTGATTAAAGGATTTTGACCCAAGGGGGACATGTTCTCAAAGAAACTCAGGTTATGACCCAGGGATCCCAGGCTGCCTCACAGGAATGGTGCTGGTACCTCTGTAAGCTATACAGCTCAGCTCACTGTGCTTCTCCTAGTCCTAGCATTCCAACCCTGAAGACCCACCTCCAACAGGCAGAGAGAAGAAAAACTCAAAGCAGCTGAAACTCAAAACTTGAAACCCCGTTTACTTTTCCCTCTTCCCAGAGGCCCACAATAAGTCATCGTACATCTTCTTGCTTTAATCACCCTATATAGAACAAAACAAGGCCCAGATTCTAAAGTGAAGTATCCATTTACAAAACCCAGTGCCCTTTCTTCCACCTGCCTTCCTTCACTGAAAAGACTCAAGCTACCCACCTTTAGGAAAATCACCCAAATTACAGGAGCTAATTATCTGTGTTTTTCTCTCTTTCTTTTTCCCCTAAATTATAGCTATCTTTAAGAGAATCCGATTGCTTTTTTTAAACAGAAGATTGAACCATCTATTAGAATGTAAAAGAATGTGCTAATTGGAGTTCAAATCAAATAAGACACAGTTTAAATTTATACTTGTAAAGTGAATTATCCTTACCTTTGCACCCCTAGCTCTGCAGGCTAGAAACAACAGAATGACCCAAAGTCACTTTGAATTTATCCACCCTTACAACCTGACAGTGATTGTTTTTTTGTTTTTAGTCTCTTTCAACCAGAAGTAACTGCTCTTAACTGTGAGATTATGCAGCTCTGTTTGGAAAGCTTTTGTGAGTCTCTGTAGTATAATGATTTTCCTTTAGAGAGCATGTAATTTTAGGTTCTTGCATAACAGCACAGATTTTTATGGTATTACTAAACTTTGTAATTTTATTTCTCTCTGACAATTAAGTGCACATTGGTGTTATGGAATTTTTTCTTCCTTCCATCACAGTTGGATGAAATTGGAAAGGCAGACTATGCTGCGTTGGGAGTGCTCATGTCTAGAAGTGTAAACGTTTTGCGATTCCCTTGTTGAAGATCCATTTCACACATAGGCAAATCCATCACACCACTACTGTTTGCTTTCAGTTACAATCAAGCGGTAACCCAAAACACACAATGTACCGACCAAAAACAATCAATGTGCCATTCGTGTACTCCCTTTGTTTAGGAAATAGTTTAACAGTTTACAGTACATTAATTCAGATGTTTAACCTTTCTGCAGAAAGTGAGCATTTTCCAAATAAATACTTTTTTTAAAAAAATTCTAGAATTCATCATTTCTCATCATTAGCCACATCTCTTCCTTGCCTGTTGTACTCAGATCTGGGCAGTAACTCCAATCTTCTATAGACACTCTCACTGTTTCCCACTGCTGTGTAAATGAGTCACATCACTCGTTCTAATCCAGGCAGATGAAAGCAGAGAAACGTACTGCCTGTGAACTGCACAGCCCCATTTGGACATACATGATTTACTCTGTCCCTTGGAGGCAAGCTGAAGGCTCCCTTACCACAAAGATGAGTGCTCAGTACCCATTAGGCATATGACAATCCTCCCTTGAATCCCTCAGAATCGAATTTTGTAATTTATCAAGAATCTGTAAGAATGATAATGCTCTCTTTTAGGCTTCATCTGTTGCCTTTAATACATTCCCTGATGATTAGAGTTTTGCAGACTTGCTAGGACTTAATGATGCTTCTCCTAGAAAGGTTTACATGATCAATAAGACATGATCCCAAGACAGAGTGAAGAGAAACTCTGAAATCCAGTCTGAAGCAGCTTTTTCTCTGTGGTCAGATGGAAGCATTTCCCACTGGAAATCACTTGCCATAGTCAGCAGATCTCATGTCGTTATACTTCATCACTCAGATTTGTGAAACTGTGGCACCAGATAAATGTTTATTACCATCATTCTATGGAATAATGCTCCCTTCAAATCTACCTGCAGCTCAACACTTGGATATACTCTGTTCTGGACTGTGTGCCCAACTCCAATGCATATGGTGAAGACATAACCCAGAGTGTGACTGTATTTGGAGATGGGATCTTTGTGGTATGAGCGCTTGGGATCTACTCTCTTAATAAATTTCTAGTACATAATACAGTATTATTAATGCCAGTCACCATAGTATACACAATAATATCATGTTATGTTCCTTAAATGTGTGCAATTCTTATCTTAAAATTTTTACACAGCTCTAAAAATTTGTAACTGATAAAAATAAGTAATTAAGGTTAAAGGGGGCAAAAGGATGGCCTGATCCTATAGGTTTAGCATCCTTATAAGAAAATATGCCAGAGAAGTCTCTCTCCCAGCACACAGGCAACAGACGACAGAGTATGTGAGGATGCAGTGAACACATGGAACAGAGCCCCAGACACTGTGGTTGAGGATGATCCTCTTGTGGCCACTTGGTCTATAGTCATTCAAGAAGTCATCCATTCAAGTCATCCATCTTCTCCAGCAAAAGTGACTCATGTTGGCTAAAAAATAATTTCATTTTCAGGAAAATAACTGGGAAACTTTGCCTAATAGATTAATATAGATTCAAGATATATAGCTTCAGACTTCCTTGGTGGTCCAGTGGCTAAGAATCCACATGCCAGTGCATGGGACACGTGTTTGATCCCTGGTCTGGGAGGATTCCACATGCCGCAGGGCAACTTAGCCTGAGAGCACCACTTCTGAGCCCGAGCGCTGCAGCGACTGAAGCCTGTGTGCCCTACAGCCTGCGTTTAGCAACAAGAGAAGCCCACTCACCACAGCTAGAGAGCAGCCCCCGCTCACCACAATTAGAGAGAGCCCACACACAGTAACAAAGACCCAGTGCAGTCAAAAATAAATCAATTAGTGGAAAAAAAAAGACATATAGCTTCATGTATTTTTTTAGGGGCGTGTGTCTTTGTGTCTCTTTGGGTGTGTTTCACATGGTCTAGGAGGCTTTTCATGGAGTTATAATTTTTAGGCCCACATGAAACATCCTGTATGCTGAAAACTGAGGAGAGTCAAAAATCCAGAACAGAGTGAAGGGAGCCCCTCAAATACTTTAGGAGCTCAGGCAGTGTGAGATTTCTCCCTTCTCACGGGTATCTCCTTCTGCTCGGTGCCCTTATTCCTCACTCCTCTCTCCTTCCCAAATTTAGCACTTTCAGCTAAACCTCTGGACATGCCCTGAACTATGAGAATTTTAATCAAGAATACCCAAACAAAAATAGCTGTGGAGCAGGGGGTGAATGTTGCCGGCTCTCAGCCTGCGGCACCTGGCCAGTGAAGGCTTATCCAGTAAGAACCCAGTGATCCTTGTTCTCAGACTGGGGCACCCTTTCACCCTCTGACTTGCATTTCCTTCACTTAGTGACTATGGATTGTGATTAATACCTCTCTTCCCACTCATCTAGTCCAAAAGCCCTCGGCATCCTTCCCTGGGCTGGTGAGGGGATGAGGTATGGCTTTCTCTTCCCCAGACTCCATCTCCCCCCTGGGGTGATTCTGTAGCTTCCAATTGGACAGGGCTGAGGGGGCAGGCTGTGTCTAAACTGGCCAAGTATAAGGCAGGATTTATGAATCCTGAGCTGGATTTTCATGCTGTCTATACCACCGTGAAATTATCTGCTGATTCCATTTAGTAAATAAGGCAGCAGGTTGAAGCCGGCCATTCCCAAGCCCAGCAGAGACTGTGGCTGCCATGCTAATGGGCTGGTGCAAAGACTAAAGGGACTTTTGTGGGGCCGATGGGCTTGTCTATCCTGGAATCACTACCCTTGTGTGTAAATGGGAGGCAACTGAAGAAAGGAATGTTTGCTCACTGTACTCCACTCATTACTTATGCACAGTATGTATTATTCAAAATAAGCAATTATCCCAAAGTAAACAAAACTGTTTGCATTTACCAGGAGACAGTCTGCCCCTTTGAGGAAGCCAGTGTCAGGCAGAGAGCAAGCAACTATTGACTAGAACGGAAATAGTACCACATTCTTAGCAGGCCAGATTCTAAAAGCTTTGACCTGGCATGCCCATCCTTCCATGTGTGACCCTGTCCAATTGCACTCACTTCATAAATGCCCAAGATGTTCTTTGCCCTTGCATGAATGCTAAGTCACAGTCGTGTCTGACTCTTTTGCAACCCCTAGGACTATAGTCTTCCAGCTCCTCTGTCCATGGGATTCCTCAGGCAAGAATACTGGAGTGGATTGTCATGCCCTCCTCCAGGGGATTTTCCTGACCTAGGGAATCAAACC
The DNA here is from genome assembly GCA_006410675.1 of Oreotragus oreotragus. NCBI lineage: Eukaryota > Metazoa > Chordata > Mammalia > Artiodactyla > Bovidae > Oreotragus > Oreotragus oreotragus. Next base: position 31,164 of record SJYX01010379.1, read on the forward strand.
AGTGTCTCTTATGTCTCCTGCACTGGCAAGTGGGTTCTTTATCACTATTGGGAAGCCCTCTTTGCTCTTGAGTTGGACTTAATTCTCATTCAAAACAGAGACCCATGCTGTAGCACCAATATTTTTAAAATTATGGTTGGAACAGGATTAACATGAAAAAATGCTATTATTAATTCCATTTGTTTTTCTGTCAATTATGAAGAGCCTCCATTATTTACTTGTTTTAGTGGAATATATATACAGTGAGGCAATGCGATATGGAAATAGTTTGTCTCCATAAATCTTTCTTAAGCACTCTACACACAATGGTTTTTCCTCAATTTTAGAGCAATGGTTTCAAATTTTCACAAGTAATCACAAGTCCATGGGAGTTATAAAAACACAGATTGCTGGGCCCCACCTCCGAAGTTTCTTATTCAGTGGGTTGGGGGCCACTAACATGTATTTACAAAGCACTCCCAAGTGATTCTGATGTCGCTAGTTCAGGCACCAAGTTTGACAGCCACTGTTGTAAAGTTTTGCTGTTCAATAATGTAGCCACTAATCACATCTACATGTGGCTACTGAGGGTGTAAAATGTGGCTGGTATGAGCTGAGATATGCCATGAGTGTAAAAATACATATAGGATTTCTAAGACTTTTAAGAGTACTAAAACATACAATGGACATGGGTTTGGGTGGACTTTGGGAGTTGGTGATGGATAGGGAGGCCTGGCCTGCTGCAGTTCATGGGGCTGCAAAGAGTCAGATACAACTGAGCAACTGAACTGAACTGAAAATATACAATATTAATTTGCATAGGATTATATCATGAAATTATAACATTATTAGATATTTTAAGTACGGTAGTGGTTGTGGTGGTTTAGTTGCTAAATTATGTCCAAATCTCGTGACTCCGTGGACTGTAGCCCACCAGGCTCTTCTGTCGGTGTGATTTCCCAGGCAAGAATACTGGAGTGGGTTGCCATATTCTTCTCCACGGATCTTCCTGACTCAGGGATCAAACCCGGGTCTCCTGCATTGCAGACAGATTCTTCACCAACTGAGCCACCAGAAGAAGCCTATTTTAAGTGCAGCACACTATTAAAATTAACGTCGATTGTTTCATTTTTAAATATGGCTCCTAGAAAGTTTAAAATGACATGCATGGCTCACATTATATTTCTATCTGACAGCACTCTTCCAGAGGATCAAACACAGGCTAAAGATGGGATACTGCCCACACAAGACAGAGGGTAAAGACAGATTCAAAGTGTAAAGATAGATTCAAATTGTAAAACCAAATTTGACTACTTGAGTAATGATTGACTATTGTAAAACCTTAGGGAAGCATGAAGGTGAGGTGAAGGTGAAGTCGCTCAGTCGTGTCCGACTCTTTGCGACCCCATGGACTGCAACCTACTAGGCTTCTCCATCCACGGGATTCTCCAGGCAAGAATACTGGAGTGGATTGCCATTTCCTTCTCCAGGGGATCTTCCTGACCCAGGGATCGAACCCGGGTCTCCCGCATTGGAGGCAGACGCTTTAACCTCTAAGCCACCAACAGCATATACCCAGCCCTGTTCTTTTGCTGGGCTGACCACCGAGTCCAACGGAGCTCTTGACCAGTGTCTGATAGGCCTGAGCAGCTGTCTGGCCAGGAGAGGGAGCAGAGAGACACCAGGAAGGAATGGAGGAGAGAGGACTGTGTTCAGGGGCCAGAGACTCTTTGTTTCCAGCAAATCCCTTTAAGATATCTTGAATGGTCTTGAAAACGTCTGGTAGGGACATGTACTGTTTTTCAGAAAGGCCTACAGAGTTTCCTTTGGACAAAATGGGTTTGGATCCTTTCATCACGGAAGAGGCTAAAATTATTCTGAAGGCAAATATTTCAAGTAAAAATATGCTGTTTGCTTTAGTTCCAAATCACAAACATTCATCCTTTCTCTTCTTAAATTGATTTGGGATTCTCTATGACAGCATTTTTACTGTGGCTGGACTTTATTCCCCAAACTCCAGCCTGCCCTGGAGTTGATTGAGCAGGACCGAATTACTATTATTTTTGTTTTTCTTTCTGAACACTGTCTAAGGTTGTGTGGCTCGGTTATGTGGAAGCATACCATGCAGCTACACCCCTTAGGGGATGGCTATGTAAGTAAAAGACGTTGTTGGAATTTTCTTTTATTATTCTGCCCTGCTATTCCCCAAGACTAAACAGAGGGTTTTTCTCTGCTGATGTGGAACCAGAATACAGTTCTTACAAAGTCATTTGGCAAAGATATGCTTCAACTGGAGGGTCAAGAAATGATTCCTACTGTGTTCTTGTGTTGGAGAATCAAGCTTAAGCTAAATCACTTTTCCTTAATTTCACAAATATTCATTTCATTGGAAGGGATTTATCCAAGTCAAACTACATTACACTCTTGTATGTGACACAGGACAGGGCATAAGCAGGATTGGCTTCCTCAAATCCCAAGGTTCCTACTCTGTCAAATGATGACACATCATGTTACTGGGGCAGTTTCTCCTTTCTGCTTGGCTGTATGGTGGGTAGCTAAGAGAAAGTTATTCACTTAACGTAAAAAATTAGCATTCATCAGAATTTTTTCACTCTATATGATTAAAGCACTGTGGAAACAAATGTAGTTCCTTAAATGAGGTGTGACTGTGTTAGCCCCAAGTAAAACCCTAGGCATGGTGATGGAGAAGGGGTGAAAGCCAAGTAGACATGGAAAATCTCTCTCATTCCTTGACTATAAGAATCTTAATTAGTCCCAAAGGTTTCTCTCTCACTTATTTTAAAGCAAACCAGGGTAGATCAGACAATGAAATAGGTGTCAATCAATCTCTGCTAGAGTCAGCTACATTACTTACACAATTTGACCCTCTATGCTCGGCATTCTGAGTTGGCTAGGATTTTGCTCCATTTGAAATAGCAGGTAGGTAAGTGGAATTGTGCCAATAACTGAGCTCTTCTAATTGAGTTCATCCTGGTAAATTAATAAAAATTCCTGCCAATCAAACATGTGCATGTTTGCAGGAATATTACCAGTAGGTAATGGAGATAATTAATACTTCATGACATCAAGGTCTGAAATTAAAATCAAATCTGAGACTTAACTGCGATTATTAAATCTGAGGAAAATTATCTTTCAGATGACAAGTGTCACAACCTTCAACACCTGAATTAATAACAGGGAGCGAGCCTCCAAAAACACAGAGCACTTCTTTTTTTTCCTATGTTGCAATAATTACCACTTCATGACATCAAGGACCTATATCTGGCTCAAGACAATACTGAAGATCAGTGAAGTATTACTGCAACACAAAACACAAATTTCAGGCAACTTATCTAGCAACAAAATAGAATTGAAAGAATACAGGACTGGTGATGGGAGATACTGAGACTTGGGTCTAGCCCACAGTCTTGCTCATGATTTTCCCTTTTACTCTAGCTAAGCAAATCATTTCACCTACCTGGGTCTTAGTTCTTTCATCATGTGAAGCTAATTTCTGTTCTATGGAAAAAATTCCTATAAAGATCACACAGAGATTTTTAAAAAATATTTATTATGTACTCATTCATTCTCATATATTGCCCACCAGCCATGATGTGGGGTGTTTGAAAAACAGATTAGAAAATATACAGTCCTTGATTTAAAAGGACTTCAATACCTGCCGAAGAAATTGTCCAGATTAACAGTATGGAGGCGGGCTTCATTGGTAGTCCAGTGGTTAAGATTTCACCTTCTAATGCAGGGGGTTTAGGTTCGATCCCTGGCCGGGGAGCTAAGACCCTACATGCTTTGTAGAAGAAAGATCAGAACATGAAACAGAAGCAATATTGTAACAAATTCAATAAAGACATTTTGAAAATGGTCCACATCAAAAAAATCTTCATTTTTTTTAAGCTGTATCTATTTTTTTTAATTAATTTTTTTTTAGAGCTTCCATTTTACTTTATTTTACTTTACAGTACTCTATTGGTTTTGGCATACATTGACATGAATCTGCCATGGGTATACACGAACTCCCAAACATGAACCCCCCTCCCACCTCTCACCCCACATCATCCCTCCGGATCATCCCTATACACCAGCCCCAAGCATCCTGCATCCTGCATTGAACATAGACTGGCGATTCATTTCTTACATGATAGTATACATAAAAGAGCATGGAGACAGGGTAAAGCTCAAGGTTTCTAAAAGGCATGTCCTGTGTGGTGGAAATGGGGAGGGTGAGTTGCTGGCAAGGAGATTCCCAAAGGAGAGGATGCTGGGGCTGAATCTTAGAAGATAAACATCTCAACAGATAGATGAACATTCAAGGGAACAAGGTTCATAAATTTATTTTTTCTACCATAACTAGGTTAAATATCTAATGTGTGACAATCCTAGATACATGCTGAAAACAAAACACTGTTTCCCAAATCACAGCTGCATTCTGGAACTGAAGTGGTATGGATTATAAAAAGAAGAAAAAAAGTAACTTGCCTGAGGACTGCTGCTGCTGCTGCTGCTAAGTCACTTCAGTCGCGTCCGACTCTGTGTGACCCCATAGACGGCAGCCCACCAGGCTCCCCCACCCCTGGGATTCTCCAGGCAAGAATACTGGAGTGGGTTGCCATTTCCTTCTCCAATGCATGAAAGAGAAAAGTGAAAGTGAAGTTGCTCAGTCTGTCCGACTGTTAGCGACCCCATGGACTGCAGCCCACCAGGCTTTGCTGCTGCTGCTAAGTCACTTCAGTCGCGTCCGACTCTGTGTGACCCCATAGACGGCAGCCCACCAGGCTCCCCCACCCCTGGGATTCTCCAGGCAAGAATACTGGAGTGGGTTGCCATTTCCTTCTCCAATGCATGAAAGAGAAAAGTGAAAGTGAAGTTGCTCAGTCTGTCCGACTGTTAGCGACCCCATGGACTGGAGCCCACCAGGCTCCTCCGTCCATTGGATTTTCCAGGCAAGAGTACTGGGGTGGGGTGCCATTGCATTCCCCGTGCCTGAGGACAGCCAACTGGAAAGGACTGGAACTAGGACTTCAACCATGTGGCTTCATCAGTATATGTATGATCTCATTTGTCACTGTTAAGACCAAGGATTGCTGGGGTGAGGCGAGAAGGGGCCTTTTTCATAGGGTCAGGATAGTAGAGCATTTGGACTGAGAACAGATTCCAGACTCAGAGAGGAGATGCAATGCCTTGTGGGGAGTGAAGTCATAAAGACTTCATAAGACCAAGGATTGCAAGGCTGAGAAGAGGGATGGGCTGACCAGGAGGCCACTGAACCCTGCACTGAGGGCTGAAGAACAGGCTTATTTCATTTATTCGTATCCTGAGATTACTTTAGCATCTCTGAGCTGACGCTGGTCCTAGCTTCCTCCACTAGGACTGAGCCATGGAAGGCTATAGCTTCTTGCAATGGAGAAAAAGGGAGAGACAGGTCCTAAAAACACCCAGGAGTAACAGAGGAAGGGAGCAGAGAAAAGCTGAGTTCATATAAATCCGCCAAAGCTCTCCCTGCCCAGTACCAGCTGTAAGAGCAACAACTGTCCCGCTGCTCTTTTGAGCTTTGCCTTCTGAAATTCAGACCCCGAGGCTTCCCTTCTGTACAAGCTGCACTGAAACAGGCGGCGTGGCGCAAAGTGATGGCTAAAACCTGAGGAATCTTTTCTCCTGCTCTGTTAGTAACCAGTGTCTGAGCTCCCACCTCCCTAGCCCCATTCCAGGTTCCTCCTCAAAGATCTTGCAGACCTCCCTGGGGGCACCTCTCTCCAACACTAGGGCCGGTGTCTGTCCTGTGCCTGGGCCCTATGCCACAGACATTCTCAAATGTGTTGAACATCACCACTAAGTGCAAGAACAGTGGTACCTGCCTCCCCCTCCCCCCTCCTGTGCCCTAGGGGACACAGTTCCCCTGTCCCTGGTCCCACTTCCCATTTATGAGAAATTTCCTCTCAGTTCAGATATGACTGACTGGAAACAGTTGGGAAACTGACTGCACAGACACCTCAAAAGCACTGGGACCGACTGTAAAATGTGGGTCTCCTGAGAACCCACAGAATACGGGATTTAGAATGAATTTGCAAAGAGGCAAGTGTACAGTGGTGCTAGTGGTAAAGAACCCGCATGTCAATGCAGGAGGCATAAGAGACACAGGTTTGATCCCTGGGTCGGGAAGATCCCCTGGAGAAGAGCATGGCAACCCACTCCAGTATTCTTGTCTGGAGAATCCCATGGACAGAGGAGCCTGGTGGGCTACAGTCTATGGGGTCGTGGAAGAGTCAGAAATGACAGAAGTGACTTAGCATGCACATGTGCGCTGCAGTTGAAAGGTAGCTGAATTTCCAGGCCGCATCGAGTCTCCAGGGTATCTGGTGTGTATTTACATAACGAGAGAATCATCTTCAGAGCACCCACCCAGTGGTCAGAGTTGCAGTGGAGTCCTTATTAGCCTAGGGAGCCCTGGTGGGCTTCATGTCCTCTGTGTGTGCTCCAGAGAGATAGATCTGGAGAAGCCTACCCCATACCCCACTTGTCTTGGAACAATGTTTATTCCCTGCCTCATCCTTCAAAAGAAGGTCCATGTTTCTTCGATTTGTTGTTTGCAGCAAGGTGCAGCTTAGAGGAGAGTGTGGATGTGCTGGTGTTTGCCATGAAATTAAATAAGAGCAATGATACACAGCCAATGTGCACCCATAAATTTCAAGAAAGAAAATTCCAATGTGGCATGAGGATAGAAGTGGCTGATATATTAGACAGGAACGGCACTGAATCTTGTGCAAAATGAGAGAAATATAATTTCCCTGCATTATCTTGTCCCTTTCTTAATTGCCTACCAGGATGCATTCATCAACTAGCTTCCCTAGGCCCAAGCTTTCGACTTGCATGCATTTTTATATAAAACCAGCTTGTGTTTTAAGTATAAAATGCACTGCTTGTGCTATCACATCAGACACAGCAAATGGATAAAAATCTTCACTTGTCAGTTTCTAGATATAATGCACTTTGCATTTCAAGACTGGGAAGTCGGCAGCAAACACCAAGCATTGACAATAAATACGGGGGTTAGAAGCTTTAGCTGGGCTACATTTACTGCAGAGCAGGCTCATACAGCTTCATGGGAGTTTGTGCAGTCTTGGAGCTGATAGCAAGCAAGCGTGGCTGGCCATCCAGGCAATTCCCATCCCAGTGGCAGGTTCAATGCCTCCATTCCAGTCCTGGCATTAGCTGCTGAGATGAGAGTTGCACTCAAGCTCCTTTCAATCTTAAAGGCCTACAAGGAAGGCCAATCGCAGAACATGAAAACTGACATTAAGATTGCACAAAAGGGGCACATTAAAAGCCATAACAACTCCTCCTAAGAATAAGGCCTTCTGGTATATGCCCAGCAACATATAGAAGCTGATGATGGGACTTCCCTGGTGGTCTTGTGGTTAAGACTCCACCTTCCAACGTAGTAGGTGTGGGTGCGATCCCTAGTTGAGAAGCTAAAATCCCACAAGTCTCATCACGGAAAAAACAACGACTGCTAAAACAAAGCAAAACAAAATGAAAGCAATATTGTAAAAAATTCAATAAAGACTTTAAAAATGGTCCACATTGGAAAAAAAAAAAAAAACAAACATAATGAAGAAGAAGCTGATGGTGATTCCCAAACCAGAGTCAAACAGGAGGAATGTTAATCAGTCATAAGCCCAGTGATCCCTGAGGTGGCAGAAGGCACACTTCCATCTGTTCCTGCTTTACAAGGGCCCTATTGCATCTCCTGCCAGCCTGACTCGCCACGCAAATGGGGTGCAATAAGAATTTGGCCCATAAAGCCGGAAACATATGGAAGCAATTCCTGGCTCTGAGACACTGTGGTTTTTGGCACATTATGTAGTCTCTTTTAGCCTCAGTTTCTTAATTTGTAATTTGAGGCTAATAATAATATCAACCTCACTGAGTTATTGTGATTATGGAATTAGATATTGCATGTTAACAGCTGAGCATAGTGCCTGCTCTATAGTAAGCAACAATTAACCCTAAGTATCATTATCGGCTCTTACAGAAGTTGCACAAAAGCAGTGCATAGGCATAGAACTGCAGGGGACTGTGTTTAATAGTTTTGGTTTTTGAGGTCAAAGAAGAGTCAGTGATTTTACCCAAAGCTAGTGTAGCTTTTAATCTCTTTGATCTCTTTCGTCATGATGTGTGGTTTTCAGCATGTAAATCTTGCACATATTTAATTAGACATATTTATTGCATTTATTTTGATGTTACTGTAAATGGTATTTTAAAAAATTTTAAGTTCCAATTGTTCATTGTTAGAATATAAGATACAATTAATTTTTATATGTTATTTGTATGCTGCAACCTTGGAAAATGCATGTATTCTTTCTAGAGGGGTCTTTCATAAATTTTTTTGAAAGTTTCTATGAAGACAATTATATCTTCTATGAATAGATTTATTTCTTCATTTTTATATGTATGCTTTTTATTTTTCTTCCTTTATTGCACTGGTTAGGTCTTCTAGTGCAATGTTGAAAGGATTAGTGGAAAAGGAAATTCTTGCCCTGATCCCAATATTATGGGAAAAGCACCCACTCTTTCACATTAGATATTATGTTTGTTGTTGCTGAGTCACTAAGTTGTGTCCAACACTTTTGTGACTCCATGGACTATAGGCCACCAGGCTGCCCTGTCCATGGGATTTCCCAGGCAAGAATACTGGAGTGGGTTGCCATTTCCTTCTCTAGGGAATCTTCTTGACCCAGGGATCAAACCCATGTCTCCTGCATTGCAGGTGGATTCTTTACCACTAAGCCCCCAGGGAAGCCCGTATGTTAGCTGTAGGTTTTTGGTAGATGCCTTTATAGAAGGTCTATTTCTGTCATGCTAAGAAATTTTATCATGAATGGGGATGGTGAACTTTTCCAAATGCTTATTTTTGTATCTATTGAAGTAACTTTTCTCCTTTTCTTGATAATATAAATTATTTTTTTTTCAGATTTTTAAAATTGGAAGAAGCATAACTCTAGTGAAATGTTTTTTTTCCCCCCAATGACAGACATTCTGATTTAGAGAATTTCAGCAGGAAAACTGGGGAATGCTCCTTTACATCAGTGGAGTAAATTTATCTCTTGTAAGTCCAGAAACTACTTCTGAGCTCAGAGAGTGCTTGTGGATTTGTCTAGGATATTCTATGTGAATCTGGTTTATGCCATTACTTAAAAAAAATAAACTCATTTCAACATGTCATTCTTTCCCTAAGCTTTAAATTAAATGGTATATGATTCAATGGAAAAGGTCCATACAGAGACCAGTCAGGTCTGTCACAGTTGAGGACCGGGGAAGCCGCAGAAAAGGCTGAGCCAATCTGCACAGGGCACAGGGACTACCACCTGCTCTAAGAGTCCCAAGTCAGAGGAGATAAGAGATGGATAAAATGAGTTAAAATCCAGCCATCGCCCCTAGAGTTCTCCAGCCTCCAAAGAAAATCTGATGTGTGGGCACTTGGATGTGTGCATTAGTAAAACACTGACTAATTTGAGTCCTGATTTTTATAAACCAATGTACCTTATATTCCTTAAAACAGTAATCGTTACTGCCCAAATGGTGTCCATCTTAACTTATATTTTATTTTCATCATTCAAGCCTGATTTGTTTTAGATTTTAATGAATCCTTTCAGTACTATTTTTCTTGGTTCCTTTGCCCACTGTCTTCCTTGTCTTATATCCCTGTAGAAATAACTAGTCCGTGAAGTGAGAGTCCAAAAAGAAGAAAACTTGCAAAACTTAAAACATGTTAACAAATAAAAATGATTGAAACTTCTTTCACTATTTAATTTTCTTCTTCCTCGCAGTCTGGTGGGGAGAGGAACCCTCACAGCCCAGGTCTCCAGCAGATACTCTAGTTCGCATGCTCCATATGAAGGAAGCCATGTATTAAATTGGGATGAGCCCTTGCATTTCATCACAGAAAGTGAGTGTTGGCTTGAAATTGAGGATCAGCTCATGTGGGCATGAGATGGTGGCTGGGATCATAAACTGCTGCTCCTGGGCAAAGGACCGAATGATTAAAACTGTTGTTTATAGCCCTTATCATTTACAAACAGGTGAACACAGAAAAAAGACTTTCAATTTCCCTAAATTAATTTTCAGTTGAAGGTTCTCTTGTGTCAAAAAGATAAGAAACTTGTATAGAATTACAGTACAAGAAGCTTACAGCTGTTTAAAGGACCTACAAGTCTAAGGTTATCTAGAAAATATGGGTAAAATGACATTTGTCAGAGTGACTCTTATTTTTTATGACACATTTGAGAAATTGAAATGACTTTGAGACAAATGACACCCTTATTTGGGACCCCATCACCTGTGAACAGCTAGTGGGGTAAGTTCAGTAAAGTTGTCTCTAAGATATTAATTGTTGGCAAAAGAGGTAGTAAGGACCTTGAGAAACCCAAGTCTGGTGCTGTGACTGTAGTTTAATATCAAGGAATCCTTATCCGAAACCAATGTTATCTGCTAAATGAAGGACTTCTCAGCCTTTCTTTTTTTTCCCAAAATTTTGTTGATGTGGACCATTTTTAAAGTCGTTTTTGAAACTGTTACAATATTGTTTCTGTTCTATGTTTCAGTGTTTTGGACATAAGAAAGCATATAGGATCTTAGCTCTTCCACCAGGGATCAAATCTCACACCCCTCACACTGGAAGGAAAAGTCTTAACCACTGGACCCCAGGAAGTTCCTCAGCATTTCATTGTGAAGAGGATCAGCTTTTCATCCCCTCAGCTACCAACTGGTGCTACTATCATGTTGCACTTAATTACCCCCCTCTCTGCTGCTGCTGTTAAGTCACGTCAGTCGTGTCCGACTCTGTGAGACCGCATAGACAGCAGCCCACCAGGCTCCCCCGTCCCTGGGATTCTCCAGGCAAGAACACTGGAGTGGGTTGCCATTTCCTTCTCCAATGCATGAAAGCACTCATTTCCATCACACTCATTTCCATAATAGTCTGTTTATATACTTCTCTCTCCAACCTTATCTATTTTCCAACGTATATACACTTACAAATCTTTGCATCTGTGTAACAATAACAACATATTTGGTGCTTACAATGTCTAAGCAACATGCCAAGAATTTTATATACATGTATTCATTTCTACCTCACAAAACCCCTACTTATTATCACTCCAATAACTTCACCCATTTTACTCATGAGAGTAAAGTAGAAAGTTGAATCTTATCTATTTTCCAACGTATATACACTTACAAATCTTTGCATCTGTGTAACAATAACAACATATTTGGTGCTTACAATGTCTAAGCAACATGCCAAGAATTTTATATACATGTATTCATTTCTACCTCACAAAACCCCTACTTATTATCACTCCAATAACTTCACCCATTTTACTCATGAGAGTAAAGTAGAAAGTTGAACCTTATAGGTTGGGCAATCTGCTCAAGTTGTAGCAGAGAATATTTTCAAAGTATAACCTTTCTAATTCCAAGGTCCATGCATTTAGTTAGTCAAAGTACTACCTGATACACTCATTTCAATAACTATTTACAGAGTGTATCAAGCACTATACTCGATGCATTTTTAAGTATTTGCACTTCCAACCATCCATACAGTCCTCTTCCCACCTTAAATTTATTCTCATTCATATTTCATCAATAACACCAAAGTATGTTTCCTATAAAAACTGTCCCAGCTCTTGTGTTTTTAGTGTAAGGCAGATCTTGTGTACTCTTCCCATTTACTCATCCATTATGCCATGACGAATCATTATTGAGAAACTCAAACCACACTTCAGTCTCATGTTTTTCCGTGCTGTGCTTAGTCTCTCAATTGTGTCCAACTCTTTGTGACCCCAGGGATTGGAGCCTGTCAGGCTACTCTGTCCATGGAGATTTTCCAGGCAAGAGTACTGGAGTGGGTTGCCATGCCGTCCTCCAGGGGATCTTCCCAACCAAGGGACTGAACCCAGGTCTCATGCACTGCAGGCAGATTCTTTATGGTCTGAGCCATGGGGGAAGATTTTCCTCACTAACTCCACCTATAGAAATTGCTCCCACATTTGAGAGTTTGCTGTTTCACTTAGCAATCCTCGATTTGAGCCATGTGTCTTTTTGTTCATTCTGAGCTATAATACTCTACAAACTTATTTTAATGTCTTCTTGAGCACAGAACTGGGAACTCAGTTTAAGCTTGGTGATTCCTATTGAATAATCAAATGATTAAACAAGTAACCCAAAGAAGCATGTTCCAACAGCAATGATAACAATTGAAAATAAAATGCAGTAATAATCTTAAAAGCAAGTTATGATGCCTTTTGGGAAAACAGTACCATATATCAAAGCCAAAGGAATGATTCCTACAAAAACATAGGGAGTCAGAAAAGGTACAGGGGAGAATAAAGTCAATGATTACACTTTTATATTAGGAAAAAATCCACTAACTGGAGGTTATAGCTTGAACTGAGAAAGAAGCCACTCAGTCTTTTACACAAAGTGAGGGAAAACATCTCTGCTCAATGTCAACTACCTGCTCTGGGCTCATACAGGTCTACAGTATGACTCCCAGATCACAATTCATTCATTAATTCTCAAAGAGCAGATGCCCCACAACAGTGTGAAGACAGACCTGTCTGGATCAGATGTTCAGAATTCTTTTGAACAGGACACAGGATTGGCATCCATTAAATACTTTCCTTCAACCATTTTACTCTCATTATGCACAACAAGGGCTTAGGTTAGCAGGGATTAAAGCATGAATTATTCTAAAGCAAGAAGCTTTAGCCTTAAGACATAAAAGTAGAGAAAAACTGGCTTAAAGAAAAAAAAAAAGAACAATGTAGGATTAGATTATGAACTTGTTCACTGAACAGTTACATAGCAATTTGCTAAGGTAATTATTACCATTAATTTGAGAGCCAATAATTATCATAGCAATTTTACCATTTCATCTCTCATTTACTTTGAAATCCTAGAAGTAGGGTTTTTTGTTGTTGGTGGTTTTTTTTTTTTTTTCCAGATACCTGGTTTGCCTGGCTGCTCTAAAAGCCTCCTTTTTAAAGACTTTTATAATCTTAAGCATTTTTTGGTGGGAATCACAAACTTCTCAGATAGCCTTCTTACATTAGTGCAACAATGCACTGAAATCCAAGGGGTAATTCATCTTGGTCCCCTGTCTTCTGCAGAGCACTCCAGCCCGAAGGTTAATAGAAAAGAAGGCTGTGTCTGCCATCTTGGATCTCATTCCATTTCAATTTTCTGGTCACAACACCATGATTTTCTAGCCGAGAGGGGTGAACAGGAGCATATAACTCTCCCCTTGATGCCTTTCCCTCAGGCCCTTCAGTCTTTGGAGCTCAGGCCTTAGTGCTAGTTTAATTGAACCGCTGTGCTTGGCTTCTCCTCTGAGAGAGAGAGATAGATAGTCCCTCTGGTGACTTGTTGCAACAGATTTCAAACTCAGCTGGATTTAACTCTGGGCATTAAAAATACTGCCTGAGACCAGGAGCCCAGTGAAAAGAGTAACTCCAGACACTGGCGTGCAAGCAGGCACTTTACAAGAGATATACAAAAGTTCTGGCTTTTCTTCTACTTGGCTACCACCAGCTTGCATGGCTCAATTCCCTCTCTTAGGCCATAATAACGGCTGGTTTGGAGCATGTGTGGTCATGTTGTGTCTTAGAGGAGCATCTGAGAAACCTGTGCTTGAGGCAATAAAATACCAATATCCTTGGCTCAGAGAAGATATTAGCTTCATAGTCCTGAAAGGAGACAGTTGTCAGCACTAAGACATTTGCTCATATGTGTTAAAATCAGCTCATTTAAATCCAAACAAACTAATGAAGGTGAGTTTTAGAAGAGCTGGAATCAGAGGTTCACAGAATCTGGAACTCTATTATAGAGTGTGATATGAATGAATAACCGAACGCAACAACATGAATATAATAATGAAAAAAACTGAGGCCCAGGGAGTGAAGTGACTTGTTCAATTGCTTAGCAGTTTGGGGGAAGGATGAAATCAACATTCCAAAGCTTTTAGGTCTTCCATGTGCAAAGACTTTTCTTTCTTCTATACACCACTGCCTCAAAACACTCAGAGAAGCTCTGAAGTCAATTTCCTAATGATTTTAGGTAAGAGAAGGATGAGAGAGATAGGGCTTTGCAAAGTCCTAGTAAAACAGGACGCTTGACTGAGTTAGAAATGACAAAAAACAGTCAAATAAATACTCACGTATTCCTTTCCATACTTGGTCTCGGTGTTCAGTTTTCCCCAGTGTTACTCTTGAGCTTGGTTAATGATGCAAACAGCTAGATAAAGATGGGTGTCAAGAACCGAAGTTTCCACAAGGTCTGCATGGACTCACGACCAGTGAAAATCTCTCCACAGACAAAGAGGCGGCAGCTCAGGAGATGGGAGATTCCTGGTCTGGCTGAGGATTGTTATTAGCAAGGCCTTGAAGATGGGGGTGCAATGTGCCTTCAAAATCCATCATTAACATTCTCCAGTCCCTCTAGACCCAGGACTGAAGGAATAGGAGGCAGAATATTATAAGGGAGAGCCTTAATAAAATATGAATTTTTTCCCCTATCTAATTCATAGCAATGAAATCCAGTCACCTACAAAATCTCCTAATGTCTACCCTACCCTGTGCTTGTGACAGATGCACAGAGATTAATGGGTAACACTCCTTGCCCATAAGAAAGAGACAGATATGTACAAGGAGAACTTCAGAGCAAGGTGGCTCCATGACAGAAAAAGCATGTGATCCTGAAGAAGCAACTAAGAGGGATTCAGTACAGGAGAACAAGACAGAGATTTCATTCCTGACTGCAATCAAGCCTCCCAGATGATCTCAGAGCTTTTGTGCAAGAAGAACTCATTCCAAGGATGAGAATAGCTAAAAAGACAGAAGTGTTACTACAGGGAGATCAAGCAGTCTTTCCTCCAAAGACATCAGCGGGAAAATAGGAGGAAGTTCTCTAGCCATGATCACCTCTCAGGGTGAGTATAGTCCAGGAACTAGTTGCAGGGTAAGATGGTTCTGCTATGCCCTCCCTGCAAAAAAAACACCTATATTATTGAAACAGTTGAGATGTGGCATAAGATACTAAGGCCCTTCTCTTAAAGGGACAAAAATGAAACAGGACTCTAAGTTGCCGGGAGCAATATAGCTATCAGTAACAAGTGGCCATCAGACAGATTTGCTGCATTGTTGATGTTTTCAGTCCATGTTTAAAAATAGGTATGATGCCTGCAAAGAAAGGCAGCTCAGTTTCATAGACACCTGCTTCTGCTATGAGCTGCTCTTCTGCTTTTACCTGGGCCCTCTCAAGGCCAATCACTTCCTCCATGTGCTCTGTATGAGGAACCACTGGGAGTCAAGACCCTTGAGAGGTGAAGCAGTTTTAGTCGGTGAATGATCTTGACTCTGTTTCTTGAACCCGGGCAAAGACTCTTCCCTTTGGCCTTAGTTTCTACCTGAGATCCCCTAAGGGCATGGCAGATGGAATAAGATCCTGGCCAAGGAAGCTATAAAGAAATATTGATTCAAAGACAGCGCTCAACTTTATGATTATACAATGGAGGGATGCAGCCCAACATGAGTGCTTCATGGGAGTGAAAGGGAAGAGAAAAGAGGCAGTAAATGTGCAATGTGTCTTGAAGTGGTTGGATGTCCTCAGTGCAGCCTAACAGAGAAAACAAAGGAGAAGCTGACTGCGTCCTCATGTGCCTGGGCTCCACAGCAAGCATGAGATCATCATCATTAGCCTGCTCTACCTCAGTGAAGATGAGTCCCTGTAACAGAAGGGATAATGCACGCTGGAAGCACAGTCTCCCCTGTTCAGGGAGTTCTGTGTCCCAGAATGCACCTCGGTGATGAATGTCTGCTGTCTGGAGATTCTGGGCCCACACAGCTACTGGCCTGGCATTGCCGCGAGGCTGGCTGCCTGGCCAGGTCTGAAATGCCTGAGGATGTAGATAATTCTGAGTTATTTTTCTCCAGGGAAATCCCTCTGGCAGTATCTACATCCTGAAATCATAACACATGTTCAGAGATACAGATGTGGACCTTGCCCCTGAGTGCTGACACCTGTCCTAGATTCAGAAGAGATTTAACCTAATGTGAGCCCGGGCATTCCTAGTGGCGCAGACGATAGTCTGTCTTCACACGCAGGAGATCAGGGTTTGATCTGTGGATCAGGAAGGTCCAGGGACAAAGCAGCTTATTATTGGGCTTCCCAGGTGGTGCTACTGGGAAAGAACTTGTCTGCCAAAACAAGAGTCACAAGAGGCATTGGTTTGATCCCTGTAAAGATCCCCTCGAGGCAGGCACGGAACCCACTCCAGTATTCTTGCCTGGAAAATTCCATGGACAGAGGAGCCTGGTGGGTTACAGGTCCCATAAGGTCACAAAGAGGCATACACGACTGAAGCAACTTAGCATGCAATATGAGCCCAGATTTGCTGAATGCAACAACAGGCAATTCCTGGTGGGAAAAGGGTCATTCCCAGTGCCTCTGCCAGGGGTCTCCTTCATGTGCTTCCCAAGAAACGTGATCTGCAACTTTTCACGTGGTGATACCCATGCATTCCCTAACACACGTGGGGTTCCCGATGTTGAACACCAACACAGCATCTGTCTCATTGACCTTGATGTGCTTCTTCCTGTCATACACATTCCATCCATTTTCTCAACACACACCCTTTCCAGTTTCCCCACCTTATTATTCTCTGCACCACTTGATCCACCCTCTGTTCCTGTGATTTCAGCTGCTTCATTGTGACATCATTGTGTCAGCTCCATCACTGTGTTCATCTGCTCCTCTCATGGCTAAAGCTTTGTCTATTCCTAACCTGCCTGGAAAAATTGTTTCCTTTTTGAAATATTCCCACTGCTACCAGATAAATGTGATCTCTTTTAGTCTCTCAAACTCTCTAATTCTGGAGTCGAGCGATGTGCTGGCAACTGTGTGTATCTGTTCCCAATTCTACGTTCAGGCAAGTCAAGGCTGATAGTTCAGAATCAGCCCTGGTGGGGGGAGTATCATATTTACACCATGGTTAACAGCAAGTGCTACAAATCAGAGCTTCCCATTGCCCCCAAAATCAGCGGGTTTGTGAAGAACACACAGCACAGGAGATGACATATGTGTGGTATTCAATAAATTTTTGCTGAACAGATTTTCACATACTAAAGACATTACCTTTTGGTCTCCAATACAGAAAATATGGGCTTCCCTAGTGACTCATCAGTAAAGAATCTGCCTGCCAGTGCAGCCAATGGCACCCCACTCCAGTACTCTTGCCTGAAAAATCCCATGGACGGAGGAGCCTGGTAGGCTGCAGTCCACGGAGTCGTGAAGAGTCGGACACGATTGACCGACTTCACTTTCACTTTTCACTTTCATGCATTGGAGAAGGAAATGGTAACCCACTCCAGTGTTCTTGCCTGGAGAATCCCAGGGATGGGGGAGCCTGGTGGGCTGCCGTCTATGGGGTCTCACAGAGTCGGACACGACTGAAGCGACTTAGCAGCAGCAGCCGCAGCCAGTGCAAGAGACACAGGAGATGTGGGTTTGATCCCTGGATCAGGAAGATCCAGTGCAGTATTCCTGCCTGGGAAATCTCAGGACAGAGGAGCCTGGAGGGCTACAGTCCATAGGGTCCCAAAGAGTCAGACACAACTAGGCAACTGAGCACGCATGAACAGAAGGCATGTTTTCATTTACTTGTTTTTTGAAGAGTAAAATATGGATCCATTGTGAGTAAAGAGCTTTGTAAAATAATAAAGAGCATGCTTAGTAAGAATGCTGCTTTGTGTACAAACAGAACATATGACTTTCAATAGGACAAAGCATTATCACCCTCTGCAAAGCCAGAAGGCTTTTTGCTCTCCTCCAGCAGCCAAGTTTGTTCATCTAAGGCTAAAGGTCTCTCTTGCCAAGAGTAGACTTCTGAAAACAATTGTTGGAGCCACAATATAACCGTGGTTCTTTATCTTTCCTTTATTTCTTTTTCTTTCCCAGAGCAAGAATAACCTTCAAAGAAGTTTTTGATCTGAGATACCCATTTTCTTGGACCGTAATCTTAACCCATATGCCATCTAGCTATGAACTTCTTTTTGATGAGAAAAGCTGAAAAGGGAGAGAAATGGTCTGGATCTAATCTGGCAGGCAGAGGTCTGTGGTTCAAAAATAGTCAGGATTTTTCAGAGTCTTCAGAGAGTGAAAGAGGCAACCATGTGACATTAAATTCCAGTTCTAAACATTCCCCAGCCTCTTATTTACGAAGCAAGCTGTATTAACAAGCATGGGTAAGCACACAAAATCTGGCTCATTCAAGGAACAAAGGATGTGAGTAGCTCACAGATTCAACAAAAGTCTGGTGAACCAGACTCAGAAAACAAGCAGGAATCAAGAAAACATGGCTGCAGGATTTAGCCTGGGTCATGCCCCTGACAACTCATGTGTTAGCGTCTCTACACCTCTGTTACGTATGGATAACTTCTCAACTGTGCCTGGGTGTTTCAGTTTCTTCCTCCAGATTTGAGGCGCTGGGCAGCAGTTATAAGCTGAGCCCAGATCATATTTTACTCTGTTAGCTTACTGTAAGCTAACAACCTGTATTAGGTTTCTGTAAGGGGAAATAGGTAGTTCCTCCCATAAGAATTCCACTCTAGGGGATGACTTCAAATAAAGAGGGTGTCTAGATGCTGCGGAGCTAAAACACAAAATGAGAACTACACATGCAAGTACAAAAAGAATGGAGATGGAAGAACAAAACAAGACAACTCTGATCTGCTTGTGCATCTGTCTTTCCAGGTAAAAAGAAATACCAAAAGTAATTCATGGTTTAAATTGCTTTTATGGTATTGATATATCTTGAATATGTCTAAACAGTGAAACACTATTTATAAAAAATTTCTTCCATTCACCTATATATCAAGCCAGGTAAAGTGTTTGTTCCAGCATTTGTTTATGACATGGAAAAAAAAAAATTGAAACTAGATTTGCCTGATTTGCTCCTGGAAAGCCTAAGCCAATCCTTGTTCATCTTCTGCATTAAAAACAATGAATTTACTCTATATCCATTTTCCCATTATATTATCAAAGAATAATGACTCCCATTTTAAAGTTGTTGAAAGTCATTTTGACATTCAGAAAGAATACAGAGTCACCACTAGGGTCATCACTATTGGTTATCTGACCCATGTACTTGTATATATTGGATTCTAACAGAAAATTCCTAGGACTTCCCAGGCAGCCCAGTGCTCAGTGGTGAGGCTTCCATGTTTCCACTGCAGGAAGCATCAGGAGTTTGATCCTGATCTAGGAATTAAGATCCAACAGGCAGCATGTCAAACCAAAAACAAAAAACGGAAACCAGAAACTCTTTTGCTTCATGTATCCATCTTTACTTCATACAGTATGTGCCTCAGGTGTGCAGCCAGACTGACCTACACTTCCACGCTTCTCCTTGCCATGGACTGACTTAGAGTGACTGTATGACCTGACTCTGACCAATGAGATTTGAAAGAAAGGCTGTGAAGTCCTTAGAAGACACAGAAAGAGACATGCTCACCTCTTCACATTCTGGTTGTTATTAGGACAAAATATGATGCCTGAAATTGTGCTAGTCAGCATGCTACTCAAGAATGATGCTATCACTTTGGATAACCAAGTGAAACAGACTTGAGAGCCACATACATGACCCGCCTTGCACAGAACCTGCCCCACTGCTGGACTTCTTACTATTTGAGACCATGTTTTCTGTGTTGTAAAAGCCAATTTAAGATGGGATTTCTTGTTATTTGCTACTAAATGCTTCCTGATTCATGGACCTGACATTCCAGGTTCCTATGCAATATTGCTCTTTACAGCCTCGGACCTTGCTTCCATCACCAGTCACATCCACAGCTGGGTATTGTTTTTGCTTTGGCTCCACCCCTTCATTCTTTCTGGAGTTATTTCTCCACTGATCTCCAGTAGCATATTGGGCACCTAA
>SJYX01010379.1:52321-72095 GCA_006410675.1 Oreotragus oreotragus
GGAGGAGCCTGGTAGGCTGCAGTCCACGGAGTCGTGAAGAGTCGGACACGATTGACCAACTTCACTTTCACTTTTCACTTTCATGCATTGGAGAAGGAAATGGCAACCCACTCCAGTGTTCTTGCCTGGAGAATCCCAGGGGTGGGGGAGCCTGGTGGGCTGCCGTCTATGGGGTCTCACAGAGTCGGACACGACTGAAGCGACTTAGCAGCAGCAGCCGCAGCCAGTGCAAGAGACACAGGAGATGTGGGTTTGATCCCTGGATCAGGAAGATCCAGTGCAGTATTCCTGCCTGGGAAATCTCAGGACAGAGGAGCCTGGAGGGCTACAGTCCATAGGGTCCCAAAGAGTCAGACACAACTAGGCAACTGAGCACGCATGAACAGAAGGCATGTTTTCATTTACTTGTTTTTTGAAGAGTAAAATATGGATCCATTGTGAGTAAAGAGCTTTGTAAAATAATAAAGAGCATGCTTAGTAAGAATGCTGCTTTGTGTACAAACAGAACATATGACTTTCAATAGGACAAAGCATTATCACCCTCTGCAAAGCCAGAAGGCTTTTTGCTCTCCTCCAGCAGCCAAGTTTGTTCATCTAAGGCTAAAGGTCTCTCTTGCCAAGAGTAGACTTCTGAAAACAATTGTTGGAGCCACAATATAACCGTGGTTCTTTATCTTTCCTTTATTTCTTTTTCTTTCCCAGAGCAAGAATAACCTTCAAAGAAGTTTTTGATCTGAGATACCCATTTTCTTGGACCGTAATCTTAACCCATATGCCATCTAGCTATGAACTTCTTTTTGATGAGAAAAGCTGAAAAGGGAGAGAAATGGTCTGGATCTAATCTGGCAGGCAGAGGTCTGTGGTTCAAAAATAGTCAGGATTTTTCAGAGTCTTCAGAGAGTGAAAGAGGCAACCATGTGACATTAAATTCCAGTTCTAAACATTCCCCAGCCTCTTATTTACGAAGCAAGCTGTATTAACAAGCATGGGTAAGCACACAAAATCTGGCTCATTCAAGGAACAAAGGATGTGAGTAGCTCACAGATTCAACAAAAGTCTGGTGAACCAGACTCAGAAAACAAGCAGGAATCAAGAAAACATGGCTGCAGGATTTAGCCTGGGTCATGCCCCTGACAACTCATGTGTTAGCGTCTCTACACCTCTGTTACGTATGGATAACTTCTCAACTGTGCCTGGGTGTTTCAGTTTCTTCCTCCAGATTTGAGGCGCTGGGCAGCAGTTATAAGCTGAGCCCAGATCATATTTTACTCTGTTAGCTTACTGTAAGCTAACAACCTGTATTAGGTTTCTGTAAGGGGAAATAGGTAGTTCCTCCCATAAGAATTCCACTCTAGGGGATGACTTCAAATAAAGAGGGTGTCTAGATGCTGCGGAGCTAAAACACAAAATGAGAACTACACATGCAAGTACAAAAAGAATGGAGATGGAAGAACAAAACAAGACAACTCTGATCTGCTTGTGCATCTGTCTTTCCAGGTAAAAAGAAATACCAAAAGTAATTCATGGTTTAAATTGCTTTTATGGTATTGATATATCTTGAATATGTCTAAACAGTGAAACACTATTTATAAAAAATTTCTTCCATTCACCTATATATCAAGCCAGGTAAAGTGTTTGTTCCAGCATTTGTTTATGACATGGAAAAAAAAAAATTGAAACTAGATTTGCCTGATTTGCTCCTGGAAAGCCTAAGCCAATCCTTGTTCATCTTCTGCATTAAAAACAATGAATTTACTCTATATCCATTTTCCCATTATATTATCAAAGAATAATGACTCCCATTTTAAAGTTGTTGAAAGTCATTTTGACATTCAGAAAGAATACAGAGTCACCACTAGGGTCATCACTATTGGTTATCTGACCCATGTACTTGTATATATTGGATTCTAACAGAAAATTCCTAGGACTTCCCAGGCAGCCCAGTGCTCAGTGGTGAGGCTTCCATGTTTCCACTGCAGGAAGCATCAGGAGTTTGATCCTGATCTAGGAATTAAGATCCAACAGGCAGCATGTCAAACCAAAAACAAAAAACGGAAACCAGAAACTCTTTTGCTTCATGTATCCATCTTTACTTCATACAGTATGTGCCTCAGGTGTGCAGCCAGACTGACCTACACTTCCACGCTTCTCCTTGCCATGGACTGACTTAGAGTGACTGTATGACCTGACTCTGACCAATGAGATTTGAAAGAAAGGCTGTGAAGTCCTTAGAAGACACAGAAAGAGACATGCTCACCTCTTCACATTCTGGTTGTTATTAGGACAAAATATGATGCCTGAAATTGTGCTAGTCAGCATGCTACTCAAGAATGATGCTATCACTTTGGATAACCAAGTGAAACAGACTTGAGAGCCACATACATGACCCGCCTTGCACAGAACCTGCCCCACTGCTGGACTTCTTACTATTTGAGACCATGTTTTCTGTGTTGTAAAAGCCAATTTAAGATGGGATTTCTTGTTATTTGCTACTAAATGCTTCCTGATTCATGGACCTGACATTCCAGGTTCCTATGCAATATTGCTCTTTACAGCCTCGGACCTTGCTTCCATCACCAGTCACATCCACAGCTGGGTATTGTTTTTGCTTTGGCTCCACCCCTTCATTCTTTCTGGAGTTATTTCTCCACTGATCTCCAGTAGCATATTGGGCACCTAACGACCTGGGGAGATTCTCTTTTGATATCCTATCATTTTGCCTTTTCATACTGTTCATGGGGTTCTCAAGGCAAGAATCAAGGCAAACTGGAAGTGGTCAAAGAGGAGATGGCAAGAGTGAACGTCAACATTCTGGGAATCAGTGAACTAAAATGGACTGGAATGAGTGAATTTAACTCAGATGACCATTATATCTACTACTGTGGGCAGGAATCCCTCAGAAGAAGTGGAGTAGCCATCATGGTCAACAGAAGAGTCTGAAATGCAATACTTGGACGCAATCTCAAAAACGACAGAATGATCTCTGTTCGTTTCCAAGGCAAACCATTCAATATCACAGTTATCCAAGTGTATGCCCCAACCAGTAACGCTGAAAAAGCTGAAGTTGAATGGTTCTATGAAGACCTAGAAGACCTTTTAGAACTAACACCCAAAAAAGATGCCCTTTTCATTATAGGGGACTGGAATGCTAAAGTAGGAAGTCAAGAAACACCTGGAGTAACAGGCAAATTTGGTTTTGGAATGCGGAATGAAGCAGGGCAAAGACTACAGAGTTTTGCCGAGAAAATGCACTGCTCATAGCAAACACCCTCTTCTAACAACACAAGAGAAGACTCTACACATGGACATTACCAGATGGTCCACATCAAAATCAGATTGATTATGTTCTCTGCAGCCAAAGATGGAGAAGCTCTATACAGTCAACAAAAACAAGACCAGGAGCTGACTGTGGCTCAGATCATCAACTCCTTATTACCAAATTCAGACTTAAATTGAAGAAAGCAGGGAAAACCGCTAGACCATTCAGGTTTGACCTAAATCAAATCCCTTATGATTATACAGTGGAAGTGAGAAATAGATTTAAGGGCCTAGATCTGATAGATAGAGTGCCTGATGAACTATGAAATGAGGTTCGTGACATTGTACAGGAGACAGGGATCAAGACCATCCCCATGGAAAAGAAATGCAAAAAAGCNGCATAGCATCATCATAAAACTAGGCTAGGCTTACTTTTTCTTATTTTGCATTAAACTGTGATAAATATAGTTCAAATGAGAACACCTGTTACATGACAAACTATATAAAGTGAATCTGAAATGTCATTAAGTCTCTTTGATCTTTTTAATGCACCATTAATACAATTATCTTATTAACAGAGACAGTCTCCTCAGAGTAGAAAACATCAATTTCAACATCCAAGGCTGTCAGTAACAACTTCTTACTCATTTACCTGCAAAAAATTAAGTAATTCCTTCTGCAAAGTAAATACCGAGTTATTTCTTATCTAGAGTCTGTTTCTCTCTATAAAGCATTTAACTTCTTTATTTCAGACCCAACATACTTCTTCTCATTGAACACAGGCGTAAACAGCAGGTTAAACAACCTGCACATGAGCTGCTGATCTTACATCAGGTGCAGGTTCCATATTCCACACAGAATCCTGGTGGTCTACTAATGAACTATATCCAATTACACTGAACATACTTTAAGCATGAACAGTACTTTCTAGTGCTTGCATATAAGGATTATCTGATCCCAACTCATTCTCTATGAGGTGAGTGTTACTCTCATTCTTGCAGCAAGGGAAATAGCTACAGGGAGGCAGACTGTCCAGTTCACTGCAAGAGACCCTCTGGAGACCCTGCATACTAGGCAGGGGTTTCTGGCCCACGTACAATACAGAAAACTGAATGGAAACATGATTGTCAAATACTGGCATTTCGTGGAGAAACACCTGCCTGAGATTCTGACTTATTCCTCGGACAGTGCCACCTGGAAGAACCTGAGTTTGTATTACCAAAAAACCCAAGCCATTAACTTTCAGTCAAAGCAGGGCTGACAAACTTAAACCAGCACGCAGTCTTCTCTATAGCACAGCAAACAGATGCCTGAACTGATGGAAATGTTTGTCAGAGCATCACACAGCAAGAAACAGGATCCATAATTTAAAAGCTTGGCTTTGGCATTTTACTCATTATGAAAAGCAATTTTTGCCTTTATGTTCCATTGTTAGCAAAAAACAAAAGATTCATCTCTAATTTTTATCAGCTTCTCATGGATTTAATATTATAATGGAAACACAATATGTAAATTTAAAGGATTGTATATTTTCTTGAAGCAGGAAAGTATCAAGAAGTGATCCAGCATTTTCAACCCCATTCCCTAGTCCACAGGTAGAATTTCCCACTTCCACAGGCTCCCCTTCTGCCTCCCTCCTCTTTCCTCTTCCTTGTTTCTCTCCTCATCATTCCCAGGGTCCAAGACAAATTAGAGGAATTACTATTTTACAGTGTCATTTCAGTTGGGGAAACTACACTCATTGACTTTGATCAACTCTTTCATCTCCAAGCTATTTTTCTAAGAACATAATACAAAATATATGATGGGACAACACCCATCTTGTAGAGAGCTCTTTAATTACAGAGGACACAGTTCATACCTGAAGATTTCAAGAGTAACACCTCACCCCACCACCACCACAAAGGTGCTGATCAAACACAGAATTATCTCACCCAATGTTGTACCTATTCAAACAATTTCTGGAACCTGAAGCAGAAAGTCTTATTCTTAGCATACTTCCCAGGGTGATTCTGATATTCATTCTAGTTCAGCAACTATTGTTTTAAAAATCAGAATAACTTCAGTTTCATTTCATGTATGGAGACACGGCTAGTTGCTGAAGCAAGAACAGAGCAATGCCTTTTGTCTACCTCTCTTTAAGCACACAGTTGTTTTGTTTTAAAGAATAACTTAAAATTTCACTTGTTCAGAGTTTATTATTAGTCTCCATGTTAGGGACTCAAAGGACTATAAACATTGTAAGGCATATGCACTAAGGCTGTAACTATTAAAACCTAAGGTTTCATGCCTGTTTGAAATTACCAACTAAAAATGGAGACAGAAAAACAAGCTTCTTTTGAAGGATGATATTGACTTCTATCTTAATTTCATTATTTCATATCTTAATGTCTTCCTACAAAATAATGCATGCTTTTTCTTGTGTAGCCAAGCTGCAGAAACAGATCTACCCACCTAAACGGATATATTTCACCTGCTTATCCAGAATCACATCTCATGAAAAAAACATGATGCCGATAGGAGGCCTTAAATTCACTGAAAAATCCAATTTTATCTGTTTCCTGGATTTGAAAGACAACTATTTTCAATATTAGAAAGGCCATATTTCTTTGGTTAAGGATATACTGCTTTATGTTCTTTCTCCTTTGAATCAAGTAAAATAGAAAACCTGTTACTAGGCAGCAGGCAGGTGCCTTAATAGTGAAAATAACGTTATCTCTCCTGCAGGCTGTAGCCCTATGCAGAATCCTTACTTAACTCAGGCTTTTCTTTTTATTTTTAATCCAAGATTTACAAAAGTGTGTTAAGTCACAAAATTGAAAGTCAAGCACCACATTTCTAAAGAGACACAGATAAACATATGAGTAAATCCTGTGCTAAATGACAATTCTCTGACAGAACAAGCTGCTCAGAGACCTACTCCATCACTCCTCAAATTTGAGTCCACCATAACCACAGAAGCAGAATCTTTGGGTACCAGACCCCGAGCACTGATCTTTCAACATGATTCACAAGTGTTTTTGAGATGCATGCAGGTTTGGCAAGCTGTTTGGAGTAAAATCATAAAGCCCAGGACAGTTGTAACCAGGGCATAAATTTGGGTGGTATTATAATTTATAAGAAGCGACATAAGAATACATTCAAAATATCATTTCAACATGTATATATTTAATGGGATATAGTCAATATAAAACTATCAATGAGATGTTCTGCATCTTATCATTCTTATAGGATTTTGTCTTCAAAATCTTGTGCACATTTGATTTATACTTAAAGCAGATCTCAATTCGACTAGCTGGTAGCCTCACGTGGCGCTAGTAGTAGACACCACAGATCTACGTAATCACTCTGGCCCTCAGTCCCACCCTCCACCTCTCCCCACACACACTCGTTCTTGGTTTAATCTTTAATTTGGGACTTCTACTCTAAACTCATTTGCAATCCTGGGCTTTAGCCCCTTTCTACATTCAAATCCAATTTAAAATTTTTTTAATCTCAGGTGTCCCAAATTGCTAACCTGTTCCATTGTCTCTGTTCTAGTACAAAGCTTTTGTCTCCATTCACTTCCTTCTACCTCTGGTGAAAACTTCTAGCTCTTGTTACAACAGAAATTCCACATGGAATGGGAAGCCAAAATTTTCTTAAACTTGCTTGTCAAGAGAAAGTTGGCCAATCAAAATACAATATTCTTCAACTTATAACGATATTTTTCTTCTCAAGTCAAAAGCAGAAACATGTATAATTCAACGTCATGTCATTTAGCTGATCCACACAATCTCAACAGACTGGAAAAGTAATTGATCAGTCACAGAATTCCTGACAGTTAATATGATCCCCAAACAATCTGAATGACTGGGATAAAAAGAAAAGGAAAAAGATTAAGGGTTTGTTGGCAGCATATGGTAAATAACAATGGCGCCTCCATTCTGTATGGATCTATCTTGTTGGCTGGATACATCCAAAAGTAAAAAATATAAAGCCAAATTCTAAATGACCTCTGAACTGCTGTTAACATAAACTGTATCAAAAGCAAGGTGAAAAGACAGCCTTCAGAATGGGAGAAAATAATAGCAAATGAAGCAACTGACAAAGAATAATCTCAAAAATATACAAGCAACTCCTGCAGCTCAATTCCAGAAAAATAAATGACCCAATCAAAAAATGGGCCAAAGAACTAAACAGACATTTCTCCAAAGAAGACATATAGATGGCTAACAAACACATGAAAAGATGGTCAACATCACTCATCAGAGAAATGCAAATCAAAACCACAATGATGTACCATTTCACGCCAGTCAGGATGTCTGCTATCCAAAAGTCTACAAGCAATAAATGCTGGAGAGGGTGTGGAGAAAAGGGAACCCTCTTACACTGTTGGTGAGAATGCAAACTAATACAGCCACTATGGAGAACAGTGTGGAGGTTCCTTAAAAAACTAGAAAGAGAACTTCCATACTACCTAGCAATCCCACTTTTGGGCATACACACAGAGGAAACTAGAATTGAAAGACACACATGTACCCCAGTGTTCATC
Organism: Oreotragus oreotragus; assembly: GCA_006410675.1. Taxonomy (NCBI): domain Eukaryota; kingdom Metazoa; phylum Chordata; class Mammalia; order Artiodactyla; family Bovidae; genus Oreotragus; species Oreotragus oreotragus. The sequence continues at coordinate 60,114 of SJYX01010379.1, forward strand.
ACAGCACTGTTTATAATAGCTAGGACATGGAAGCAACCTAGATGTCCATCAGCAGATGAATGGATAAGAAAGCTGTGGTACATATACACAATGGAGTATCACTCAGCCATTAAAAAGAATACATTTGAATCAGTTCTAAGGAGGTGGATGAAACTGGAGCCTATCATACAGAGTGAAGTAAGCCAGAAAGAAAAACACCAATACAGAATACTAACGCATATATATGAAATTTAGAAATATGGTAATGATAACCCTGTATACGAGACAGCAAAAGAGACACAGATGTATATAACAGTCGTTTGGACTCTGTGGGGGAGAGGGAGGGTGGGATGATTTGGGAGAATGGCATTGAAACATGTATATTATCATATGTGAAATGAATCACCAGTCCAGGTTCAATGCAGGATACAGGATGCTTGGGGCTAGAGCGCTGGGATGATCCAGAGGGATGGTACGGGGAAGGAGGTGGGAGGGGGGTTCAGGATGGGGAACACATGTACACCTGTGGTGGATTCATGTCAATGTATAGCAAAACCAATACAATATTGTAAAGAAATTAGCCTCCAATTAAAATAAATAAACATATTAAAAAATAAATAAAATATTAAAAACATAATCCTGCACAAAGGCACAGTGAAGACTAAAAATTTACATAATGTGTTAATTAGGGAATCAGACACTTAACAAGGCCAATTTAAAAAAGAATTTGAGTTAGGCAAAAACCTTCTGAGATATAACAGCGAAAGCATAAGGAACAACAACCAAAAAATGGATAAACTGGATTTCAACAAAGTTAAAATCTTTCATGCTTCAAAGCATTTTGTGTGTGTGTGTGCTTCAAAGTTAAAATCTTCTGTCATCAAGAAAGTGATACAACAACCCACAGAAAGGTAAAAAATGTGTATAAATCATATATATATATAGACTATATAAATATCACATTTAGAATACATAAAGACTATTATAACTCAATAACAAAAAGACAAATAACCCTATTAAAAACTGGTCAAAGGATCATTTCTACAAAGAAGATATAGAAATGGCTAACATGCACATATAAAGGTTGTCTACGTCACTCTCACTAGGGAAATCCAAATCAAAACCACAGTAAAATGCCATCTCAGACCACTTGTAGGGCTATAATCAAATTAGCAACAACAAAAAGACTGTCAAAAGACAAGTGTTGAAAAGGATGTAGAGAAACCAGAATGCTCATATACTACTGGTAGAGACTGTTTTGGTAAACAGTCTCACAGTACTTCAAAAAGTAAAATGCAGTGTTAACATATATGACCTGGGAATTACATTTCTAGCTACCTATGTAAGGGAAATGAAAACTTATATTCAAAGAAAAACTTGTGCATGAATGTTCATAGCTGCAGTATATGTAACAGCCAAAAGGTAGAAACAACCCAAATGTCCATCAGTAGATGAATGAGAAAATAAAAAGTGATATATCCATGCAATGGCATACTACTGTGGAATAAAAAAAAAAAATACTTATCTATGTATGCTATAACATGATGAATCTTCAACACATTTTCCTAGGTAAAAGAAGTCTGTCACAAAAGATCACATTTCATATAGTTTCACTGATTCATGTCCAGAATAAGTAAGTCTACAGAGATAATTCTATAGAGATAAAAATAGATCAGTAGTTGCCTAGGGTTGGGGGACTGGACTGAAATGGGAAGTGGCTGCTAATGGATATGAGGTTTCTTTCCAGGGAGATGCTTTAAATTTGGTTGTGGTGATGGTTGCACTAAACTTTGTGAGTATACTGAGAATGACCAAACTGTACATTGGAGATAAATGAATTGTATGGCATGTAAATGATATCTCAATAAAGCTATTATTAAATACAGATATAAATTGAGTTTATATAAGAAATACAGTCCTGAATATTCATTGGAAGGACCTATGGTGAAGCTGAAGCTCCAATACTTTGGCTGCCTGATATGAAGAACTGATTCATTGGAAAATACCCTAATGCTGGGAAAGATTGAAGGCAGGAGGAGAAGGGGACAACAGAGGATGAGATGGTTGGATGGCATCACCAATTCAACGCACATGTTTTGAGCAAGCTCCAGGAGTTGGTGATGTACATGGAAGCCTAGTCTGCTGCAGTCCATGGGGTCACAGAGTCAGACACGACTGAGAAAACTGAACTGAACTGAGTCAGACTGAACTGAACTCCAGAAACAAAAATATATATGTATCTATATAAAGTAAATTTCAGAAAGTTTTCACAGTTCATGAAAAAGTAAAAAGTAATGATACGGGCAAATTAGATTCAAAGAATAAAACTAACATTTAAAATTTTATTTTCTACTAGAGACAAAAGAAATAATCACACCTGTCAGATTTCTGTATATAAAATTCTAAGTGAACAGAGTTGTAAAATACAGTGAATGTAAGTAGCAAGTCAACCAAAGTTGGATTCCTCTAGGTTTGTTAGCCAATGCTCTGCATCAAAGTGAATGCCACAGTTACACTTTGCTTTTCCAAGTCTTAGATACTTTTTCTTAACAAAGGTTTCCCAAGAGTATACCATGATTTTGAATCTCAGTTTTGTTAGGCAGAAAATGGCAGGTATTTCCTCTTAGCTAATACATGGGAATAGATCATCTAAAAGAGAAGGAATCTCAGAACTTAAGTCACAAGAGTCATTTGAAAGAAACCAAAAAACAAACAGTTGACCAAGCAACCCTTAAAAGCTTTTAGGGTACTTTAAAAACTACCTGTAATCATTAACTTCAACAATTATTAAGGGATGAGAAAACTAGTTTGTAAACTCTTACCTGATAATAAAGTTATTAAGATCCCCATCTCCAGGGGATCTTCCTGACCCGAGTTCAATCCCTCAGTTGGGAAGATCTCCTGGAGAAGGAAATGACAACTTATTCTAGTATGCTCACCTGGAAAATCCCATGGACAGAGGAGTCTGGGGAACTACAGTCCATGGGGTCACAAAGAGTTGGACATGACTGAGTGACTTCACTTTCACTTTTCACTTTCATCCTTGCAAGATGGAAGCAAAGATGCTATAAAAGTTATTCAGTTTACAAATCCACTAAAAGAGGTGAAGCATTAATGAGACTTAGCTGACTGACAATCCTCTAATTGGTAAAGACAGACTCACAAAGCCAGCCAAGTCATAGCTAAATTGTATAGCTGATGAGAAGAGGGGGGAAAAAAAGAGAACTGGAAACAGACTAAGATAACCCAGTTTAAAACCATTATTGTACTAGAAGCCAGACAGTTATGCAAGCAGTGTATAAACTTTACTCAGTAAAGGTATTAAAGACAATTTTCTGGATGTTCAAAAGAATCAGTTATAATACAGCTACCTTAGAGGAATGTGAAAGGCCATTTATAGCAACTATCATTGAAATGTCCCAGATTATTTTAAGTATGAAACATAAGTACTAAAAGATATGTGTTTGCTTGTTTAAGATAAATAATATAAAGGTGTTAGGACGTTCTGTTCTATCACTTTATACTGACTGAACTGTCTGAGGAGTCACTTGGCCTCCCCAGTGACTCAGTCGGAAAGAACCTGCCTTCAATCCAGGAGACACTGGGAAGATCCTCAGGAGAAGGACATGGCAACCCACTCCAGTATTCCTGACTGAAAAATTCCAAGAACAGAGGAGGCTGGCAGGTCTGTGGGGTCATCTGTGGGGTCACAAGGGGTTGGACACAGCTGAGTGACTGAGATAAACTTAGATAAACTCAGATGGATTCACAGACAGAAAGTCCTAGATGAAAGGTATATCAGCTGCCTCAGAAAACATACGTAAATACCCTGCAAGTGAAAAGCAGAATCTAGTGAATGACGGCCCCCAAGGTCCTAAATCTGCCAGAGGTTCCACCAAATAATTTTTTTTTTTTTTTTTTTACCACTTGCAGGAGTAAAAATGCAACCTGGCAGCTAAGATGGTGTAGACAGGAGGACAAGTGAGCAAGAGACCAAAAGCACCTTGTCCAGACACCGAGGACTGTGGGGCAGGCATGTGTTAGCTGACGCCAAAGCTACAAATGAAATGATCGGTTGGTAGTTGAGAGAAATCTGTTCTAGTTCTCGTCTGTCTGTCTCCTCCGTGAAGCTTGGCTTTTGGACAGTGGTATGCTCAGTCTCCAGATGACTAGGCTACATCCAGCTATAAAGAATGACCGCTTAAATTCATCAGACAAGAAAGCTTGGAGGGAGACCAACAGAGTGCTAAGGGAAATAAATGGAGCCATAAGCAAGAAACGGTTCTGGCAAAGTTGCTTTTTTCTCTTAAAGGCGGTAAATAGCTACTGAAGGAGCTGCAGAAGCTGAAACATTTTATCAATGAGCTAAAAATACCCAGACAAGGAACTCTGGAGATGTTGAAAGCCAGTGAGAGAAACCTAAAAAAGGACAAGCAGACTGCAATATTAATAAAACTCTGGGTTAGAGATGTCAAGCTTAGTAAATGGACTAATTAAATAATTTTTTGAAAAATATAAAACATAAACAATAATTTATAAGCCTCTACATTACCTCAATGGAGAAGGCAATGGCACCCCACTCCAGTACTCTTTTCTGGAAAATCCTATGGATGGAGGAGCCTGGTAGGCTGTAGTCCATGGGGTCGCTAAGAGTCGGGCACGACTGAGCGACTTCACTTTCACTTTTCACTTTCTTGCACTGGAGAAGGAAATGGCAACCCACTCCAGTGTTCTTGCCTAGAGAATCCCAGGGACATAGAATCCCAGGGACAGGAGCCTAGTGGCTGCCGTCTATGGGGTCGCACAGAGTCGGACACAACTGAAGCGACTTAGCAGCAGCAACAGCAGCAGATTACCTCAAACAGTTAAGTCAACACTCAAGGCTGTATACCATATGGTTTCTGAAGCATATTCAAGATTTTTTAATACAAATAGATATTGTAAGTAATGAAAGCAATTGTGACACAATATTTACTATAAAAAAGGATCAGTCAAATTGGAAGGTATCTTTTAGGAATGGAAAATATTCTTTAAAAAGTAGAAAACACTAAGAACAAAAAAAAAGATATAAAATGAAAAGATACTAGAAATTTACCAATTAAAACATATGAAGTAAATAAGTGAAGTGAAATAAAACAGAAATCACTGCTTGGTTTTAGAAAAACAAAATTCAACAATATGCTATACCTATGAGATACAAATAAGCTAAACTATATATATGCTATCAGTCAAGGTTTAAGATTTATTATGTCTTTGCAAACACAAAAAAGAGACAGTAAGTTACTAATATGAAAATTATTAGATATTAAAAAAGTATATAAACCTATGAAAATCTAAGAACAGTGAACTTCATGGGAAATAGATGGGGAAACAGTGTCAGACTTTATTTTTGGGGGCTCCAAAATCACTGCAGATGGTGACTGCAGCCATGAAATTAAAAGACGCTTACTCCTTGGAAGAAAAGTTATGACCAACCTAGATAGCATATTCAAAAGCAGAGACATTACTTTGCCAACAAAGGTCTGTCTAGTCAAGGCTATAGTTTTTCCAGTGGTCACGTATGGATGTGAGAGTTGGGCTGTGAAGAAAGCTGAATGCCGAAGAATTGATGCTTTTGAACTGTGGTGTTGGAGAAGACTCTTGAAAGTCCCTTGAACTGCAAGAAGCTCCAATCAGTCTATTCTGAAGGAGATCAGTCCTGAGATTTCTTTGGAGGGAATGATGCTGAAGCTGAAACTCCAATACTTTGGCCACCTCATGCGAAGAGTTGACTCATTGGAAAAGACTCTGATGCTGGGAGGGATTGGGGGCAGGAGGAGAAGGGGCCAACAGAGGATGAGATGGCTGGATGGCATCACGGACTCGATGGACGTGAGTCTGAGTGAACTCCGGGAGTTGGTGATGGACAGGGAGGCCTGGCGTGCTGCAATCCATGGGGTCGCAAAGAGTCGGACATGACTGAGCGACTGAAATGAACTGAACTGAACTGAACCTTAATGTACAAATATTATAGCAATAATACATCCTCAAGAAATGTTATGAAAACTGTCAAATACAATTTATCTGAGAACCTCAGAAGTATATCACTGCAGGTAGGATAAGGAATTAAAATGAACAAAATCCACTGGTCATCATCACTTCTTACTCCCCTATCTTAAATCTCATAAGGACAAATGGTTATATATAACTGACTGTATCTTAGCAAAAATTGTTGCTCATTTCTGTTTGTTACTTTCAACTTTCCCACTGATTTCGATCTTACAAATAGTTATGATGTCCAGTTAACCTCTAAACACCTCTCAGTACTTGTTCTATAATGTTTGCCTTATGAGACACTCAATAGATATTTATTATTAAGTGCTCGATAAAATTTATACCAATATGAGAATAATAATAATGACAAAATTATAATAATATTGATAAAACAGCATAATTTGTTTAAAAGAATTCCAAATGTCTAAACAGTGGTGTCTTTTTACCATACACCCTGACTAGAACACAACCTTTCTTTCCTTAAAATGCAAAGCCAATATATCATTTAAGATTACTTAAAACAATCAGATAAATACCAAATAAAGTTAAAAAAAAAATCACTTCTACTGACCTTGTAAGAATGTAAGGCGAAAATGAAGCTGGATTATCCTGCTCTGAAAAGAGGGGCATAGATCCTCCCATTATCCACAGACGAAAGTACAGAACAATGATCACCTTCGGAAAAAGGAAGATTTGCTGAGAAAATTGTTGCTTGTTGGAAATAAGCCCTGCTTTTCAGGAAAATACTTTCAGATGCTTTACAAATATTTTGTCCTACAAACACATTTTTTTAGTGAGCATTTTTATAAAATTTTATCATTGAAGATGAGTAGAAAAGATGGAAATAGGTAGAGAGAGAGAAAACAATGAAGGTGACGCGGGAAAGGCACACAAATCTTAATAACAGCCGTCAGTGTTATCTGTTGCTATCCAACAGCAACTGAAGGACAGATGAGCTTGGTGTGCTGCAGTCCATGGGGTTGCAAGGAGTGGGGTATAATTTAGTGACTGAACAACAACAAAGTCCCCTACATAAGAACCTTCAAGTTGTGAAATTTCAAGGATGTGAACATGCATTTGCATGTCTAATCACATAAGTTAGTTCACAGGTCTGGTGTACACTGTCATGTGTGTGCATCCTCCACGAGTGGTTGTGCTTTTGTGTACTTTTGTTGTTTTCTAGTTGCTAAGTCATGTCCAATTGTTTGAAACCCCATGGACTGTAGCCTGCCAGGCTCCTCTGTCCATGGGGTTTTCCAGGCAAGAATACTAGAGTGGGTTGCTATTTCCTTCTCCAGGGGATCTTTCTGACCCAGGGATTGAACCCATGTCTCCTGCATTGGCAGGTGGATTCTTTATTACCGAGCCACGTGGGAAGCCACTCTTTAGGAATATTAATATATAATCACTAAGATAATCTCAACTTATATTTGGTTCTTATTCTTTTAAAACAAACAACTGTGTAGTATTGTACAAAAATCAGTAGTACAGTACCATCTTCCACCTCCTCTCCCTCCTCCAGGCAGTACTCTTGTCTGTTCACTCAATGCCAGCCCCTGTATGCCAGCTGTTGTACGGTACGACTGTACTTTTCAAGGTACTATAAGATTAAAAGTGTTTCCCTTATTTTTTGTGTTTTTTAAAAGTATTAATTGAATGAAGAGTATAAACCTATCACTGTACAGTACTATATAGCCTAGCTGGGTACCTAGGCTAACTTTGTTGGACTTACAAAAAAGGGGACTTAAGGAGCATGCTCTTGGAATGGAACTCATTCATATGTCAGAGATTTACTATAAAGATCCTTCCACCTGAGGCCTACCAGTCCAATAGGAAGATGAGGAATCTGAAGCTTAAAGGTAATCTTCCCAGAATCCAACAGTTAATAAACTATAGGATCTAGGAGTTGGACTCAAGTCACTGGTCTCCAATGCCCTGGGTATTAACCACTGCTCTCATACAACACCATGAAACTTCAGCTGTGGTAGAAGATACCTCCGTGTCCTGAATCAATACATTTGGAAATGTTCCAACCCTCAAATGCTCTGAAGCAGACTACCCATACGGAGTTATTTCAACAACCCCAAAAAACAACTTTTGTGTCACTTAATGGAATTTTATCACTGAATGGTGCTGTCCCGTTCCAAAGACGGGTTGAGAAAACCAGAGGCCAAAGACACTTCAGTAGGGACGACATTTGTTTATAGAATTCACCCCCACAGACCTTCTAGATATAATTCTCATTTTAGTAGGACCAATTATGTTGTGTCTGTCTGTCAGAGTCAGAGGGAAATCTCTGCTTCACTAAAAGCTAAAAGATTAATATGAGGAGGAAATTAAGGCTGGAGTTTTTTCAAGGAATATCACTGACTTATTTCATGAATGCTTTTTTATATAAGTGACCCCAAATCCAAAAATCTAAAGTGAACATATAGTGCCAGTCGAAAGCATATCAGCAGTAAATAATGCCTAAGAAGAAATTAAAAATAATTTTAATTAACTTTCACATAAAATAAATTTAAAATTTTAAAGATATTGCAATGGAAAATGTCAACTATAAAAGTAACAGGAAAAGTATCCTGAAAGAATATGAATTCCCTAAACTGCTGAGAGGTAACAGATATGTCATCCCAAAATATGCTACTTTGGCATATAGGTAGTTTTGAACTGATGGCAATTAAGACTCAAGAGACTTATGAAAAGCTTTCTACCTCTCTGTTAACTGCCTAAACGAATGAATTGCCCTATAGCAGGAAGTACAGGGCATCACAGCAGTACTGTCAAGTTCTTGCATTCCCAAACAACACGAAGATATAAATCACTTCTGAAATGAAAGTTGAATTGTCTTTATTCTATGCAAAGATACTGGGGCACTCTTTAGAGAAACCTTCTGCCCCTTTTGCTGAAATTGTCCAATCAAAGCTCTCCATCTCATTCAGTTTTTGCACACCTTCTTGCTTCAGTTCAGTTGAACTGATCAGTTCACTTGCTCAGTTGTATCCAACTCTTTGTGATCCCATGGACTGCAGCATCCCAAGCTTCCTTGTCCTTCACTAACTTTCAGAGCCTACTCAAACTCATGTCCATTGAGTTGGTGATGCCATCCAACCATCTCATCCTCTATCATCCCCTTCTCCTCCTGCCTTCAATCTTTCCCAGCATCAGGGTCTTTTCCATTGAGTCAGTTCTTCACATCAGGTGGCCAAGGTATTGGAGTTTCAGCTTCAGCATAAGTACTTCCAATGAATATTCAGGACTGATTTCCTTTAGGACGGACTGGTTGGATCTCTTTGCAGTCCAAGGGACTCTCAAGAGTCTTCTCCAACACCACAGTTCAAAAGCATCAACTCTTCGGTACTCAGTTTTCTTTATAGTCCAACTCTCACATCCATACTTGACTACTGGAAAAACCATAGCTTTGACTAGACAGACCTTTGTTGGCAAAGTAATGTCTCTGCTTTTTAATATGCTGTCTAGGTTGGTTATAGGTTTTCTTCCAAGGAGCAAGTGTCTTTTCATTGCATGGCTGCATTCACCATCTGCAGTGCTTAAATATGCCTTAATGTTGATTTAAAATATCATTAATTGTTAATATTACAGTTCAAAAACATTTTCATAAGTTTCCTATCAAACTTTATTATAAACCTGGACTTACAATTTATGAGAAACAGCAACAGCAAAAGAGACTGATCTCCTAATTTCTTTGAATAGAAGCATTAAACTGTGTAAGAAGATGACCAATGTGATAGTCACTGAAGATCAGGACCAAGAACCTCTATCTTTTCTGTATGCACCTTCTATTTGCTCTTCCTATCAAGAGTGGAGTCAACTTCCCCTTCCTTTAAATCTGGTCTTGTGACTTGTACTGAACAAAAGAATCTAGTGGAAACTTCACAGGTCTTGCAATATTAGGAGGCTGGTAGGCTGCAGTCTGCGGGGTCGCTAAGAGAGGGACACAACTGAGCGACTTCACTTTCACTTTTCACTTTCCTGCATTGGAGAAGGAAATGGCAATCCAGTGTTCTTGCCTGGAGAACCCCAGGGATGGTGGAGCCTGGTGGGCTGCCGTCTACGGGGTCGCACAGAGTCAGACATGACTGAAGCAACTGAGCAGCAGCAGAATCCAGTTGTTAGGTTGTAAAAAGATCCTGTCCATCCAACTAGAGAGAGCAGCCACAGAGAGAGGCCTAAGAGGATGAGTTATCACAGAGAGGTCACCTGCTCTGACTCATAACTGCACAAACTTCCTTGAGTAACCCCACCCAAAAATATAGAAGAACCAGCCAGCTGGATGTGACCCAAACTAAAGCATTTAGGGAAGCTAATATGGTGGTTTTGTTTTAAGCCACTACATTTTAGGTGTTTTGTAATGCAGGAACGGATAATTGATACAGCCAGGTTTGTGTTGCAGAAACAGCTCAGCACCAGCATCCTAAAAAGGACTCACAAAGTACAGTTCATGTTGTTGGTGTCACTGAACTCACATATCCCTAGAATGCTTCCATATTTACATTCCAAGGCTTTGTAACATTTATTGCATGTAAACTGTTTGATCTTAAGATCATATTGTTAGGCTCAATTGCTGATTCTATTAAACAATCTGGATCATGTCTCTGAGTCAAAGTAAAATATTTCTTATTAGATATTTCAAAAGCATATATATACTTACATAACTTATGACCAAAGTGGCCCTTTTTAAGAATGGCCTCATGGTAAGCAGGAAATTTCTATTGCTGCTTGCTGTCAGATACCTGAAACAGAAAAGAAAAAGCATATTAAATAAGTGTCAGAGTCCACTACATGTAACGTTTTCTTTTCAGTGTGAATAGGCTCTTGCTCAAAAGAAAGATGGAAAAGATAGCCACTAAGAGCATGGTTTCTGGAACACACCACGCAGGTTTCAATCCCCAGCTCTGCTTCTTTCTGTATGGAAGATTTTGGACAAGTGGAGTAGTGTCTACTTCATAGGAAAGTTGTAAAGAATAATACAGGGAATACAATCTAGTACAGTTAGCTACAGTTATGTATTACTATCCTATCTAACCCCAAATAACAGAGGCATTCTGGCAACTATTAATATATGATGACCCTAGTCACAAGGATGATCCTAAACAAAATAAGAGTTCATTTGCCTACTGAATGTAACTTGAGAGGGACAATGTCTTTCACCCACAAAACATCTCACAAATGTTTTACCCCTAAAAAAAAAAAAAAAAGATGCTAAGGTTGTATGAGATTAAGTAATTTATCCAGCATAACAAAGTTAAAGTTATTGGGCTTCCCCAGAGGCTCAATAGTAAAGAATCCGCCTGGCAATGCAGGAGATGCAGGTTCAATCCCTGGCTCAGGAAGATCCACTGGAGGAGGGGATGGTAATCCACTCCAGTATTCTTGTCTGGAAATCCCATGGACAGAGAAGCCTGGCAGACTACAGTCCATGAGGCTGCAAAAGAGTCAGACAGGACCGAGTGACTAAACAACGAGACAAAAACAAAGTTATTAAGCATCAGTGGTCAGACCAGAGCTCATGAATATGCAATAGAAAATTACTTCATGTGCCTATGACCCTTGGAACCAAACCAAGTAATGAGAATGCCACTTCTTTAGGGGCAGCAACTTGTGTGGAGCTGGCATCTGCCACTTGTACAAAGTGGAAGCACTGTATCTCCACACAGAAGACATGTGATTGGTTGGTTTTAATAAAGATGATAAAAAGGAAGGAAGAGAAAGTTGTCAACAAACTTCCCCAGGAAAACTTAAAGCAAGTCCTTTTCACCTACAGACAAATTTCTGTGTTGTAAAGTACAAACTGTAGGGAAAAAAACCAAACCACATAATCTAGCAAATATTTCCCACCTCATCCTTATTTCCCTGGCCCCTTTTCACTTTTTTTTTTTTTTTTTTACTTTTTTTAGTTTAATTTTTCCTCAAAGGTATCCTCCTCAAGAATTTCTTAAAATCTGTAGATGA
>SJYX01010379.1:95109-118838 GCA_006410675.1 Oreotragus oreotragus
TTTTCCAATGAGTCAACTCTTCACATGAGGTGGCCAAAGTACTGGAGTGCTTTAGCATCATTCCTTCCAAAGAAATCCCAGGGTTGATCTCCTTCAGAATGGACTGGTTGGATCTCCTTGCAGTCCAAGGGACTCTCAAGAGTCTTCTCCAACACCACAGTTCAAAAGCATCGATTCTTCGGCACTCAGCTTTCTTCACAGTCCAACTTTCACACCCATACATGACCACAGGAAAAACCATAGCCTTGACTAGGCGGACCTTAGTCGGCAAAGTAATGTCTCTGCTTTTGAATATACTCATGGGTGCTTTACCTCTCATCAATCTCCCAGTCTCCTTGCAATCATTTTGGATAACTTCAGTTTGCTTTTATATCATAAAATAAGTTAAACATACTCTTCATTAAAAAAAAATTCACATATATTAAAATAATGCTTACTAGTTTATTTGTTTCCATTTTTATTTTTGCATTCTGCTTCATTCACTTATCTTACAAAGTTATTATTTCTAAAGCACATCCATTCAGAAATTGTTTCCATAACAGTCTGTGAGTGGGAAATGCTCTCAGACCTTATTTTTCTAAAAATATAGATAATTCTCCTTCACTTTATCCTAACCCCTTCTTTTTCTGTTAGTTTTTTTTTTTTTTTTAATTCCCTGAATGCAATATTCTCTCTTTGAGGACATTAATGACAGTTTCTTTTTTATTTTTTTCCTCTATAGTCTCTCTTTTCTACAACTTGATTTCTTTCTTTATTCTGGTGACAATGTTCCTTACTGAAGGATCTACTCAATGCCTGGTGAGGATATATCCTACAAAAAGGATAAAAGCACTGATAGGGGAGGGCAGGGAGGTGACTCCGATTTCATGCTGAGTGATCTGGGTGACCAGGCTGGAGATTAGCTCCCTACCCAGAGGACTTTCAAGCGTCTCCTCTTGGGTTAGCTAAGAGGTCTAGGGGGAAATCTCCTAACTGTATTGGTAAGGACACAGCTTCCAGGACTCCAGAAGCCAGGCTGGGAGGGGGCTGGGGACTCAGGTTCGGCATTCAGGTACATGCCCCCTTTCTTCCCCTGACTGTACCTGGAACCTCTACTTCAGAAACCAACCACTTTAGTATCCTTGGAGAATAAACCCGAACTTCATCTGGATTGAGGATGAGTGACTGCCCAGGACTTCCCTGGTGGCTCAGATGGTAAAGCGTCTGTCTACAATGCAGGAGACCAGGGTTCGATCCCTGGGTTGGGAAGATCACTGGAGAAGGAAATGGCAATCCACTCCAGTACTACTGCCTGGAAAATCCCATGGACAGATGAGCCTGATAAGTTACAGTCCATGGGGTCGCAAAGAGTCAGACACGACCTAGCGACTTCACTTTACTACCCAGAGTTAAAGGAACAGAAAGGACATTATTACACAGATTCTACCAAATCTTCATTTTCTTAGCCATTCTTCATTCACTTCCAGTTTCAGATGTATGTGGTATGTATTTGTCCTATCCCTTGCAGGTTGCTGGATTTTTTTTTTTTTTCCTTTTCTATTTTATATAGCATAAGGCCTGTAAGGGAGACTGGATCTATGAAGGGGCCTTAGTGTAAACTCCCTGTTTCTCACAAACCTGGGTCCCTTCAACCTTTCCATTAGAGACTTCAAGAGCCAAAACTGACCCTTGCTCTCTGCCTCATAGCTGCCTCTTCCATCCTTCCCTCTGATGGCCAAAGCAACAATTCAGACACTCGCTGCTCTTAATTTCATTTCCCTCTTCATTTCTGGATGAAATTCTCAGTCATTTAACTTTTAAGAGTTTATCTATGTATTGCAAATATTTAAGCATTTTTGTTCAATTTTATCTAGCTGTTGAAAGTCTAGATGAATTTAATAGTTAACTGTTAGTCTGTCGCATTCCTAGAAACATGTCTCTCCATCCACCTAATATAATGGTGACCATTTGTTGAGTGCCAACTGGGGGCCCAGAACATCATCCACATGCTATTCCTATGAACTGGTAGAGCTGGGATTTAAAGCTAGGTCTGTCCATCTCCTAAGCCCACTTATAGTAAATCGAACAATCCCCCATGATCAATAATAAAACCTATAGAGACATGTCAGCTGCTTTCAGGGGAAGGAAATGCAAATCCATGTGTGTGGGTGGGCACATGTGTGTGTCTGCTTATACGTGTAGGCTGAGGTATGCGCAGAGAGCATCTAAAACATGGTGTTATCATGACACTCGGTTCACACAGTGCTACCTGCCACGGATCCTCTTTCTTTTTCTTTGCTCGTTCAACAGTGTCTAATAAATACCTTATTTCCCTTCTCACTGACTTTCTATTTATTCCCTACTTTCTGTTGAAAATACCTATTGTGTTCGAGCAGATGAATGTCGCAGCAGGCATACTGCCTTGTAACATCAGGGACTGTGAACAAGAATTTTACTCTGAAGTGAAAAAGTAGTAGGGACGGGGAAGATAAGGAGGTTATGGAGAGACAACACAGAAAATAAACGCGTGTGTGAATCTGTAATTTCCCAAGAAAAGCTACAGTCTGTGTGATATTGTACTTTTGCTGAATAAATTGTTAATAGGAAAGTACCTCTATATATCTTTCAAAGAAACATCATTTTAAATATGTTCTTATTTGAAGAGGCTATAGGTGCAGAGTAGCCAGCTAACAAACGTGTGTTGCGCTGAAAGGATTACCCACTGGGGAACCATAAATTCATGCTAATATTGTCTATTTTATCACATTTCCATCAGGGGTGTGGTCTTAGGAAAGCACCTTGATATATTCTTTAGCTATAGTGAATCGCAGATTTTAGTTCTCCAAAGTATCCTGGCTCCTCTCTCCTCCTTGGATAGAATAATCAAAATCATTTCTTGATATCAGGATCTGCCTTTTACACTTTTACTCCATTTATCAGTGTGCCCAGCTCAGTGACTTGTACACAGTAGCAGCACAGTATGTACATCAGTAATGACATGGATTTTTTGCCTCTTTGGGAAAAAATAGATGCAAACTTAGTTACAAGGCCTTGGCTGTGGAGCAGCTGGCCTAACAGATGGGGCAGCAGACAGGGCACACAGCAGACAGCTACCAGGAGGTCCTAGAGGAATCTACATTAAATGGTCCCTTCCCCAGCCTCAAAGGATGATTTAGAACACCTAAGACTAAGCTTCTTCATAAGACTGCTTTTTTTGTGATTCATCTATATGTCACCCGCTTTTAGAAACTGGCCATGGAGATTTGAACTGAGCGAGGGTCCCCTTCCTTCTTCGTCTTCGAAGTTATACTGTCTTCAAATCTGCTTCAAACTGATAAGAATTTATACTCATTTTATTTTATTGTCCCTTTTAGTTGTTTTTTGACTGTCTTTTTTTCTAGACCGTAGGCACGGTGAGGTCAGGGATCAGGTCGCGTTCACATGTTCCATGACTTGCTGTTTTTTTAAATGAACACATCATTCAATAAATCACTCTCCCTGCTTCCTCTTCTTTAATCTGGAAATGAGAACTGTCATTCAGAACACTGAGCAGCCACTTAACTTGGCACCACTCACTTCCACGCTTAGCACAAGCTTTCCAGGCTGAGCATCCCAGGAATCGTGTTTCAGAGAGCTGCGGAGCCCTTCTGCAGTTGAAATGCTCTTTCCGTGTAAAAATCCTCCTGTGCTCTCTCTACTGCTCAGCAGCAGTTGAGAAGCAAGTCACTTGTGCAAACTCTGAAAGGCTATTGATAAAAGAAAAGGGATGACATTTGCTTCTGGCAGTTTTACTCAAAGGTATGCGCCTGGAAGTCAGAGAAAGATATGAGCCCTGGGAAGTACGAGAGATCTCTGAAAAGAATGCAGGAAAAGGATCTTCACGGGGTAGGAGCACTTTTCCACTATGCTTGGCAAGAAAGGGCAACTCGGAGGCTGAAAGGAGAGTGAATGGGCAAGGCCAGGGGAGAGACCAGCACACTGACTCATGTCTAGTGTGTCGTGACCTTGAGCCCTATTGGAGCTGCTGTGTGAGTTACAGTCCAGCGGTAATAGAACTAAGGCCAGGAATCATTGCAAACACTTGCACTGATAGTTTAATGAAGGAGTCAAACAGGATGTGGATAGATAAACCTGATCAAGCACGCATCTAGTTTGGCAACAGATATATAAAAATAGATAAATAAAATATTTCTAGGAAGGATATTAATTGAAGGAAAGGAAGAAAACTGTCTTATATGTTGTTATATTTCAGCTGAGAGTTCAAGGAAAAAGTCACCCAAGAAATCAGCTGACTCCTAATCAGAGTTCTAATGCAGCCATTTATAGCTCTTCATGCTGCTTCATCACCCAGGTAATTATCCTTCATCAACCTAAAATTCTCCAGTACTTTCAGTTGGAGAAGCTAGTCTTCATTTTCCCATGTTAGAAGTCAGTTGCAAACTGTTATTGACCCAGATCTGCTGTCATCTTTCACTTGAGTTCAGATGCACATGTAAGAGAGTCCTTTACATTATTTACAGTTGTTTTCATGAAAACTTAAAACCAGTACTTAGCCTTATGGATGGAAATGGGAATACAGAATAAATGCATGGATAGAGAGGAGGCTGTATTATAGATGAGTAAATAAATCAGTGTGTAAGAATAGCTTCATTTATCACATTGATTCATTAACTCAACAAACATTGAAAGTAAAACATTATTAGTTTTAACTATAACATGGTCAACGTATCAGACTGGGTTTAATTAGAGACTGAAAACCTCTTGGGCAGTTACAGAGAGTTGAAGAGGAGATTGTAGGAACTGGTTAATTGGTTTATGTATGACAGTTGTTTTTGTTTATGGTGCTGAGCCCTAAAGTCCACACATCAGGGAGTCTGAAAGGAAAGATGGGAATGAAGCTCGAGAGAGGAAGGACGGACAGGAGCCGTGAGATGGCGTAGACCCCTTGATAATAGAGGGACCCTCATCAATTTCTCACTGACTCTAAGCATTTGGCTTTGATAATGTGAGTTGCTGACACCAAATGGTGTCTTTCTTCATGAATTCAAACATGTACCTGACCCAGGAGTTACAGGGCTGAAGAGGTTGCTGGAGGCTGTGCGCCTGGTGATTAACTGTTGCCAACAAGGTGAGTCAGCAGACCCACAATAATATGTGCTCATTTAAATAGCACCTGAAACTACACGTGCCTACTGAGCATAAAAATGGCTTGCAGAAATGTCTTTGGTGGTAAATTTATTTACCACATGCAGAGAATTCTGGTAATGAAATGATGACACCTAGAGTAAAGCCCTGGTGAGAGCAGTATGGGGAAGGCCTTGGGAAATGTATCTTGTTAGGTGTTGAGCCTCTGATTCCTATTTATCTCAGCCAGCAGGGTTTTTTTTAATAATATGTGTGCCAAGACACCTTTTTGTCTGCTTAAGGCAACTCTTCTTGAATTTCTTCTCCTTGTAACTGGAACAGATCTGATCAGCGCATATACTGTATGACAGGCTGGAGTTAATAGGTGTGGGAGGTATTGTGGAAGGGAATTCAATTATGAAAATCAGTGTCTAATGTATTTACATGCTCAAAACAATAAATTAATGAATAAAAGAGGGGTTCAAAAATGAAAAACATGGTGTAGAAAAGTACAAGGTGATTCATATTGACTTCTCCCCAGAAAATCCCATTTGCATGAAAAGAGCCTCCAAATGAGTTGAGCTTCATTACAGTTCCAAAATAGACTTTATGGCACAGTTCTCCCATCACTTATCCTCATAATGATTTACAAACATTTCCAACAGTACTAAGACCGAGGCATCTGGCATCCAGTTTACATCTCTGTTTTCCTTTGAATGTTACCAAAGTGCTGAGCATCACTGTGGACCAGTAATTATATAAATCAAGGTAAATTAATCTAATGAAATAATTCAGAAGTTAAAATTGATTCCTCTTATGCTATCAGATCTGGGATTCCAGGATTCTAGAAGGCTGGAGAAAAATGAAGTCCCAGCAATTACTGAGTTCTTATATTTATTTATTTTCCTGAATTCAATTTCTCTCCTCTTAAATGCTAGTGTTTAGTCAGGATTCCTTATGTTCCCTAATGAAACCGTCTGGAGTCACACTCTCTAGCAGTTCTGACCATTTGTGTCTCACTCTGGTAATTCATTAGAGAAAAGGAAGATCTCTCGACGTACTCTCTTGAAAGGCTGAAAGAGAAAAAATTCTTACCACCCTGTAGCAGGTGCTGCCCACCCCGATTCTAGTTTTGCTGGCTAGAGAACACATTTAATTGCCTTGCAGTCCCTGTTTCTAAAAAAAGAGAAAGCAAGTGGCTTTGAATAGGGAGATAAGTGAATAGATTTTTTATCAAAGGTGCAGACCAACTGCATGTGGTTGGACGTACAAGTATGCAGGAGTCCAGGGCCAGCAGCTTTTCTCAGAGCTGCATAAAGGCGACCCTGCATGTAAAGGAGCCAGGGGAAAACAACCATTTTTTGCTACACGACACATGTGGCTCTTCACTATGACTTTTCTTGTGTGGCTATTTACATTAATTTTCTCTGATGTCTCAGTTAAGTGCACAAACTGAAAACTTTATTTATAGAGGCTTAAGCAAGTTGAGCTTATTTCCTTAAATAACAAGAAGTCTTTTGAAAGGGGTTATGAGTATTTGTTTACAAGCACAACATTTTCAGGACTGGCTCTCACAATATTCTTGACTTTTTTTTTCACTGTTGGCCCATTAAGATTGCAAGGTGCCTGCTGCAACTTCAAAACTCTTGTTCATGTCAGGAAAGAAAGAAAGCCACACCAGATGCATTCATTTACATGGATTATTCAAAGCAAATTTCTTCCCAGGATATCCCACAGATTTTGCTATAAGACAATGAAAAGATTATGTCACATGGTTACTCATTCTGCAATGCAGGCTTCTCTGTAAGAAGAAGGGGTAAATGGGTGCTGGGTGGGCAACCAATGATTTTGTCTTCATTTGTGTAAATGGTTTTGAGTACTTTGAAAGCAGCAACTAAGTTCTGTACTAGGTTCATAGTATCTTTCACTTTAAAAAGTTTTTTATATTCTCATTTCCCTTCTTTGACCATAATTATGAGAGAGAATTGATCTGTAACAATTACGACAACTCATTTAAATTAAAAATGATTCAATGTCACACATAAAGGCACTTACATATAAGATGACTTGATATTTTAAATTGACAATCAGGTTAATAAAGACCTTCTCCAGTACAAGATTAGTCAAGGAAGCTGGGAAAACTAAAGGAAACAAATAGACAAAGAACAACAAAATCAGAAGGCCTAGATCTATGAAAAACTGTAGAAAAATTTTTATCAGCATGAAGGCAGAGAAAACAAATCTTACCTTACAAAGAAAAAAAAAATCTCTTGGCAAAAATTATTTTAAACACAATGGAAAAATACCAAGACAATTTTGCAGGAGTAAAGGGAGTTAAGTTCTATAGATGTTCTTTTTTGTGACACCAATGCAGAAATATAAGCTTAAGTATAAGTGTTTAAAATATAAAAGAGGGGCTGCCACTAGAATCAAAATGTGCTGTGCGATTTTCAAATTAGGAGAAGAAATAAAGAAGAATAAAAGTTTAAACAATAGTAAAAAAGATAGTGAACTTCCAAAGAAAAAACATAACATAGGTTGAGCTTGGACTTCTAATTTTAATTAGTTGCTTCTGTCAAGAGCATCTAATAAGATGTGATAAAAAAGGAAAAGAAAAAAAATCATCCATAGGCCTGAGAGCTCTGAAGCTATTAGCACTTAAAGACAGAAGCGAGAAGTAGAGCACATGAGGTAACATTCTGTAAACCATTTTTCTTCTTAGGGTATTTTCTCATTCTTGAGGGGAAGTGGGTTACTACTAAGTGATTAATACTCACACACCTTACAGAATAGTAGAGATAACTATTGGAAGAGTTGTGACCACAGAGGACGAGAGGCCAAGATGTGAGAGGCCAAGATTCCAGAGGAATGGGAGGTGCAGACAGACTTGCCTAACCATGCTGGATGTCTTTCATGAAGCATTTTCTGAATTCCAAGTTGTGGAGGATTAAGTTAAAAGACTAAACAGAAAGCCACTGAAATGGAGGCCGAGTTATCTGCAGTCTCATTGTACTGAGGAGGCAAAATTAAAGTCTAGGTCCCGCCAAGGACAGAGGCCCTAATACACGTTCTGGTCCATCAGGCGGAAACCTTGCGGAGCTACATCCTAGGAGCATAGATGAACCAAAGGGAGACTGCGACTTACAAACCGGCCACAATCAATGGTTGGTGAGAATGAGGGGATGTGTGGCCATGTATGCCTAGAGCAGAAAACAGTAGATCCACTCTGTACAAAAATGCAGTGTCAAGAATTTGAAAAAATTTAACAAGCCCACTAAGGAAATATATAGCCACATATGCATACACTATATATATAACCAACTCTCTGTATGTGTGTGTGTATATATGTATCCCCTGTGACTCATCCATTACATTTATGTCTTACACTTGAACAAGATATACAATCATGTTTATACATGTTTTATAACAAGCCCAAACTAGGAAGAAAAACAAACAAACAAACAAAAAACCTAAAATGTCTGTCAGTCAGTCAGTTCAATCACTCAGTCATGTCTGACTCTTTGTGACCCCATGAACTGCAGGATGGCAGGCCTCCCTATCTATCACCAACTCCCGGAGTTGACTCAAACTCATGTCCATTGAGTCAGTGATGCCATCCAACCATCTCATCCTCTGTCGTCCCCTTCTTCTCCCACCTTCAATCCTTCCCAGCATCAGGTGGCCAAAGTGTTGGATTTTCATAGAAAGAATAAATATTTTTTGTGATAGTCAGAAAATGAAACTCTACAGCAATGAAATTAGAAACTTGCTTCTTGTAATACCAAAGACAATTTTCACACAAAAAAGAAAATGAATTTAAAAAGCCAGATCCAAAGATTACATAGGATTCCTTTTATACAAACTTCAGAAATCAGGGAAACTGCTATAGACTGAAGAGTTGTGGCTCCCTTAAATTCATCTTCCCTGATGGCTCAGAGGTTAAAGCATCTGCCTCCAATGCAGGAGACCTGGGTTCGATTCCTGGGTTGGGAAGATCCCCTGGAGAAGGGAATGGTAACCCACTCCAGTATTCTTGCCTAATCCCATGGACGGAGGTGCCTGGTGGGCTACAGTCCACGGGGTCACAAAGAGTCGAACACGACAGAGCGGCTTCACTTACTCACTCACTCACTCAATTCATCTGTTGAAAGCTAAGCCTCAACGTGATGGTATTTGGAGGCGAGCCCTTTGGGAGGTGATTAGGACATGATGGGGGAGCCCTCAGGAATGGGGTTATGCCCTTGTAAAAGTGACCCCAGAGAGCGTGCACATGTATCCCCTTCCCCCATGTGAGGACACAGTGGAATGGAAGACATGAGCCCAGAAGCGGAGCCTCAGCAGACTCATAATCTGCTGACACCTTGATGCTGGAATCCCACGTCTTCAGAACTGTGGGAAATGCATTTCTGCTGTTTGCAGGCCACCCAGTCTGTGGGGTGCTATCACAGTTCACACTAATCTGGGTGTTAACAGTCTGAACGGTGACATTCAGGAAATTAATGACTGGGATAGGGCTTGAGAGAGGTTCTCCTGAGTCCTTTACTTGACTCTGGGTGGTAGTCACATGGACATATTCACTATGAAATATGTCACTGGGTTTTGCGCCTATTTTTTGTCAAATTTTCTATAGTCTTTTTTCATTAATAATTTACAAAGTGTTTACCAAAAAATAAATAAATAAACAGCAACTTATATATTATCAAAATAAATAAGAAGAGGTTAAATCCTTGTAAAGAAGGCCACAATTGAGATAGGTTTTGGTTTTAAAAAGAGTCAATTTACCACTTCTGTAAGAATCACAACCAAATCAAAATAACAAAGGATACTAATAAAGAGATGGGCAAATAGGGGGAAATGCCAGTGTGTAGGCATTTTTTATACACAGGAGAGTATTCTCAGTATTGAAAGTAAAATCATACAGAAAGCATATATCCGTAAAATGCTATCATTTAATATAAAGGGCAAGTCACAATGAAGATGCAGCTGTCATGGATCTGTGTTCCAAATTCACTAACTTCAAGGAATATAAGAAAGAACTTTGGCATATAACCAGCAAGATGAAAAAGAATAATAGTCATTCTTGAACTGACATATATTGTCATATTTTTACAGTTCAAATAGAACAAAATAATATAGTGTTATAATAACGCAACTAATATCCAATATATTAAATCAAATAGATGATATCAAAATGTGTCCCTTATATAGAAAAAGCATTTTTTAACATCATTCTAATACATTTACAAACAAAAGGTCACAGTTATAATCATAAATTCTCTATTCACAATGTAATAAAACCAGGAATTTATTATAAAATAATCAAGAAACTAATCTAATCATTTGGAAATAAGAACAGAAACCTCTGCTAAATAATCTCTGCATCAAAAACTTAATCAAGGCTTCTATGACAAGTTATTAAATTTAGCTAAAATAATATTTTATGTATCACAGTAATCTCATTGTAGCTGTTTAGTCACTTACAGGCATGGTTGAAACTTTAAAAAGAGCAAAATTCATTTACTTAATTATGTTTTTCATTAAATCAGAAATAATAAAACTAAACGAAACAAATATTGAACTCTAGAAACTAGAAAAGTTGCAGCAAAATAAACCTAATAAATTAAAAAGTATTAAATTAGAAAATAAAAAAGTCTTAAATGCATCTGAAAACTTTTAAAATTAAAAACCAATAATATGGATGCAAATATATCAAGTCTATTAATGAAAGCCAAGAAGAAAATACAAATATGCAACACAATGGAGACCAAAAGGTATAAAAATCATAGCTAGCTAAGAGACTGCCTAAAAATGCTGCATTTTCTCCTAATGAAGAATTGTGAAGACTCTTACTGTGCTACACATAGTGAAATTTTTGTGCATTACAAAATTTACAGTGCTGCCATAGGTTTTTCCCTTTTGTTATTTCAGTAACTTTATCGAAGTCATTTATTTTTTGGTTTGTTGTTGTTTTTACCATTGCAAGGCATTTTACCCCTTTGTTTCCAAGGGAAGGTAAAAATGCAAGAGGTAATGACAACGTGAAGTCAACATGCTACTTTTCTGTTAGGGTCACTCTATAATTAGTTCAACATGTGCCTCATACAATACAGGACTTTCTAAGCTGTGTCTTAGAAAGGAGGACTGGCTTAAGCTCCAAGCCTGGTTAGATTCTTTGCCCAAGGATTCCTATCTTAGTATTGATCGTGTCCTGGATAGCAAGAATCCCAACACCTTATGAGACAAGGATAAAAGAAAGTTACCAATGAGTAATTTATCCAAGTTTTGAGCTTTGAGCAGAATCAAGAAGGGTGCAGAAGCTGTATGTATGTATACGTCCTTCCCCCTGCCCAGTTTTACTGAGATACAATTGACATACAGCACTTCATAAGTGACCAGACTTATACACATCATGAAATGATTATCATAAGTTTATGGAACATCTACCATCTCATATAGATACAATATTAAAGAAATAGAAGAAAAAAATTTTTCTTGTGATGAGCACTCTTAGGATTTACTCTCTTAACAGCATTCATGTATAATATACAACAGTGTTAATTATGTTTATCATGTTAATATTACATTCTTAGTATGTAACTAGAAGTGTGTATTTTCGACAATCTTCATCTAATTCCCTCTCCACCCACTATCAACCCTCACTTCTGGTGGCAAAAGAATCTTATTTCTTTTGCGATGAGATTTTTTTTTTTTGAAGTATAATTGACCTACAACACTATATTAGTTTCTGGCATACAGCACAATGACTGGATATTTCCACACATCTCAAGATGTCTGTTACCATACAAAGATACTACACCGTATACTGACTATTCTGCCCAAGCAGAATCATAGATACAGCAAACAAAGAGGCAGCTGCCACACAGAAGGAAGGTGGGAGAGAAATAGGCACAGCTAACTCAGAGACAGAAACTTTCAGTTACGAAATAAATGAGCCACAGGGGTGTGTATATATCCTTTTCCTTGTCTATTGGTAAGCAGAGCTTTGCTAGCATCCTGACTAGCTTATGAGATGAACAACCCCATAAGCAACTCGGGGAGGTAAGATAGTGAAAGAGAAAGAACACTGCTTCCAGCTACACAACTATTTTCCTCTAGATGAGTGTGGCCTGAGGCAGAAAGGGTTACACTGAGGCTAAGTAATAAATGCAGGTCTTGCCTTAGTGTCAAGACTCCAAGAGACAGAGTGTAACACTGGTGGCGGCATGGTTAAAGATGTGGCTGTGGATTTTCATTTGCTACTCTCGATGATTTATAGGATGTGCATAATCAACTTGATTTGGCTAACATATATGAATGGTTACTAATGATGGCTTAAATAACAACAACTCTGCTATGAAAGCACTTTATAAAAGGAAATTCCTCAGAATAGAGTGCCTTGAGAACAATGTTTTTCTGAGCCTTGATACAGAGTAGTGAGTTGAGCCCACTGTATTTTTATATATTTCTGGGAAAAACAATTAATTCTTTTCAGTAAATGAAAAGGCATCTACAAAGGAAATTCTTTAGAAAATCAACTGAAGCCTAAGGGAACTGAAGAGAAAATAAATGCTGTAGAGGATTTAGAAACATTTTTTTTTCCTGCCTCCAATTAGAAAAACAATATAACCCTCGGTCATTACTGTTGCGTGACATCATTGGTTTGCTACTCAATTCTATTCCCCAAAGATTTTCTGGGACACTGAGTGCTGAAATTATGAAGATGAATGAAAACCCTGAAGTTTGTCAGAGATAGATCTATACGCATGTGTAATTCATCTTGTGGTTTCTTCTACTAAGACTTTATTGCAGGGATTTAAAAATATCAGTGAGAATTCTGGCATGTGGAGTCATCAACCAGAAATAACTTTACACCAAATCCCCAAATGGTCCTTCTGATTGGCAGGCATGCACAAGCTGAGAAGTAGCATTTCCTCTTTCTCAGACTTGTTCTGCCCTTTATTTGAAGGTGGCAGAAGTTCGAACTAAAATTCTTGAAAGTAATAGATCTTAATGTGGATTCAATTTCATATCGGTGGCAGATCCACACATTATAGATAACAGGTAAGTTATAAAGGATTTCTTGACTGTCTACAGTAGCTAAATTCAAATTACAAAATTTTAGGATGAAATGAAACTTTAGGAATTATGCATTCACTGCTAATTCTCTCATTTTAAAAAAAATGAAGCCCACAAAACCTAAGATTTAAGATGTTTAGGTCTTTTAACAAAATTCACAATGTTAAATAAAACCTGTAGAATTCTTGACTTGCAAAAGTTCTATCCATTAATATTTTTAACCCGTTCAGGATGATTAATATTGTCAGTTTAAAAAATTAGCAATAATCAAGCATAGAAAAATGCAATAAAATATAAGAAAGATATTGTCTGAATTTTCAGAAGTGGCTAGAAGATGTACTGTGGCAATAGCTGAAGGTCAGTTCTTATTAATTGCTTTAAAGATAGGAGAAGTAAAATGGCAGTGACTATTGGTGAATAATGTGGGGAAAAAAAATCAGCTCCCACTAAATTTGCTTTCTTCTTACCCAGATAAAGGCTGCTAAAGTTAGGTGTATTTTGGTGTTAAAAAAATGATTGCTTTTTTTTTTTTTATTATATCTTTCTTTGACAGTACTACAAAATGTTAGCCAGAGAACATATATGTTTAAACAAGAAACCCAATGTAGGTTCACTTACCTGTCAGCTTCTAGTTAGTCTGGAGAACATTTCCAATGGTCCCATTCAGGGTTATTTCCTTGGATCAATTTGGTTCAATACTCTCAGTCCACCAACTGACAAAAAAGGTAGAATATGGCTTATCAAATGGAATCCTTGGTAAAGTTCAAAGAAAGCACTTAGTATTATCAATGGCAAAATCAGAGTTAAAAATTATCTTGAAAATTTGTAACATTTTCAGCCAATAAAAAAATCTGACACTTGTAAATGCATAAAGTTCCAAACTTAGGATCAAAAATCCATTTTCATCAGTAGAGGATGAGAGAGACCATAGATGTCTCAGAGTTTTATTTTTAAAACAGGCTTGATATGAGCCTGTGATCTCATGTAGCTAATATATTCTAGCACTGAATTTGCATGAATTCATAAATAAAGTTTACCAAGACACAGAGTCTGAAGGTTAACCCTGGACTGGGAGTTTTGTAGTTCAGATACTATATTCTGGGGGGACTGTTGCTCAGTTTAAAAAAGCATGGAGCAGAGAAAGAAAGAAGCAGACAGATATAGGTAAGGAAAGATGTTAAGGGTCCAGAGACTCATGAACAAATTGTAGTTTAAATTCACTCATTCATCAAAACTTCCTTCATACATTAAGTAATGATTATTGTAGAAGATCATGGAGATAGAGAGCTTTGCTTCTTTGTTTGGAAAATTGTCAGTTGAATAAGGAAGAAAGAGATAAATATTTCTAATGCCACATGTTGGAATGGCAGAGTCTATAGAGCACTGTGATAGTGCAGAAAGAGGAATGATACTTCACGGGGAGGGTAGCAGACCAGGGTGTCAGGATGCTTAAAAACTGGGAATATTTAGCTTTAAAAGAAGGCTAAGGGAAAGAATTATTTTAATCCACCTAAAGGAGTGCTTTAGCCATCCTACAAGTAGGCTATAATCATTTCACTTCTGTATCTTTGCTCATTCCATTACCCTCCTAGAATGATCACTCCTCTAAATTCTACCAACCTTCAAGTTTTTTGTTGCAGACTAATCACTTCCATCTTGCCAAACCACAGGGCTATGTCTGAGCTGACCCTGAGAGCAGGCACTTCCATCACACACACACTTGGTGCCTCGTCTATAACATCATCAAATGCTTCTATCAGAACCAATTCACCTGATTTTGTACTGTATGCCTTTTAAAACAGGAAGGAAACATCTGTTTTCAGTCTGTGACCATGCTTTGTACTGAAAATGGGCACACCAAGGCTCAATAAATACCTTGTAGAAAGTCAATTAGCCTGCTTTCTTTAGTGAAGAACAACTTGGCAGCTGACATCCCAAGTCCCTTCCTTTGTGCACCATTTTTCCATCTACGGAAGCAGAATTGCTCACTCTCACATGAACTTCCAAGAGGAGGTGGAGTAAGAAGGCATTGCACATCTCTGAGGGTCCAGCCTGGTAAGGCTGTCAAGTTAAACAAAACTTTCTATCCCCAAAGGTGATTCTGAATCTAGGACAATCCCTTTGTCTCAAGTGTCATGATTTAGTCCACAAAGTTTTGAGCCACAGAGAAAACTGATTTATTTGTGTCCTGTATCCTGAAACTTGCCAAGGTGTCTTGCTTTCATCTTTCTGAATTTTTTTACACCCATTACAAGCTATTAAAAGCCTCAGGCATGGACAGAGGTTCTTCGGGTTCAGCCGTGGCTTCTTTGCTTCTGAAAATCAGTATTTTCTGTCGAACATGCCTTCATCTTATTACAAAATAGGGCTCATGAATTCGGCCCTGCCCAGGGAACAATCAGCATGCTGGTGATTGCTTTGAAAGCAGTATTATTCTAATACAGGATCTCATTAAAACCCCTTTCATGGGAGCTGGGGGTTTCTTCCCAATCCAAATGGACATGGTGCTGTTCATTACGTGTTCAGAAGTGTTCTCTGTACCATCAAATGGCTTGAGGAAAGAAAATCTTTTGACCTTTCTAATTGCTACAATATTATGTAGGGTTCTTTCTCCAGTTGAACAGAGCAATAAATATTGCAGAGCTGTACATTTTTTTTCCTCCAAAAATGCAATTAAAATAGGGGAAAAATTCTTCTGAGGGCATTTCAGTGGTGCTATCCCATCCAACATTTTGGAGGGGCATTCGTGGAGGGGGCAGATTATGCTGCAAGATGCTGCGTGCATTTGGGATAATTTCCAGTAACTGGCTTGGGGCCTCAGGTTGCAGAATTAGTTCATCTAGGGCTTCAGTTCCTGGTTTCTGACTCATTAAGACTGTCTTGTCAGGGTAGGTATGTGATCAGTTTCTGGACTGCAAACTAAGCCCAATAAATTGCTGAACTCGGCTTAAAAAGTTAATTACCAAATCTGGTGCATGTGGTACAGAAAAAAGGACAGAAAGTAAAAATTAATGTGCAGACAAGCAGTTTTGTTTTAAATTAACTTCAAAAATATAAATATTCCACTGGTATTACTTGGGACTGAACACAGTCTCAACTCACCTCCAAGTTCCAGTTTCTTGATTACTTGCCAATTTGTTTCCTTTTTCTATTCTCTTACAGGTCCGTGTGGGGATGTGCGTGGATATTTGTCAAGGTATCTTGACAGATCATATGCAATGCACAAGGCAGGAACAGTTTTCCCAGACACATTAAAAATGTCCACATTCAAGGTAAATATGACATGGGGTTTTAGTAGAAATATATTTTGAGTTCCAGTTCACAAGTTTTCCTGAAGGGCTGCCATTTTATATTTTATGGAGGAAATTCCTTGGTGCATTTCCAAAAAAAAAAAAAAGTTTTTGTTTTTGTTTTTTTTTCTTCAAACTGGTAATATAAAAATAACTGCTATAGTGTTCACAGTGGACCCAGTCCTGCTTCTGTGCCTGGAACTTTGGAAGCTGTGATAGGAGGTAGTGGGGCCATTAGCACAGCTATTCTGCATTGGGGGCAGTTTAAGAGGGTGGTTGAACCATCCCCCTTTCACTCTGTTCTCTTCCACTATGCCCTGGATTTGGTGGAGTACAGGAAGGAAGTGGACCTGATTTTTCTATTTTTATCCTCTTCCTCCTCATGGGTTGAACATAAACATGATTCCTTTCACCAGATATGCTTGAGCAATCCTATTCATAGCTTTCCTGTGTCAGATTTAAATATACCCAAGAAAGCAGAATTATGCTAAAGGTATTGCTAAGTATTAACTCTGTAAATGCAGAGACTCATCTTTTCATTCTTGATCCCTGCGGTGCCTGGCACAGGGCCTGGGATCAAAAATTAAGACTCACTCTTAGTCTTTGCTGAAATAAGCAATGAGCAATACTCAAAGACTAGCGTGTAAATATGGCAATGCCTTCACAGAAGTACATGCAAAGTTCTTCAGGATCACTGTGGATGGAGTACCTGCAGAGCATAGATGTGTTTCAGTAAATGTTGATGAAATCATCTGAGGGCTTGCACACCCCAGACCTCTTGTTTCACATAGATCACCATTTTCTAGAAAGCTCCCCTGTTCCTTACTTCTCCAGCCCCAAACAAGCATCATTTCCAGAGTGCTTACAGGAAGGCAGGTGCTGTGGTAGGTGCTCCAGCTCACTGCGAGTAACTTTTCAAACAGTTTTGTTTTGTACATGTACTCTCTGTAAATACAATTATACCCATTTAAAAGACATAATAATCCAGGCTTGGAAATGCAGGTCTCTCCTCAAATGGATAGCAGTTGTAATGAGCAAATTAAGGCTTCAAATCTAATTATGTCTTAAACACCAAGCCTCATATCCATCCATACCATCATGCTACAGAACTGGAGAACAGAAGATACATTCTGTCTTCCCTGCTAGGAAGAAAAAGTGTATACATTTAGTCTTCTCTCTCTTAATTCTTAAAGTGCTATGTTCATTTCTTAGGTGCTTTTCTTATCCATACCTTACCGTGATTTTTATTTGCTTTATTAAAAACTGGGGGAAAAGAAGGAAAGTCTGGAAAATCCACATAACCAGTCAACACTATCTCCTCCTAGTCCTCCAATTTATCCTGGAAAAACTTTGCAGTTGGCTAATGGTTACAACATCAACAAATAACTTCTTTCTCTTTCTTCATTAAACTGAAGGGAAAAAAAATCAACTAATGCACTCACTGCATCCTTGTTGACTGGTGGCTCATTACAGAGGCTAATAAGAGAAAATACATTCTCATATACTGATCATTGGAGCTCAGAGAATTTGAAGAGAGCCACCTGCTGAGTAAGTATCCATTTTTGCTTCTGACTTTGTATGTATTAGTCTGGTCAATTTCCCCAAGCTGGCCTGATTAGGAAAGTTTTATTAAAACAAATGGAGATGAGACTTAAAATTAGTAGAGGAAAGCCAAAGCTGTGTCTGAACCACTCTCACAGGCTTCATCCTCAGCCAGACATGCTGACCACTTGGCAAAGGTCTGTGGCAGAGACTGCAGTGCATTCATCAGAACCTTAAGCCTTTCCTTCTTGCACAAAGCTTGACTTATGTCCCAGCCTCCCCTGCAAACAGCTGCCATCCTCCATTTTCCATCCAACTGAGGAAAATGAGGCATGCTGCTTTCAGATCCCAGCCATCAAACGTCTCCACATACACATACTCAATCCCAGTCTCCCTCCCTCCCAACTTCCCTCTCTTCCTGCCTCTCTGTCTCTCTCTTTTATCTGCTTCTTAAATGTTTTGTTGTTGTTGTTCAGGTGACTCATTCAGTTCAGTTCAGTCGCTCAGTTGTGTCCAATTCTTTGCGACCCCATGAATCACAGCACGCCAGGCCTCCCTGTCCATCACCAACACCCATAGCTCACTCAGACTCACGTCCATCAAGTCCGTGATGCCATCCAGCCATCTCATCCTCTGCCATCCCCTTCTCCTCCTGCCCCCAATCCCTCCCAGCATCAGAGTCTTTGCCAATGAGTCAACTCTTCGCATGAGGTGGCCAAAGTACTGGAGTTTCAGCTTCAGCATCATTCCTTCCAAAGAAATCCCAGGGCTGATCTCCTTCAGAATGGATTGGTTGGATCTCCTTGCAACCCAAGGGACTCTCAAGAGTCTTTTCCAACACCACAGTTCAAAAGCATCAATTCTTCAGCATTCAGCCTTCTTCACAGTCCAACTTTGACATCCATACATGACCACAGGGAAAACCATAGCCTTGACTAGATGGACCTTAGTTGGTGACTCATTAACTACATATAAAACATAACAGATTTTTTTAGACTGAATTTCCAAGTGACTGCATGGACATCAATGTTTTACATTGCCAAACAGTTACTGATAAGACTTTAAAAGAGCAAGAAGTGAGTTTCTATGTATTAAACTCCTCAGATTTCAAGGATGATCTGTTACTATGTGTTATGAACTAAATGTCTGCATCCTCCCCCAACAAACTTTATTTGTTGAAGCCCTAACCTACCTGCCTAGCACATAAGATGTGACAGTATTAGGTGGTAGGCCTCAGGAAGTGGTTAGGATTAGATGAGTCCTCATGAATAGGATTAGAGGTTTTATAAGAGATACAAGGGAACTGTCTTCCCCTCTCTGCTCTCTACCATGTGAGAATATAGGAGAAGCACAAAGTCTAAAATCTGAACAAGGACTCTCACCTGAACTTGACCATTTTGACTTACAGCTCCCAGAGCTTTATATTCCAGAGATATGAAGGTTTTTTGTCGTTGTTGTTTACAAGTCACCCGTCTATATTTTTGTTATAGTAGCCCAGATGACTGAGACCAAAAATAGTGCTAATTTAATTAATTAACATTCCTTAATAGATTAAGCTGCTTATGGGTTACACAGATTTTCTTTTTCCTTTATAGAAAAAGACTTGGAAAAAAATCATATGCCATATTTTAACATACTTACATAGAGAGTCAAAAACAAATATATCAATCTATTTAATTTTATAGATACAGATGTCAATACAGACATAGAATAGGCATAGGTGTACATATAGATGTAGCTATATAGATTCAGATACAGAGAGAAATATAGATGTGTTTGCTTACAAAGATAAATTTATGCCTATATACAAATTTGGCACAAATCTCCTCACATAACATATTTCAGTGAAGGTTTTTTGAACTTGAAACTTAAGGTGTAAACAACCAAACTGAGTACAGTTGTCTGGAAATTTTACTTGTGAATTATTTAATATCACAATAATAAGAACCTCAAGACATTGACTTTATAAACATAGGAACACAAAAAAGAGACTAAGAAAAATAAAGAA
Organism: Oreotragus oreotragus; assembly: GCA_006410675.1. NCBI lineage: Eukaryota > Metazoa > Chordata > Mammalia > Artiodactyla > Bovidae > Oreotragus > Oreotragus oreotragus. The sequence goes on from SJYX01010379.1 coordinate 115,129, forward strand.
GGTACTTTATAGTTATATTTGTAAAATTCTCCATGAAAGGTTTATCTTGAAGATCCAGGTACAAATCTCATAGGTTCAAGGAGGATAAATCAAGAAGAAAAATTCAGAATTTGATAAGAAGTGTCATTGCAGTTTTTAAGCCCCATGTAGAAAATAACCTCCTCAAGAACCAAAATATGTTCAATTTAACAAAGCATTTTGAGGGATAACCATGAATAAGTCATTCTGCAAAGTTAAAATATGAATAATACTTAGAGTGTAATAAGACAGCTTCCCAATCCAAGGGAAGAATGGGGTTGGGTAAGACCATTTAAACACTGTGTACCAAATACAACAGAAGTATACACAGGATACAGTGGAAATTTGGGAGATCAGAGAAAGATTACCAGAGAAGATGACAACACAGCTGAATCCTGAAACACAGAAAGGTTTTGGATAAGCACAAGCTGGAAGCAGACAAGCGTAGGAAGACAGCAAACGCGGCATATTTCTCTTATCACTGAATTTCTGCTCAAAAACCCATACATGTCAGAAAAGTTGTATGTACAAATTTTGTATAATTTTATTGAGAATAAATCGATTAAAAGGCTGAAAATATGTGCCTTAAATCAAATCAAAGATGAAGAATTCTTAGAAGTTAAGAAAAGCAGATAACATCACATCTACAGGGAAACAAAATAGAAACTTACAAAACGGGCAGAAAATTAAGAGCTGAAGCAGAGGTAGTGAGTGGAGTGAACTGTGCTTTGAGCTACAAATAAGGAAAAGTGAAGTGAAAGTGAAAGTCACTCAGTCGTGTCTCATTCTTTGTGACCCCATGGAATTTTCCAGGCCAGAATACTGGAGTGGGTAGCCTTTCTCTTCTCCAGGGGATCTTGCCAACCCAGGGATTAAACCCAGGTCTCCTGCATTGCAGGCAGATTTTTTCCCAGCTGAGCCACAAGGGAAGCCCAAGAATACTGAAGTGGGTAGCCTATCCTTTCTCCAGTGGATCTTCCCAACCCAGGCATCAAACTGGGGTCTCCTGTATTGCTGGTGGATTCTTTACCATCTGAGCTCTCAGGGAAGCCCACAAATAATTCCAGGCCAGAATACTGGAGTGGGTAGCCTTTCTCTTCTCCAGGGGATCTTGCCAACCCAGGGATTAAACCCAGGTCTCCTGCATTGCAGGCAGATTTTTTCCCAGCTGAGCCACAAGGGAAGCCCAAGAATACTGAAGTGGGTAGCCTATCCTTTCTCCAGTGGATCTTCCCAACCCAGGCATCAAACTGGGGTCTCCTGTATTGCTGGTGGATTCTTTACCATCTGAGCTCTCAGGGAAGCCCACAAATAAAGGAAGAGGAAATAAAAAAACACATAATCAATTCACCTATGACAAACTCAGGATGTGGTCCATTCCAGGTTGGTTCCATGGGTCCACAATAGCATCAGTGACCCTCAGGCTCTCCTTATATTCTTTGTTTGCTAATAGTTTCTGTTGTCAAGGTTAGATACAGTTTTTTATGACTCCAAACACCATTTGTTGACTTGAAATCTCCCAAGAAAGACTTTGATCTTGTGTGTTCCTTTCTTTTATAATGAAAGGAGAGAAATCTTCCCCAGAGACTAGAGAAGCCATTAACTCTTATGTTCTCCAGGCTACATGCTCTCCTCTTGACTAAGTACAGACAAAGAAAGTAGAGCCTGATATGACTAGATAAATCATCATTCAAACTCTGGGGCTGGACGCATCATAGCTCCCTGCCAAATGAAGGTCCTGCTAGTAAGAAAGGGTACAATCTGAGGGGTAAATAAATGCACCAGGCATTTGTCATTCAATTGCTAAGCCATGTCCAACTGTTTGCTATCCCATGGACTGCAGCACACCAGGTTTCCCTTTCCTCCACTATCTCCTGGAGTTTGCTCAAACTCATGTCCATTGAGTCCATTCATCTCATCCTCTATCGCCCCCTTCTACTTCCTCCTCTCCTCAATCTTTCCCAGCCTCAGAATCTTTTCCAATGAGTTGGTCCTTCACATTAGGTAGCTAAAGTATCAGAGCATCAGCTTTAGCATCAGTACTTCCGATGAATATTCAGGGTTGATTTCTTTAAGACTGACTAGTTTGATCTCCTTGCAGTCCAAGGGAAAAACTACACAAGGCATATGGAACTCAGGTTAGGATCACATGGCATAAGGAGCTGGAAATAACCTTGCAATAAATGACAAGGATGTTTGTTATTAGAACTGTATTGAAGTAACAAGTCTGCATTATTTCCTTCATTCCAGCTTGTATATCACAAAGTTTTTCGCTTGCCTTGAAAACACACAAAACAGTGGATAAGAGAAACTGGGCTGGAGAGGGGGACTCCTGAATGGCTTCCTAATTAAGAGGTGTAGGGACCCTGAAACCCTTTTTACAAATTATTGGCAAGTTCCACACATCAGTACATCCTCCTCTATAGAAGGAGCTTCTAAGCACAAGGAGGCAAACTGAGACTCAAAAACTATGCTTTAAAAAATCATTAAAGACAGATTGTGAAGATCCCATGGAGAAGGAAATGGCAACCCACTCTAGTATTTCTGCCTAGGAAATTCCATGGACAGAGGAGTCTGGTGGGCTACAGTCCATGGGGTTGTCAAAGAGTGGGACATGACTTAGCTACTGCTAAGTCACTTCAGTCGTGTCCGAAATCTGTTCGACCCCATAGAGAGCAGCCCACCAGGCTCTGCCATCCCTGGGATTCTCCAGGCAAGAACACTGGAGTGGGTTGCCATTTCCTTCTCCAACGCATGAAAGTGAAAAGTGAAGTTGAAGTCGCTCAGTCGTGTCCCACTCTTTGTGACCCCATGGACTGTAGCCTACTAGGCTCCTTCGTACATGGGATTTTCCAGGCAAGAGTACTGGAGTGGGGTGCCATCGCCTTCTCCCGACTTAGCTACTAAACAACAACAAAGCAAAATAAACCCAATGAACTGAAAAACAGATTAAAAGTGTAACCATATGATAAGAAAAAATTAAGCAAACTTGATATTTTCAGAGAACTTCAAACAATTATCACATTCATAAAATGGGAACAGACTGTTTAAAAAAAAATAGAACCAATTAGAGATCTTGAAAAATAAATGTAAAGCCACAACTGTAAGGGCAAAGACAAATTTAAAATAGGCTAAATTTTCTCTTGAAAACACATAGAATTCCCCCTTCCCTTTTCTTAGAGCATTTACTTTGGAAAACTTGTAATTCCAAGTTTCAATCTCTTTGCTGCTGCTGCTGCTGCTAAGTCACTTCAGTTGTGTCTGACTCTGTGTGACCCCATAGATGGCAGCCCACCAGGCTCCCACATCCCTGGGATTCTCCAGGCAAGAATACTGGAGTGGGTTGCCATTTCCTTCTCCAATGCATGAAAGAGAAAAGTGAAAGTGAAGTAGCTCAGTCTGTCCGACTGTTAGCGACCCCATGGACTGCAGCCCACCAGGCTACTCCGTCCATTGGATTTTCCAGGCAAGAGTACTGGGGTGGGGTGCCATTGCCTTCCCAGCAATCTCTTTGAAGGGTATGAAAATCTTTTAAAAGTTAAATAAGCATGTTGCCCACTTTATAGCCCAGGAATAACTTTATCAAGAACCTGAGAGCCATCTCTCTAAAATGTAATTATACAAAGGGAGAGCACACACCTACAGTACAATTTCTGAGGGAGGGGTGTGATCTAAGTCATTTCAGTTCAGTT
>SJYX01010379.1:125316-195841 GCA_006410675.1 Oreotragus oreotragus
GGAGAGAGGAGCCTGGTGGGCTACCCTTGGGTTGCAAAGAGTTGAACATGACTTAGCGATTAAACCACCGTTACCCCTTACTTTAGATACCAGTACCTTAACACTGCCCTGTCAGGTGCAATGAGACTTTCAGTGGCATCCCATGATTCAAACAGTTTGACATAGAGATACTCCAACATTTCAGTATCATCCAAAATAAGAAACACATACTGCCCTCCTGTTTGTTGTACACACCCACACACATATACCTGAAAGAACAGTTTTCTAAAACTTATGTGTGTTAGGTGTAATATAATGTTTGCTATTAACTAGGATTTAATCCCATTGAACTTGCTGGGTGGTTATCAATACATTGATTTTACACTCCACTAGTGAATTGCAATCTGTAGTTTCTGGGATAGTACGCTCTCTTGTACTTTCGCAACTGTTAAAGAGACAGGCTAGGTTTCCCTGGTGGTTCAGTGGTAGAGAATCCTCCTGCTAATGTAGGAGATGCAGGTTCAATTCCTGGGTTGGAAAGATTCCCTGGAGGAGGGAATGGCTACCCACTACAGTATTCTTGCCTGGAAAATCCCATGGACAGAGGAGCCTTGTGGGCTACAGTCCATAGCATTGCAAAGAGTTGGACACAACTGAGCAACTTCACTTTCACTTTTCACTTTCATGCATTGGAGAAAGAAATGGCAACCCACTCCAGTGTTCTTGCCTGGAGAATCCCAGGGACAGGGGAGCCTGGTGGGCTGCCGTCTATGGGGTGGCACAGAGTCGGACATGACTGAAGCGAGTTAGCTGTGTGTATATATATATATATATATATATATAAAATCTGCCTGCTAATGCAGGAGACACAAGAGATATGGGTTCAGTCCCTGGGTCAGGAAGATCCTCTGGAGAAGGGAATGGCAACCCACTCTGGTATTCCTGCCTGGGAAATACCGTGAACAGAGAAGCTTGGAGGGCTACAGTCCCTGGGGGGGTCACAGAGTCAGACACAACTTTGCAACTGAGCTCTTATATACCAGGTAGAGACTGACAGTAAGAAAAAGGTATAGATATCACAATAAAAATTAAAATTCATCATGAACAATAATGAGAAAAACAAAATGTTTAAATCCATTTAAGAATTATAAAACTGAATAGACAAATACCTATTCGAAATATTGGAAAGATGTCAATAATATGTCTCTAAAATGTCACTAAGCATACTTTTGTTACTGTGTTCTACCAAATTTTCAGGAAATAGTTTATTCCTATGTATGACAAATTTCTCCAGAGTCTCATCCCATTCTTCTAGTTAATGAGTATTGTGTTGATGGGAGAGTTTCCCAATACAGTTTAAAAGATTAGCAAAATTATGATATAAAAACAAAATAAAGGCAGCACCAAAAGTTAAAACTATAATCACTTAAAAAGATAGATGAAAAATGTTAAATAAAGTGGTAGTGTGCACAGTGACTACAGCCACGAAATTAAAAGATGCTTGCTCTTTGGAAGAATAGCTATGATAAACCTAGACAGTGTATTAACAAGCAGAGACCTCACTTTGCCAACAAAGGTTCATGTAGTAAAAGTATGGTTTTTCCAAAAGTCATGCATGGATGTGAGAGTTGGACCATAAAGAAGGATGAGTGCCAAAGAACTGACCCTTTTGTATTGCAGTGCTGGAGAAGAATCTCGAGAGTCCCTTGGACTGCAAGGAGATCAAACCAGTCAATCCTAAAGGAAATCAACCCTGAATATTCATTGGAAGGACTGATGCTGAAGCTGAAACTCAATACTTTGCCTACCTAATGCAAAGGGCCGACTCACTGGAAAAGATTCTGAAGCTGGGAAAGATTGGAGGGATTTGTTCACGTGATTTCTATTGTTATTAATCAGAGGAGATGCAAAAGTTGCTATTTTTCAAAGCTAGCTATAGTTCATGTGACTGATATTATCAAGAATACAAAAGAGGGACTTCCCTGGTGGTCCAGTCGTTAAGAATCCACCTTCCATGTAGGTTATGTGGGCTCGATCCCAGGTCAGGGAACTAAGATCCCACATGCCCTGAAGCATGGCCAGAAGTAAGAAAGATGAATAAGACAAGGGAAAACAGAATTGTTTTTTAGTTTCATTCTCCCTTGGTTTGGGAAAAATATTTTAATGCACCTTTTGGATATGCAAAAGATCGGCCCGGAATCTACTGAAGGCTGAGACAAAAGGAGGAAAATGTTCTAAACCACAAACTAGCTTCTAGATAGGAGAGCAATTTAGGAGAGTCCAGAACTCCAAAGTCCTGGAGTTTGGCAAGAAAAACCAAGAACGGAGGTGTGATCTAGGGAGGGCCATATTCAAGACCATCCTTATATCCCATATCATCATGACAGTAGAATCCCTGTGAAGAGGAGGGAATGATGAAATTTAGGCACTGTCATACTCCAGTATCTTTTTTTTTTAACTTGATTGATGATTGCTTTACAGTATCGGTTTGATTTCTGTCATACATTGGCATGAATTAACCATAGGTGTATATATGTCCCCCCCAGTACATTTTTAAAATTTCTTTCCTGCATTCTAATTCCCTTATTTTATCTTCACATCTTAGAAATTAACCATATTACCTTTATCAGTGATGAAAGTAAATTGTCATCTCTCTCTCCAAGTGCTGGGTGACACAGTGGACCTCAAAACGTTCCAGAACCACCAGAGGTGATAGAGAAGGGGGAGCACAGGGAAAGGGCAAAAAGTGGTAGGAAGAACTCTAGATTTGGTACTTCCCCAACCAGGATGCACAGAAATCCTAAGGGGGAGACACACGGTAATATAATGATGTAATAATTTTCTGGTCATGCAAAATGAGAGATTCAATATTTAAATAAACTTTGAGAGAAAAAGATGATAGCAGAAAGTTGGAAACCTTGAAAACTTTCAAGCTGTCTTTGTTAGGAATGATACCAAAACAAACCATGATTTCTTGAGTTCCAAGAACATATGCGGCCTGTGACAGATCATCCATGAGATCATGCAGATGTGATATTAAGGAAAGGGTAACAGCGGTGGCTCAGAAGGTAAAAAATCTGCCTGCAGTGTGGGAGACCTGGGTTCGATCCCTGGGTTGGGAAGATGCCCTGGAGTGGGGCATGGCAACCCACTCCAGTATTCTTGCCTGGAGAATCCAATGGACAGAGGGGCCTGGCAGGCTACAGTCCATGGGATCCCAAAGAGTCAGACACGACTGAGCGACTAAGCACAACAGTTATGAAGTCTCAACTTAAAGCATGTCACTCTATACCTAAGAGCAGAGAAGAAGGGGCTTTAACACTATCTGCACAGATTCCTCCTTAGATTCATAATGAATTTTGCCTTATCTGAGAAAAGAATAGTTTAGTGATTTTTTCAAGAGATGACATCCTTGAAAGCTGTGTCTGTCAACCCAACATATCTATTATAATATGGACACACAGATATCTCTATGCATTATCCATGGAATAAGACTTGGGTCTCTGGAAAGTCCCAGAGTCTGCAATCAAGGAGATTCAGTTCTCTCATCCCCCAAAGCATCTCTTAAGAGGAGACAGTACCAATGTTTTCTTAAGTCAGATTCTGAAAGCAATAAAAATAAGAGAAAAAGTAAACAAATGTGACATAATCAAACTTGTTAGCTTTAGGACAGCAAAGGAAACTATAAACAAAACAAAAAGACAACTTATAGACTGAGAGAAAATATTTGTGAATGATGAGACCAACAAGGGCCTAATTTCTAAAACATGCAAACAGCTCATATAATTCAGTAACAAAAACAAACTGCCCAACTAAAAAATGGGCAGAAGACCTAAATAGATATCTCTCCAAGGAAGACATACAGATGGCCAGTAGGTACATGAGAAGATGCTCATCCTCACTATTAGAGAAATGGAAATCAAACCTATTGAATACAATGAAGCACCACCTCACACAGGTCAGAATGGACATTATTTAAAAGTTTACAGACTATAAATGCTGGAGAGGGTGTGGCGAAAAGGGCTCCCTCTTAGACTCTTGGTGGTAACATAACTTGGTGTAGCAACTATAGAAAACAGTATGGCAGTTCCTCAAAAAAAATAAAAATAGAGCTGCCATATGATCCAGCAATCCCACTCCTTCATACCCAGACAGAACTGCAATTCAAAAAAAGACATGTGCATGACTATGTTCATAGCAGCACAACTTACAATAACCAAAATGTGGAGACAGTCTAAATGGGATGGCTAAAGGAGATGCGGTACATATATACAGTGGAATATCACCTAGCCATTAAAAATAATTAAATAATGCCATTTGCAGCAACATGGATGGACCCAGAGAATTATCATACTAAGTGAAATAAATCAGAGGAAGACAAATACCATAGGATATCACTTATATGAGGGACTGAAAATAGGACACAAGTCAACAGAGCTGTGAAACAAAGACAGAGTCACAGAAATAGTGAATGGACTTGTGGTTGCTAAGGGGGAGGAGAGAAAGAAAATGGGAGTTTGAGATTAGCAGATGCAAACGATTATATGCGGGATACATAACAGCAAGGTCTTACTCTATAGCATAAGCAATTACATTCAATATCCTATGATAAACCATAGTAGAATATGAAAAAGAATATATATGTAAGTGTTTGTGTGTGTGTGTGTTTATAACTGAATCACTTTGCTGTACAGCAGAAATAAACACGACATAGTAAATCAACTACAATTCCAATAAATTTAAAAAAATAATAAAGAGGAGGAAAGAGTCCGGATTATTTTTTCTAAATGACCATCCCTGCAGTTCAGCTGGGGTCTACTTAGGTAAACAATTCAAGCAGCAAGACCCTCAGAGCATCATCTCTTCTTTGATCCCAGCAATGCCATGTGGATTGACTTTAAGGTATGCCTATTTTTCAGAAGCCTTGATCTCTAGCTTAAGAATATGAGCTAAGTCAGGATTTTATAGAGATTTTTTGGCTTTAGGAAATAAAACATGAGAGACCCCCCGCCTCTTACATTCTTCTGAAAATCTCCATCTCTAATTGTTTCTCCCCTTCAAAGAAAATTCCCACATACTTCATACTGTATTAATAAAGTCTCCAACAGGCATGTATCTAATCACCCTCCACCATCCAGGAACAGTTCAGAATGAAAAGATTAGCAGTCTTTGTTGTTGGGTTATATCCGAGAGATGACAGTTTATATCAAATCATTATGTGTCAAAAATCTGCGGGTGTGCCAAGGTAGAAATGCCATTCCACAGTTCCCAGAGGTAGATACAATACCTTGTTCCACATGCGACTTTAATATGTGTGCTGCTTAGAGAGAAGGAGCTGGCCTTTTCAGTCAGATTCTTTCTTACATTACTGCCCGCCAGCTGATACAGCAACAATGCATTTGCCCAAAACTATTTGCTATGATTGTTCAGAGGCCTTTTCACTTGTTCCCCACCTGCTCTCTCTCCTATTCAGTCTCTGCCAGCTCAGAGCTCCTGGCTCCATTCCTCACTCTTGATACATCCCCAGTCCTCTGGGCTTTCAGTCTGCTTAGCATCTGAGCAGCAACTTTCCCCATCAAACTCCACCTTGAGCCTGGCCCAGCCTGTTCCTCCTAGCCCACCTAACTTGGACATTCTCAGAAATCAAACCCTGGCTCCAGCAGTTTGTGTCAGGTCTTGGTCCCATTCCCTAGGTCCCCTGTGATGAAATTCAGGATCATTCACCACACATGCAAAAACAAGGCAAAACAACCTGTAATAACATGAACTGGGGAGTTGTTCTCTGCCTGTGGCTCAGTTGCACTTGCAACATATTTGTCAATACATCACTGTAACCCACTCCCAGGTAACACAGGACAACTGCAGCCATCTTCTCTACTTAAGAATGCCATTATCTGTCCTCTGCTGTGTCAATCTAGTTATTAAAGAAAATAAATCACACCATCTGACTGAATTCCTTCTCCAACATTCACTTAATACTTTTCATATCATTTGCAAGGCTCTGATGCTGCTTTTCAAAACACACCAACAGAAAGGGAAAGACCTTTCATAAAAACAAATAATCTATCAAGATAGGATGAAGAGAAAGGAATGATGCCCTTTGCACTTTGAACCTTTCTGACCTTTTGGAAAATGGAGAAGGAGATATGAAACACAATGTCTGCCAATATTGTTCCACTAGTCTCTTCCTCACTCATTTTCAGAATTCACAAGTGTTCCTGTTGTCTCCCTCCACTGTAATCACAAATATCTCAAAGGTAGTACATTTTGAGCAAGAAAAGCATCGCAAATAGACCTACTGTGACCAAGCAGCTGCAGTCAATTCATCTGAGACAACATAGGGAATTGCACGTTACATTTTAGAGGGTAACGCCAGCAATTAGCACAGTAGGTATGCAATTGGACCGTAGAATCCATGGTTCAAATTCAGCAAATCGCAGGTGTCTTAGTCTGTTCAGGCTGCAATAACAGAATACCATAAACTTGGTGGTCAATAAACAACAGAAATTTATTCCAGTTTTAGAGGCTGAAAGTCCAAGATCAAAATGCTGGCAGATTGAATGTCCACTAAGGGATCACTTCCTGATTCACAGGAGGCTTTTCATTTCACTCTAAGAAGGAAGGGCCAAGGGAGCTCTCTGGAATCTCTTCTCAGTTTAGTTCAGTTCAGTTGCTCAGGCGGGTCTGACGCTTTGCGACCCCATGAATCGCAGCATGCCAGGCCTCCCTGTCCATCACCAACTCCCGGAGTTTATCCAAACACATGTCCATCAAGTTGGTGATGCTGTACAGCCACCTCATCCTCTGTGGTCCCCTTCATCTCCTGCCCCCAACACCTCCCAGCATCAGAGTCTTTTCCAATGAGTCAACTCTTGCCATGAAGTGGCCAGAGTACTGGAGTTTCAGCTTCAGCATCAGTCCTTCCAATGAGCACCTAGGACTGATCTCCTTTAGGATGGACTGGTTGGATCTCTTTGCAGTCTAAGGGAGTCTCAGAGTCTTCTCCAACACCACAGTTCAAAAGCATCGATTCTTCGGTGCTCAGCTTTCTTCACAGCCCAACTCTCACATCCATACATGACCACTGGAAAAACCATAGCCTTGACTAGACAGACCTTTTTGGCAAAGTAATATCTCTGTTTTTGAATATGCTATCTAGGTTGGTCATAACTTTCCTTCCAAGGAGTAAGCGTCTTTTAATTTCATGGCTGCAATCACCATGATTTTGGAGCCCCCCAAAATAAAGTCTGACACTGTTTCCATTGTTTCCCCATCTATTTGCCATGAAGTGATGGGACCAGATGCCATGATCTTCATCTTCTGAATGTTGAGTTATAGCCAACTTTTTCACTCTCCTCTTTCACTTTCATCAAGGGGCTTTTTAGTTCCTCTTCACTTCCTGCCATAAGGGTGGTATCATCTGCATATCTGAGGTTATTGATATTGCTCCTGGCAATCTTGATTCCAGCTTGTGCTTCTTCCAGTCCAGCGTTTCTCATGATGTATTGGAATCTCTTTTATAAGGACACTAATCCTACTCATAAGTGCACCTCCTTCATGACCTAATCACCTCCCAAAGGCTCCATCTCCAAGCACTATCACAGTGGGGACTGAAGTTTCAACCTACAAATTCTAAGTGAGGGATACAAAGTCATTCTAGAGCAGCAGAGGAGCTATTCTTGAAATCAAAGTTAATTCCTTTTTAATGGAGAGGGGTGCTTCTGTTACAAAAGTTTTAAATCTTCCCACATCACCCACACCAGACACATATATTATGGGTTCTTAATAGATAACTCCTGGAGAAGGAAATGGCAATCCACTCCAGTATTCTTGCCTGGAGAATCCCATGGACAAAGAAGCCTAGTAGGTTACAGTTCACGGGGTCGCAAAGAGTCGGACACGACTGAGCGACTTCACCTCACCTCACCAATAGATAACTGTTGCATGCAATGACTGAGTTGCATTTCTTGGCTGCTAATGCTTAATATATTTACTCATTCTGGATTTTTTTTCAGCACCTCTTCCTTCTTCTATCTGACAAGTCAATCTTTCCATAACCTGTCAATGAGTCACCAGGAAATTAAACCAAGATGTAACTCTGAAATTAGCAGTTGTGAGTTAATATTCCTCGCCTACCCCACACCTGAACTTTTCCCAGATAGTTCAAACTGGTCAGTAAAAGAGAGCTGAAACAATGCTAATGCCTCATCATTCATTCAGAGGCAGTGACTCCTGACACATAGTATCAGATGAGGACTCTTCCCTTTTGGTCTAAAACTGTGGACAATATTGATGCCTAAGAACAAGTTGGAAAAATATAACTACGTATATTTTTTCTACATGTTGCACTTGATTTTTCTAAATGCACCAGGTACCCTAAATCTGTGGCTTGAGTGTGCTCAGCATTCTGAATTCACTGCTGTGGAAAATGGAGCTGAAATGACTCACGGGGTCGCAAAGAGTCGGACACGACTGAGCGACTTCACCTCACCTCACCAATAGATAACTGTTGCATGCAATGACTGAGTTGCATTTCTTGGCTGCTAATGCTTAATATATTTACTCATTCTGGATTTTTTTTCAGCACCTCTTCCTTCTTCTATCTGACAAGTCAATCTTTCCATAACCTGTCAATGAGTCACCAGGAAATTAAACCAAGATGTAACTCTGAAATTAGCAGTTGTGAGTTAATATTCCTCGCCTACCCCACACCTGAACTTTTCCCAGATAGTTCAAACTGGTCAGTAAAAGAGAGCTGAAACAATGCTAATGCCTCATCATTCATTCAGAGGCAGTGACTCCTGACACATAGTATCAGATGAGGACTCTTCCCTTTTGGTCTAAAACTGTGGACAATATTGATGCCTAAGAACAAGTTGGAAAAATATAACTACGTATATTTTTTCTACATGTTGCACTTGATTTTTCTAAATGCACCAGGTACCCTAAATCTGTGGCTTGAGTGTGCTCAGCATTCTGAATTCACTGCTGTGGAAAATGGAGCTGAAATGACGTAAGGCAAGACACAGCTTGAAACGTCAAGCTTTTGCCATGTGCCTTTGAGCCACATTCAGTACCAGCTGAACCATTTATAGCACATCTTGTTGTTTGCTTCCTAAATCCGGTCATATAAAAGTAATAGGGTACTGTCTTTTGCCCTTTGCTTTGTGAGGTTATCTAATTTCCATTCCCAGATGAACGTCATGGCTGCTCTTTTTCTGTCTTGAAAATAAATCTGTTGCCCAAAGCTAAATATACAGTACTTTGAACATGACAATGAGGCTATTTTTAATTTGTCCTTTCGTTTTAATTATGCTGTTGGTATTATTTTGTAGGTACAATTTGCAACATTCTTGCTGCCACCTACAGGCAACCCTGAGCTCAACCTTGTGATTTGGGGAGGGTAAGTGTAGAATTATCTGTTTATCTTAAATTAAAAATCTGCTTATTCCTAGCTTACTGTTTATCAGCATGGATATGAACGTATTGAGAGTGTTTTATAAACAATACCCACACCTTTATTTATTTCATGAAAATAAAAATATCTGCAAGATCCTCATAAAATCACTAAAGAGGACAATCGCTGCAAACATAAAGAATTCCCTTGGGACAACACAGGAGCAATCCTACACAAATGTGTTCTTAATGGTTTCCATAAGTAATAACATCAGCATGTTTATGAAAAACCGAAATACATAATTGATCAAAGCAATTTTCACAGTTAAAATTTATTAGCTATGGAAATAGCTGATGTGAAAAGCAAGGTTAAGAGAAACAAAATCTAAGGCTTTTAAAAAGTAATTCTATCTCTTCTTGATAACTATCACTAACTGCACTGAGCTAATTCTGAAAAAAGAGCAGAAATGGAGAGAGAGCAGCTCTTATGAGGCCATTTATCACCAAAAATAAAACAAATGAGGAAAGAATAAAAATAAAATATGGCAACAGAATCCTAGAACTCGCTGATGAATCTTAGACCTCTGTGAGGCAAAGAGAACACAGTACTTGTGGGTCCAAAAGAATTCTCTCTTTGGGAAGCCGGCCTCAAATGAGGGATGAGAGCTACTTATGGAATGTGCTGGTGGTCTGTAAACACAGCCTCTACTGTGTTCCAGGCTGTGTGCCTGACACTGGGGATTAGAGGTAAATATGACAGAGCCTTTACTTTAAGGATACTTTCGCAGAGGGATGACAGAAGCAAGGAAGTGTAATACAATCTGATAAGGACTATGACAGAGGTAGGTACCGGCACCATGAAAGTACAAAAGACGACAGCTACCTCTCTGCTGGGAAAAGCCCTCATGGACAAGGGAGTCAGGAAAAGGCCAAAACACCAGGAAGAAGGGAGGACATTGTCTGGGCCATTCCCTTCAGTTCTTCCTTATCTCTCCTTTTGTTTCCTGCCAAGAAATGAATCTTCAAAATAAAACGAAAATAAAAATCTTAGCACTATAGTTTTGACAATAAGAACAGGGACCCAGGGCTCAGTGCTTTAATAGCCACATTCATTATCAGTGCTCTCTCCAACACCCTTACTTAAAATGCAAACACTCAGGAAATGTACAACAAGCCAAACCTTCCCCATCACACTTTCCTGCATGAAAGCAAAACTGAAAGTCTTGATTAGGACCACAGAGATGTTTCTCATGCACACATACACACACGCATTTTGCCACACCAGGGCTTAGTAGGACATGTTGGCTCTTTCAGTTGTAACGTGAACTCTTAGTTATGGCATGTGGAATCTAGTTTCCCAGATAGGGATAAAATCTAGGCCCCCTGCATTGGGAGTGGGGAGTCTTAGCCCCTGGACCCCCAGGAAAGTCCTTATAGAACTCTTAAATGAGTCTTAGCCACTGGACCCCCAGGAAAGTCCATATAGAACTCTTAAATGAACATTACCTGAAAGGATATCACCAGTGTATGACTGCTTGTATCCTTGCTAAAATATTGCATCTAGTTTTTTTTCCCCCAATTTGTATTTTCCCCCCTCAGACTATGTATTTTAAAAATCTTAATTGTTGAAATTAAGTATAAATTATTATTTGTAACATTTCCATTTTGGAAAAGTAAACTTATTTCATATAATAAATAAAATAGAAATTACAGAAACATTTTATTTCAAGAATCATGTTCTCAGAAATTTCTGTATGCTTAAAGCTATATGAAATACTGTGTGCTAGATATAGTATTTGGATGCATTTCCACAAGGAGTGTTTAAGTTCACAGAGAGAAAAGAAAAAATATTATAGAACTATACCTATCTATACAAAGTAGATAGGTTTGGCACTAATAAATTCTGAAATTGATGAAGCTCATCATTAATATTTATCGATTTCCTTTTGGTACTATTTCCCAATTTTCTCGAATTATTTTCTCTCTCTTCACTATGCATGATAATCCACAGACTACTAGATGTCGGTTCAATGGCTACAATATTGGCCAAAACTCCCAGTCTCTCACTGTGAGAAAGGAATTAATATGGTGGGAGTTTTAACAAGGACACTTTGTAGCAGTGTATGAGGTTCAACACAACCAACCAGAGAGAACACTGTAACACTGTTTACACCAATGGAATAGCTGCTCCTCGTGGAATTTCAGACATTCCAGGCAGCCACTTGAAAAGAAGCAGGCCTTCTGAAATCCACATATATATCAATATAATGCCTGTCTGAAAGCACAGGATAAAATGGTGGGATTTACAATATAAATGATGAAACAAAGAAGATCAGGAAGCAAACAAAATAGTGAATCCTCAGATAGTCTGGAAAAGCTTCCTGCAAAAAGAGAGATCTGAATAGCTTCTTAAGAACAGATATGCTTTGGATCAAAGAGTTGGGCACAACTGAGTGACTAACATTTCACTTGACTTCACGCTTTGGATCAAACCAGTCCATCCTAAAGGAAATCAACTCTGAATATTCACTGGAAGAACTGCTGCTGAAGCTGAAGCTCCAATACTTTGGCCACCTGATGTGAAAAGCCGACTCCTTGGAAAAGACCCTGATGCTGGGAAAGATTGAGGGCAGGAAGAGAAGCGGGCAACAGAAGATGAGATGGTCACATGGTATCACCAAATCAACGGACATGAGTCTGAGCCAACGTGGGAAATGGTAAAGGACAGGGAATCCTGGCCTGCTGTAGTTCATGGGGTCTCAGAGTTGGACATGACTTAGTGCTGAAAAACAGCGACAACAATGCTTTGGACAATCAAAGAGAAAGAAGGACTTGGGAAGAGAAAGCACATTCAGGCCAAGGAACAGCAAACACAAAAAAACACATATGGTAGCGATGGGGGACACTTTGCTCTTTAAGAGTAAGTTAAAGGAAAACATAAAGTTCATCAGTAGCTTTCATTAGATCTAGATGACTTCCAAAATACTCAATATGGAATAATTACTTTTCTGAGAAAAATGCAAAAATTTAACTAAATGTTTTCTCATGTTAAAAATCACCTAATGTACAAAATGGACATAAATGCAAATGATATTTGATCTTTTTTGAGACTGTCTACAAATACAGTATTTGGTGTATTGTGATACAGTTTTAGAACTGGACTTGTTTTTGAGTTATTAAAGTATAATCCTTAAGAGGATTTTAATTAAGAAGGAAAACTCAGGAGTGTTTGAAATGAATTATGGTGTGCTCCTCCATAGATAAGAGAAACAGATATGCAATATTTTGACCTTACTCAGATATCCCCCAGGCCCTCTGATTTCTGACTTGGATCAGTCTACTCTGGATTCTAAGAACTCCTAACCAAGAATATTTCAATAAAAATGACATTTATTTGAAAGAATGTAAAATATTAAATATATACAAGTTTTGCTCTTTTTCTAACACATCTAGTCAGAAATTTGTTTTACTTTCATTCTTTCAATTCTATTTGTATAAGATTCAAGGCTAAGCATTTTCCTCTCAGCTCTGATTTAACTCTGTGTCCCATTGTTATTATATTGTTATTTTCTAGAAATTCTGACATGTAGGCATTTTTATTTTCATCTTTAATCCAAAAGCATTGGAGAAAGACTTGGACTGCAAGGATCAAACTAGTCAATCCTAAACGAAATCAGTCCTGAATATTCATTGGAAGGACTGATGATGAAGCTAAAGCTCCAATACTTGGCCACCTGATGTGAAGAACTGACTCAATGGAAAAGATCCTGATGCTGGGAAAGATTGAAGGCAGGAAAAGAGGGGGATGACAGAGGAAATGGTTGGATGGCATCACCGACTCAATAGACATGAGTTTGAGCAGGCTCCAGAAGTTGTTGATGGACAGGGAAGCCTGGTGTGCTGCAATTCATGGGGTCACAAAGAATCAGACACAACTGAGCAACTGAACTGAACTTCTTTAACTGTATATATCTTTGTATGTTGTTATCATGTCTAGTTTTATAGCATTAGAATCACAAAGATGCATCATTTTCTAAGTTATTTCTCACTTTCAGATGTATAGACACCTTCAGTGTAGTCTAGAAAAATCATTTTAAATGTCGCATGGGTATGTACTCAATTTAAAAAATAAAGGGTTTCATGTATATTTTCTGGCTTATTTTTGTTAAGGAATACCATAACCTTGGGGCTTCCCCAGTGGCTCAGTGTAAAACTAAAAGAAAAAGAAAAATCTGCCTACAAATGAAGGAGATGTGGATTTAATCCCTAGGTCAGGAAGATCTCCTGGCGGAGGAAATAACAACCCACTCCAATATTCTTGTCTGGGAAATCCCATGGACAGAGGAGCCGGTGGGCTACACTTCAATTCAGTTCAGTTCAGTCGCTCAGTCATGTCAGACTCTTTGCAACCGCATTGACTGCAGCACTCCAGGCCTTCCTATCCATCACCAGCTCCCAGGGTTTACCCAAACTCATGTCCATTAACTCGGTGATGCCATCCAACAATCTCATCCTCTGTCATCCCCTTCTCCTGCCCCCTTTAATCAAAATGTGGTCCACTGGAGAAGGGAATGGCAAACCACTTCAGTATTCTTGCCTTGAGAACCCCATGAACAGCATGAAAAGGACTATACTTCATGGGCTTGCAAAAAGAGTCAAGCAGGACTCAGTGACTAAACAATGACAACCATAACTTTAAATGTGCGTTTTCCAGTCACCCTGTCTAGGTGTGAGAGCAGTGAATAGAAGTCTCCGGGTATTTTAAAGTCTATTTTGGTATCTCTCATAATTTCTGAACTATGAAAGTTACTGCTATGCAATTTAGTGCATAAAGTGTTAAGTGTTAGTCGATCAGCTGTGTCCAACTCTAGTGGGTGTTCATAACTGTTATATCTGTACTGTGAATTATACCATGTAATATTTTAAAACTGTTATTCCTTGTATCAGAGAGTGTAGTTTGACCTGAATTCTATCTTTTCTGAAATTAAAACCAAGATCCCTGCATTCTTTGTGTTTGCATTCATTTGGTATAGCTTTGCCCTATTTATCATTTTCTCTTTTTCCTTCATTTGAGTCAACTTGTTTTAAGAATACTTTAAAAAGGTGAATAAAGCTTACATATAACTCTATTTATTAATATTACAGGGATTTGTTTATGTTCATATTAATTTGTTGCTTTCTATTTGTATTTATTTGTGAAATGTGTTTTCTTTTTATTTAGTTCTGATACTAATAAGAATTAGTATTTTAGATTATAGTGATTAATTACATCTAGCTTATTTTTGCCCTTCCTTTTAAACAGAATCATCTCTCTGAAAATCTCGAGATATCTCAATTAAAATATTAAGATATTATACATTAAGAAAATTAGACTCTGGGTCAGATTTATTTATAGCTTTTAAATTTGAAGAAAAGTTCGGTTGCATTTAAATATCCTGGCTCACTTTTTCTAGAATATATTGTAGATGCTGTTTCATTGTTTCCTGGTATTGAGTGTTACCATCAAGAAACCTATCGAAAGTTTTATTTCCCTAAAAACAATAGAGATCATTAATTTTTGTCAAAATCACATTTTGAAAGTGAAAGAGGATCTATTTATATTCACTGATGTTTATGAAACAAGTATAAACTGAAATTATTCCAGGGCACCTGGGCCACATGGTCTTTCTATCTATACATGGAAAGATACTTGGTTTTAGATACTTAAATCACATTTTTCTTCATCTTATCTATAATATTTTTTATCTAACTTACTTTACATTTCTCATTCATCTAAACAAAGATCTTTTTCTTTCATTCATTTTTCCCTTAAATTATGTTTTGTTGCTAAGTTTTAATTTCAGTGACTTTTCAATAATTTTTCTTTATATCTCAGAAAAAATTTCTTTACTTATACTTTTAAATACCAATGATAGGTTTTATTTCTTGTTTTCTAGTTTTCCGCATTCTCCCTTACTAGTATTCTATAGCTATCATTTTCCCCTCTAGTTTTTCTTCCTCATTCCGGTACTTTCATTTTTTCAAGTCTATCTTTATTGCTCATGTGGTATATTGCTAAATAATGGGTCCCAGTTAGTCACACTTACTGACATCCATACACTTTATAGTCTTTTCTATGCCAGTTCTTGACTTAGCTCTGACTGGCTTTACCAACAGGTGATAAGCAAATGTGACAAATGTAGAGGCTTGATAAACACATGCACTTAGGAGCTTGCCTTTTTGAAATGCTCCCATTACCATGTGAGGAAGCCTAGTTTAAATGTCTTGAGAATGAAAGACCACATGTAGAGAGAGGCTCAGCCATCTCAGCTTAACATAGCCCCCAGCCAATTAAACAGCTAAACGCAGCCATGGGAGTGGAACTCGTATAAGTGTGTTACTGGGCACGTCCAACCCACAGCATCATGAGCAACATTAAATCATTGTTTTAAGCCACAAAATTACAGGGTTTTTGTTAGGCATTATTAGGTAACTGATAGAGAAATTGTTGCCTAGAAGTGTGGTGTGGCTGTCACAAAGCCCAAAACATGTGGCATTGGCTTTGGAACTGGGCGGCAGATGGAGGCTTGAGAAGTGTGAGGAGGCTGCTGGCACAGGCTGAAGGATGGCAAAGAAATAGTTGGCAGAGGCCTGAAATGGGTTGAGGCAATCATTAGTGGCAGGAAAAATGGCAGCCCATATTTTATAACAGCAAACATTTGGCAAACCTGTCAAGTGCTGGTACACAGAAGAAAGAATTGTACCTGATGAACTAATGGATCTGGCTAAGGATACTTCCTGGCAGGACCTTTAAAGTGACAATTGGCTTCTTTTAGTTGCATCTGGTAAGGCATAGAGAGAGAGAGAAAAGCTAAGGAGAGAACTATTTAGCTTGCAAGAGGAATATAGACATGAGGAAGAGGCAGAACTTTCTGGACTGGAAAATAAAATGATTTAACATTTCCAGACTTTCCAGTTGGCAAAATATTCTCAGAATAATAAATGGTCTCAGGGTAAAGAACCAACCAAGAATATTGATGTAAAACCTCTTTCCAGTTCTTATAACAATTTAAAGTGATTCTTAGGGCACTCTTAGCTAAATAGAAGAGCCTCTAAGATTTTTAGAAAACATTATCCCACAGCATCCAGAAACACCCAAATTAGACTGAGTTCTAACTTAAAAGAGTTATGGTTGTGATCCTGAGACATGAATTGAACCCCAGCCATATACACAGGAAATCATTAGAATTTTTATGGTAGTTGTATCAACTTGGACTAAAAAGAAAAGAGACGGTTCAAAATGAAAAGAGGTCTTTGTGGTCTCTCTCTACCACAGAAAACACAGAGAAACTATTTATATATTTCTTAGAGAAAAAGTGAAAATCCTGAAGAAATCTGAGCCAAGAGCACATAGGAGAGAACCAAGGACTATGGGCAAACAATGGTTTAGAAAACTACTCTAAGGGAGCAGAAGGAAGTCTCAACCAAGGAACATTCCTTTGGCCCAAGCAGGACTCCTGACAATATATGCTCAGCTGGATTTCAGACCTCTCATGGACTAGTTAGTGATTGTTATAAACTTTCAAACATTTTCCCTTTTAAGTGAGAATGTCTCTTGCTGTTGTACTGTTCCTAGCTCACCATCCTATGCTGGGTCTGTGGTGGGAAGGAGGTAGACAAGATGCCTTTTTGTCTTGAGTCTCTGGATCAATAGGAATTATATCCAAGGAACTACACCTAAGGATCATTTTCTATATCCAGTCCTGATGCACAAAATCATAGCCTTTAGTCTGAATGAACAACATGAATCAGGGAGATAGCAGATGATATTACATCATTACATCAATGGCCCTCAATGAACCCACCCTCTTCTATTACTCTGTGTCAGCATCTCTCACCTTGCCTCTGAACGTAGCCACGTGGTGGATTTTTTTTTTTTTTTGATTTGCCACTGGGACCCCAAAAAATATGACATAAGTAAAGGGTTAATAAATAATTGCATATTTGGACTTTTCCTTTTTGAATGTTGCCATTATCATTGCAAGAAGCCTTGTCTAGAGTCACTGACAGTAAAAATCCACAGACAGAGTAGGTCAATTTGACCAGCCATACCTGTTCTCAGCTCCCAGGTAACCCACCAGCTGAATGCAGCTACATAGGGAACCCAGGCAAGATCAGCAAAAGAACTGCTCAGCAAACCGACAAAGTTACAAGAAAAAAATACATAATCATTATTTTAGATCACTAAGATTTTAGATGGTTTATCATATGATAATAGATTATAGAATCCCTTACTGTATTTCCCATCTTTTTGGCTTCTTCAAGTTTAATCTTCATTTCTTAAACAGTTTGTCTTTTTCTATTTTTTTCCCTATGTTATGCCAATATTATTTTTATCTCCTTCTGTTATTTAGCCTTTATTTCAGGCCTTCCCTTCCCTGAGTTCTTTATTTCTGTTGAGTGATTTCCTTCATAGCAGCAATAGCTTGTTCTTACATTTTAAAATTCTTATTGGGATATCAAATTTATTTTTGCTTTTTGGCTATATTTTACTCTTAACTTTTTGTTTTGTTTTTACCAGGAAGCTTCCATTGCTATTTCACACATTTCTTTCTATATCATATTTGCATAGCTGAAAACTGGTACCTTTAATCTGAAATACCAAGAAGGAAGATTTTCACTGAACCAGCTATTTTTAAGAGATGAGGGATAATGCCGGGGAGAGATGGTTCATGCATACTGGCTGCTATAATAATAAACCATCTTTTAAAAGGTGCCTCTATATAATTACCTTCCTCCTTGCAATTTAAAAACCAACTTTCTTAGGATTTCTACCATCAGTCCTATGATATTCTTATTGGTCCTAATACCAGTTGCCGTCACTAAAGGACACAGTCTTTGAATTTTAAGTGAGATGTTCACTTAAATATTATTATTATTTATATATTATTCTATTGGTGTTGCATGAGATATTCCACTTCCTGCAGGACTTAAACCTAGTTTGCTTGATCTAAGCCCTTCTCACAGTAGTTCCCACTGAGAATGGGGTCTTCTTTTCAGAAGCAATTAATTTCTGGAGATTTTCAAACTCTACCCTCAAAATACGTTTGAGGTATCCATTCCTTCTGTTCTCCCATTGCTCGACCATTGCCCCTGCCCACAAGAGTCATATCCTCTGACTCTGTTGTACTTAAAAGTACTTAACAATAACATGGAATTTACCTTCCAGTTTCACCGAATATGAGAGCTTTGTTTTTATTTTCACTTTCTCTACATTTGTAGAGTTTCCAAGAGAATAGAAAAGAAGAACTAAGCTGCCATCATGATCTTATTAGAGGCTCTCTGCTTGTGACTTCTGTTTTAGGCATTAAAGTGAAACTCAGCATTACAAACATTCCTTGGTAACTACTGTGCTTCAGAACTTTGCATCAGATACTAAAATAATATTCAATCAAAACATCTAGGATCTGTAACTCTAGGACTAAAACTTGACAGAGTTATATATACTTACAAATATACACAATGCCAACTAGTTGGCAGATTCTCAATTCTTGTTTATCTATAAACCAGTATAAAATAATTTTATTTGACTAGGTCATCTAATTTTAAAAAATTTTATAAGAAAATACTTCTTTCTACTTCAAGTTATGCTATGGTGAATATTTAAACAGAATAAGGCTTATGGTTATATTTCCATGATTAGAGAACACAGAATCACAGCATTGCCTTATTTTCAAGTGTAGTATATCTTTCCATTTTTAGAAATCAAAACATATTTGATTAAAACATTTAGAAATTAAAGCAATTATGAAGCCATACCCTGCTATTAAGACTATGGTCACTGTCTTTGTTAATAACAAGCATGCCTTAAGTTAGGAAGATTGTGCATTTTGCATGCTCAATCAGAATCTCAGTGTGTTGGGACATAAAAAGATGATGGTTTTCACAAGGCAAGTTTTCAGAAGGGGAAGCTTATAAACCTGAACCTTACTGTACTTTCTTTTATTCAAAAGAGAGAACAGACGATTTACATCTTTTCCATGAGCTCAAACCTGGATTTGAAGAGCTTGAATTTTACTGAAATTCAAATTGGCCCAACACAGAAGTTGTGTTTTGAAACATTCTATGATGTTTCTTATCATGTGGCAAAGTTAAACACGTGAGTAATGATGTTTATTGAAACCACACGCTTTAGAAATTTGGGAGCTGATTTGCATTTGGTCAGAATGAAGAAAGCTGAGTTGCTTCTTCCATTACTGTTCAGAATCAAGCACATCCTTCTAAAACTGCGTAATAGGTAATGGAGGGTTGAGAGCCAAACAGCCCTTTATCAATACTGAGGTAGGCAAAACAATGGATGGCTCCAAAGCACTAAGTTTCTCTTTTTGAAATGGGCATACATAGGTGGTTGAGATCTTTGAATTATGAAAATGTTCCTTGCCAACCAACTTCTACTGGTAAAAAAAAACAAACAAACAAAAACTGTACTACTTTGGGCACATTTGAAACAACTTTAATTAGCACTGCAGTGTTAATGTTCTGATGAAGACAGGAGCTACATAATCCATCTTAGTTTATTGCTTCTTATATGGGTATTCAGGATCTGCAAAATTCTCAGCCATAATCCTGGGAGAATTAGAGCCTAAGGTCATGAAGGTTGATTAAACTTATCAGAGCCAGGGCCTTAAATTATTGCCTGAACAAAGGGTTTTGTTAAAAAAAAATTAAAAAGTCAAAATCTAACGTTAAGCTACTCTCCTACATAAACCTTTACTGGTTTTCTAACATAGAAAAGAGAGTACTTCACTGAATTTTCAAAAAATTTTTCACTTTTTTTGAGAGTGAAGTGAAAGCCCATTCTCAGAACACTTATACGGTAAAGATTTATTCATAAAATCCTTGGAAGATATTTTCCACCATATGAATGAAGAAAATCTTCCAAATCAAGGCCTTGGATTAATTATTTAAATTGACACTAAAATTCTGTGAGCAATGTTGGATAAACTGCCATTTTAGAAAAGGAGCCTGGATGCAAACAATTGCAGACTTTCAAATATTGAAGGAGGGACTTCTGAAGACTAAACAGTCTCAAGTAACTGAGCATGCCAGCTTTTCTGCAGTCAAAAATCTGCATAAATACTTGGTAATTTTCAATATAAACTCTGCTCAGAGACCTTTAAATTTCCTTTTTATTATCAGGTGTTGTAAAATGACCGTGTTAATATTTTCAAACTATTTACCTCTTTTGGTTTTAACTCTTTAGACTTTTGGGAAATTATTTTGTTATATCACATAAGGAAGTTACCTAAATTTCTTTCACATAGTAACTGTTCTCCATTCCATTTATTTGTACATTACTTTTTCTTTTCTTTTTCAGATGCTGCTTTTAAAAAATTACATGTCAAGTTATTATAGAGTAAAGGTATGCTTATTAAATAGTTTTCACATGAGGCCTTCCCTGAGAGCTCAGTTGGTTAAGAACCCACCTGCGATGCAGGAGACCCCAGTTTGAATTCCTGGGTTGGGAAAATTCACTGGAGAAAGGATAGGCTACCCACTCCAGTATTCTTGGGCTTCGCTGGTGCTCAGCTGGTAAAGAATCCACCTGCAATGCAGGAGACCTGGGTTTGATCCTTGGGTTGGAAAGAGACCCTGGAGAAGGGAACAGCTACCCACTCCAGTATCCTGGCCTAGAGAACTGAACTGCATGTTTCATGTGGTTGCAAAGAGTTGGACACGACAAAAGGAGAAAAAAGGAAGGTAAAAAAGAAAATGAACTTTGACCTTGGTGCTAAGTAATTTTACATCACACATAATTTATTCTGAAAATAACTATCTTTTTATAAATTATGAAAATTAAGTTCATAAAAATTAATAGCCAGTACTTTAGCAGAGACATTTAGGGAGACAACACCAACAATGATTATAAAATACTAAACCAAAATGGTAGAAAATTGCATATAATCTAATTACATATGTTTTCCAAATTTAAAATGCACATTGAAATTTTATGGAAGTAAAGATTAAATACCAGTTTCAAGTGCCTCCCAGGTGGCGCTAGTAGTAAAGAACCCACTTGCCAATTCAGGAAACAAGAGATGTAGCTTTGATCCCTGGGTTGGGAAGGTCCCCTGGAGGAGGGCATGGCAACCCACTCCAGTACTCTTGCCTAGAGAATTCCATGGATAGAGAGGATCCTGGTGGGCTATGGCCTATAGGGTCACAAAGACTCAGATGTGACTGAGTCAGCCTAGCACACACACACAGCTTCTATTACCTCAAGTATGTAGCACAGTGGTGAGTTGAGTCCATCATTCAGTTCAGTTCAGTTGCTCCGTTCTATCTGACTCTTTGTGACCCTATGAACCACAGCACACCAGGCCTCCCTGTCCATCATCAACTCCAGGAGTTATCTCAAACTCATGTCCACTGAGTTGGTGATGCCATCCATCCATCTCATCCTCTGTTGTCACCTTCTCCTCCTGCCCTCAATCTTCCCCAGAAAAAGGGTCTTTTCAAATGAGGCAGCTCTTCACATCAGGTGGCCAAAGTACTGGAGTTTCAGCTTTAGCATCAGTCCTTCCAATGAACACTCAGGACTGATCACCTTTAGGATGGACTGGTTGGATCTCCTTGCAGTCCAAGGGACTCTCAAGAGTCTTCTCCAACACCACAGTTCAAAAGCATCAATTCTTTGGCGCTCAACTTTCTTTATAGTCCAACTCTCACATCGATGCATGACTACTGGAAAAACCATAGCCTTGATTAGATGAACCTTTTCAGGACTGATCACCTTTAGGATGGACTGGTTGGATCTCCTTGCAGTCCAAGGGACTCTCAAGAGTCTTCTCCAACACCACAGTTCAAAAGCATCAATTCTTTGGCGCTCAACTTTCTTTATAGTCCAACTCTCACATCGATGCATGACTACTGGAAAAACCATAGCCTTGATTAGATGAACCTTTGTTGGTAAAGTAATGTTCCTGCTTTTTAATACGCTGTCTAGGATGGTCATAACTTTCCTTCCAAGGAGTAAGTGCCTTTTAAGTTCATAGCTGCAGTCACCATCTGCAGTGATTTTGGAGCCCCCCAAAATAAAGCCTGACACTGTTTCCACAGTTTCCCCATTTATTTGTCAAGAAGTGATAGGACTGGAGGCCATGATCTTAGTTTTCTGAATGTTGAGTTTTAAGCCAATTTTTTTCACTTTCATCAAGAGGCTCTTTAGTTCTTCACTTTCTGCCATAATCTTCATTCCAGCTTGGGCGTCTTCCAGCCCAGCGTTTCTCATGATGTACTTTGCATATAAGTTAAATAAGTGGGGTGACAATATACAGCCTTGACGTACTTCTTTTCCTATTTGGAACCAGTCTGTTGTTTCATGTCCAGTTAAAAAAAAAAAAACAAAACCTTTTTAATACACGCTTGCCTTCTCTGCTTCCTTTCCAAGCTTCTTCCACTGCCTCTGTAAATTTATGATTCTCTATTACTTTCAAGATTGATGGCCTACCTGATATTATTTGTATTCTTAAGGTACAGAATTACATACTCATTTCTTTTTTCCTTTTAAGTATTTCCTCGCTTTTTTTTATTATGAATTTTTGGAAAGCCATTTTCTTATTTTGCCATTGACCATTAAGGTATAATAACCATGAAAACCCAATTTTCATAACCTGTTACAGGTTTCTAGGACTAGTAATTATATGTGCTTCTTCCATGCCAATTCAATATAATAATCCCATGCTGTAGATAGTCATTCTTCTTAAATTTTCATACTATAAATGTCAGGACTGGTGAATGATTTGCTTAGTTGAGAAGTGCTCTTTTAAAGTTATTAAAATGATCTCCAAAAGGCTGTTGTGTGGGTTTTCAAGGCAGGAAGCTTTTATTCTGGAGACCCATGAGCCCATGGGGGAGAATCCCTGTGCCCAGTCCTTGTGGATGTGGGAGGCTGTCCTGCAAAGTGAAGTGGGGATGGGCGTGCAGCAATGGTCCCATCAGCACAATGAGTTAGCAGTAGAGTTCGCCTTCCCCTCCTAATTTGCTTGATGGCTCCAGTAGACCAAAATGTCTTATAAAGAACAATCATTGTTGCAGACTATGTGCACAAGAAACACGGGTTGTGGCCTCTGAGGAGATCTTGTCCAGCCTCCTCAAATCCCAGGCACAAGACTCCAAGAGGGGAAGAGACCAGAGTTCAGAGTCCTTGATTTAAAGTTGTTTACATTTGGGAAATTCCTAGAAAGGAGAATGAGACCAACAACAGGGCCCTCTGATTCATATCTGAATCCTCCATAATACCTAGCACAGCACGCCTGATATGTATGCACAATAAATCTTTGTTGGACAATTCCATTAAATAACACAAGGAAATAGATCTTCTCTTTAAAACACAGACAGGAAAGATACCACTTCAAACCTGCAAGGATGGCTGAAATAAAAAAGACAATGAAAAGTGTGGGTCAAAATATAGAGAAATAGGAACCTTCATGTATTGCTTAAGATGGTAAAATGGTGCAGTCACTTTAGAAAAGAGTTTGGCAGTTTCTCAAAGATTTGAGGAACCTGGAAAGTGGGAAGAGGGGCTTCCCAGGTGGTGCAGTGGTAACAAATCACCTGGCAATGCGGGAGACATGAGAGATGCGGGTTCAATCCCTGGGCCAGGAAGATCCCCTGGAGCAGGAAACGGCAACCCACTCCAGTATTCTTGCCTAGAGAATTCTATAGACAAAGGAGCCTGGTGGGCTACAGTCCATGGGGTCTCAAAGAGTTGGACACGACGGAGCACATATGTTTGCACACACAAAGATCTGACATATAATTAACTATATGACCAACATTTCCACTCCTAGGTAGGCAAGCAAGAGAAATGAAAATGTGTTTACACAAAAACAGGTGCATGAATGTTCATAGCAGTATGGTTCATAACCATCAGAGAGGAGAAGCAACCCAAATGTCCATCAACCGATGAATGGATAAACCAAATGTGGTATATAAATACAATGGAATATTATTCATCCGTTAAAAAGAATGAAGCATTGATAAATACTTAAACATGGATGAAGCTTGAAAATATTCTGTTAAGTGAAAGAAGCCAGTCACAAAAGATCACCTAGTATGATCCCATTTATATGAAATAAGAGTAGGGAAGTCCACAGAGGGAGAAAACGGTTTTCGGTGACTGGAAGCAGGAAGGTATGGGAAGTGATTTCTAATAGGTACAGTTTCTTCTTGAAGGAAATGGCCTAAAATTAGATAATTGTGATGACTGTTTAGCTCTGTGAACATACTAAAAGCCACTGAACCATACACTTTAAAAGAGTGAATTTTATGTGTATGATATCTCAATAAAGCTGTCACACACACACACAAACCAGTC
Organism: Oreotragus oreotragus; assembly: GCA_006410675.1. NCBI lineage: Eukaryota > Metazoa > Chordata > Mammalia > Artiodactyla > Bovidae > Oreotragus > Oreotragus oreotragus. The sequence continues at coordinate 150,050 of SJYX01010379.1, forward strand.
TCCAGGAGACCCTTGCTATGCAGGACACCTCCACAATTTGTATGACCACTAGTCTAAATCTAGTTGCACGTATATCATGAGTGAATGAGGGATCCCGTGATAAACCACCTACCACACTGCCCTCTGAATTTATTCCAGGTATTCTTCAAGTGTTTCTTATAAAAAGCTTTTCCATATGTGGGTAAGAAAATATCTGCTTTATAAAGCAAACTAGCACTCAGCAAGTGTTAATACCTGGAGCTCAATACGAAGTCACAGTTCAGTTCAGTTCAGTCACTCAGTCGTGTCTGACTCTTTGCAACCCCATGAATCTCAGCATGCCAGGCCTCCCTGTCCATCACCAACTNGCAGATGTTGGAAATTTGATCTCTGATTCCTCTGCCTTTTCTAAAACCAGCTTGACCATCATTCAGTTCAGTTCAGTTCAGTCTCTCAGTCGTGTCCGACTCTTTGTGACCCCATGAATCACAGCATGCCAGGCCTCCCTGTCCATCACCAACTCCAGAAGTGTACTCAAACTCATATCCATCGAATCAGTGATGCCATCCGGCCATCTCATTCCCTGTCGTCCCCTTCTCCTCCTGCCCCCAACCCCTCCCAGCATCAGAGTCTTTTCCAATAAGTCAACTCTTCGCGTGAGGTGGCCAAAGTATTGGAGTTTCAGCTTTAGCATCAGTCCTTCCAATGTACACCGAGAACTGATCTCCTTTAGAATGGACTGGTTGGATCTCCTTGCATTAACATCATATTAAACTGTTGTAAGTTAGTACTTACTCATCCTGCCACAAGTGTTGTTCTTGGTTATATCTCTTAGAAAGATATCAGGTTCAGAAATACTCATTGCAATTATACTTCATTTACCTGGGAGGTAACCTTCTTAGAATTAGATTGAAGAATTGTCATTTTTTTATTTCTGATGCTCTTATATTTCAATCTTTCAAATAAATATAGTCATGCTGATGGCATCTATTTAAAGTAAATCATAGTGCTACTTTAGAAACTGTATTTTATTTGAAATAAATTTTGTTGTTGAAAAGTTTTGTTTTTGAATCCTTTTGAATTAAACCTTTCCTAGTTCTCCATTGGATCCTCTCTTAGTGTCAACTGTAATTTTTCCCCAAACTGCTGCAGTCCTCAAAGATCAATTCAAATAGGCCTCCTGTGAAGTGTTTCCCAAGTCTGTTCAGCAGAGTCTGGCAGTCCCTCTCACAGTCTTGTATTCATTCCATTATTATTGCACTTAGCACAGGAGAGTGTCTATGTATCAGCACGTGGGCTTTCATCATTAGACCTTCGATACCTTGAGCCAGTGGCTATGGCTTTTATCTCTACACCTCTCAATCTAAGCACAGTGTCTACTCAACTATAAGAGCTCAGTAAGTGTTTTATTAGATCTGTTTTTATGATTAAAGTATTGAATGTTTATTGGGAAAGAAAAAAATAACTTTAGCAAGTAATGATAAACAAAGATAAAAATGATAAACATGGTCAAAGTAAATATATAGCTATTACCAACATTTCAATATGCTTTATTCTTTCATATATATCAGATATTCACTTTATATATTCTGGTTAATATCTTTTTTGATCATATTATTGAATACTATAGAGGACTTCCCTAGTGGCTTAGAGGGTAAAGCATCTGCCTGCAATGTAGGAGACCTGCGTTCAATACCTGGGTTGGAAAGATCCCCTGGAGAAGAAAATGGTAACCCACTCCAGTATTCTTGCCTGGGAAATCCCATGGACAGAAGAGCCTGGTAGGTTACAGCCCATGGGGCCGCCAAGAGTCGGACATGACTAGGAGGGGGAGAGAGTATTACTGAAAATGTGAACTATAAAACTATTCACTATGAAAATATTTGCATAAACTGTGAAAATATTTCACCTAAATAATTATTGAACAAAATCATTTTTATTTACACAATGGACATCCCAAATAAATACAAAAAGAGAAATAGTTGTATAATAAATCCCTATGCACCTACCATTTAATTCAATAATTATCAATATTTGCTGAATGGTTTATATTTTATTATATCTCCATCCATTTTCTCCACTTCCCACATTGGGTTATGATAAAGAAGATTCCAAGCATCACATTGTTTCATAAGTAAATACTTCAGTATGTATGCATGTCTAAAAGATGAACATTTAGAAAAAAAAAAGGCCCAAAGCCATTTCACCCAAAATTATTTTAAATATTTCTTAATACAGAAATCCTGGATTATCTCATCAATGGTTATTTATAGTTTGTTGACTCAGTGTCCAAAGTCTTCATACTGAGTTTGCTGATTTTCCTTACATTTCGTATAATCATCTCATTTTATTTTCCCTTGTCATTACTTTATAATAGCATTTCAAATCCTGCATCATATTCCATGATGATATAACACAATTTATTCAAACAGTTCTCTATTATTGAGCATTTAGCTTATTTCCAATTTTTCTATTAATTAAACAATGTTCCAATGAATATGCATATAGACAAGTCTTTGAGCACACCTAGAATTATCCTATTAGGATTAATTCTTAGAAGTGGAATGCCTCATGGGTTTTTTTTAAAGCTTTTGATACAAGGTTGTCAAATTACTCCTCAAAATGATTGAGTTAATTTATACTCCTACCAGTCATAGGAGTTATCTATGCCCCCACACCCTCATCAATGCTGCGTAATGTCTTTATTTTAAATATCTGCCAAATTGATAGACCAGAAAGATGTCTTGCTGTTTTAATTTGCATTTTGCCCTGAATCTTTGAATCCTTGTTCTGTGTTTACTGTAGCCACAACTCTACCTCTTGGTATGACCAAAAAGAAGTATGTTTTAAAGGAAAGACCCTTTAAAAGCAGATTCTGATTACCAGACTTAAGCAGAATTTCTGGCCCTGGTGAATCTGTAACTGCCAATATTAATTTTTCCTTAGTCTTTTGATAAGTTTCAATTCAGTTCAGTCATTCAGTCATGTCTGACTCTTTGCAAACCCATGAATCACAGCATTCCAGGCCTCCCTGTCCATCACCAACTCCCGGAGTTCACTCAAACCTATGTCCATAGATTCAGTGATGCCATCCAACCATCTCATCCTCTGTTGTCCCCTTCTCCTCTTGCCCTCAATCTTTCCCAGCATCCGGGTCTTTTCAAATGAATCAGCTCTTCACATCAGGTGGCCCAAGTATTGGAGTTTCAGCTTCAACATCAGTCCTTCCAATGAGCACCTAGGACTGATCTCCTTTAGGATGGACTGGTTGGATCTTCTTGCAGTCCAAGGGACTCTCAAGAATCTTCTCCAACACCACAGTTCAAAAGCATTAATTCTTCAGTGCTCAGCTTTCTTCACAGTCCAACTCTCACATCCATACATTACTACAGGAAAAACCATAGCCTTGACTAGACGGATCTTGGTAGGCAAAGTAATGTCTCTGCTTTTTAATATGCTATCTAGGTTGGTCATAACTTTCCTTCCAAGGAGTAAGTGTCTTTTAATTTCATGGCTGCAATCACCATCTGCAGTGATTTTGGAGCCCCCCAAAATAAAGTCTGACAGTTTCCACTGTTTCCACTGATGAAGTGATGGGACCAGATGCCATGATCTTCGTTTTCTGAATGTTGAGCTTTAAGCCAACTTTTTCACTCTCCTCTTTTACTTTTNGTAGGCAAAGTAATGTCTCTGCTTTTTAATATGCTATCTAGGTTGGTCATAACTTTCCTTCCAAGGAGTAAGTGTCTTTTAATTTCATGGCTGCAATCACCATCTGCAGTGATTTTGGAGCCCCCCAAAATAAAGTCTGACAGTTTCCACTGTTTCCACTGATGAAGTGATGGGACCAGATGCCATGATCTTCGTTTTCTGAATGTTGAGCTTTAAGCCAACTTTTTCACTCTCCTCTTTTACTTTTATCAAGAGGCTCTTTAGCTCTTCTTCACTTTCTGCCAAAAGAGTGGTGTCATCTGCATATTGGAGATTATTGATATTTCTCCCAGCAATCTTGATTCCAGCTTGTGCTTCCTCCAGCCCAGCATTTCTCATGATGTACTCTGCATATAACTTAAATAAGCAAGGTGACAGTATACAGCCTTGACATACTCCTTTTCTTATTTGGAACCAGTCTGTTCTTCCATGTCCAGTTCTAACTGTTGCTTCCTGACCTGCATATAGGTTTCTCAAGAGGCAGGTCAGGTGGTCGGGTATTCCCATCTCTCAGAATTTTCCACAGTTTATTGTGATCCACACAGTCAAAGGCTTTGGCATAGTAGCAGAATTAGATGTTTTTCTGGAACTCTCTTGCTTTTTCAATGATCCAGCAGATGTTGGCAATTTGATCTCTGGTTCCTCTGCTTTTTCTAAAACCAGCTTGAACATCTGAAAGTTCACGGTTCATGTATTCCTGAAGGCTGGCTTATGAGAATTTTGAGCATTACCTTACTAGCATTGAGATGATGCAACTGTGCAGTAGTTTGAGCATTCTTTGGCATTGCATTTCTTTGGGATTGGAATGAAAACTGACCTTAATTGCTTTTTAAAAATGTAGTGGTTCCCTTATTTACTCTCACTAGAATGGTGATGCTTCTCATCTGAGATGTAGCCCCAGATTCACTTTACTGCATCAGGTACTCAGTTCCAAAAGGGCATGGGCCCTAAAGATCCTTTCAACTTTTTGTTGCACACACAAAATATAACCCCTTACACCAAGGCCAAGTTGTCACCTTGGCATATTCCTGTGAAGCACCTACACCCCTTCTTCCCTGGAAAAGAATTCCTGGGAAGTTGGGGTGAGAGTGCTATACAAGAGGTAGGAAAGAAATAACCCCCTTAGAACAATGTTGTGCAGCCAAAGCCAAGGTAAACTTTTGTGTTTTTTTTTCTGTATGATTTTTGGCCATTAGAATATACCTTTTGTGAATCACCTGTTCATGTTTCTTGCCAATCAATAAATGAGGAACACATGAAAGAATGAATGATCACATTTTAGGTATAACCCTTCAAGTAGTTACAAGTCAGCCAAACTGCACCATCTTGTAGTCCATAATTCATTTTCTTGTCAACTTTTACTGGAGGAACTATCCAGGCTGGTAGCCATCTATTTTAAAGCAGGCTTTTATATATAACTTTCTTTCTCAGAATTCTTCAAAGTAACTTAAATAGTCAGAGTCTTATCTCTATGTAGCCTTTAAATGAGGACAGTCAAGATCTCACCTGTCTAAAAAGCAATAGATCAAAGATCACAGAATTATTGATCATGGGTTTCCTTCTTTCAGTGTGGTGCAAAGAAAAGGGTCTCTCATTTCTAAAGAATAACCTAACCATGTGCCCTGCATTTTTATTCAATTCCTTTCTTTCATCCAGGCCCTTCTTCCAGTCATCTTCTCCTTTCTGTTAGGTCATCAATCTCACTCAGAGAACTGTGGTAACAAAACCCTTTGACCCATCTTTTCACAACTGACTTGAATATGAAATCATGTTTTGATCCTTACAGTGTTTAACTTATCCAAGGGAGTAGCACTCTACAGAAAATGTAGGCTTGAAAATTACAATGGGCTGGCAATTAATGTCTTTGCAAACTCCTACTGAGCACTATCAACCTATTTATGTAGATAAATAAATAGATAATGCAGATAGATAGATAGATAGATAAAAGGAAATACTATTCTATAGATCATAGAAAATCCTAAGTGGAGCTCCATGGAACCTCGAAATCTTACATTATTGATAAATATGCTCAGATTTTTTTTTTTTGCAGTCAAATACATTTGAGAAATACCTTTTGCATTTGTTTCACTTAAGATTCAGAAGACGTATGAATATTAGCATATTAAATGCTTGGAAAAATTTTGCATTAAGAAACCTTACTTACCTAATTTAACTGAAGGTCCTAAAATTTATTTGACTACAGAATAGGGGGGGTTGGTTTGGTTTTTTAATGGAGTGCTCATCAATATTTTCTGCAGAATTATTTGGAAAGCACTGTGATAGAACATAAGTAAAAGTACCTGGAATTGCATTTCAGAAAATGTTCTAGATGCAGCATCACTTTTAGGTCATTCCCTGTTGCTTTCTACTGCTCTCTCCCAATCTCTCTATCTCCATTCCCAATCCAGGTACACTGGTTTCATTCATATCAGAAGTATTATCCCTCCTTGAACACAAAGTGCTTTATAATATTCCCAAGTCTATTCATTTGCTGTTCACTGTCTTTAAAACTGATCAGTGGAGAAATAACTCCAGAGAGAATGAAGAGACAGAGAGAAAGCAAAAACAACACCCAGTTGTGGATGTGACTGGTGATGGAAGCAAGATCCGATGCTGTAAAGAGCAATATTGCATAGGAACCTGGAATGTTAGGTCCATGAATCAAGGCAAATTGGAAGTGGTCAAACAGGAGATGGCAAGAGTGAACGTCAAATTTCTAGGAATCAGCTAACTAAAATGGACTGGAATGGTTGAATTTAACTCAGATGACCATTATATCTGCTACTGTGGGCAAGAATCCCTTAGAAGAAATGGAGCTACCGTCATAGTCAATTAAGAGTCCAAAACGCAGTACTTGGATGCAGTCTCAAAAATGACAGAATGATCTCTGTTTGTTTCCAAGGAAAACCATACAATATGATGATAATCCAAGTCTATGCCCCAATCAGTAATGCTGAAAAAGCCAAAGTTGAATGATTCTTTGAAGACCTACAAGACAGTCTAGAATTAACAACCAAAAAGATGTGCTTTTCATTATAGGGGACTGGAATGCAAAAGTTGGAAGTCAAGAAACACCTGGAGTAACAGGCAAATTTGGCCTTGGAGTACAGAATGAACCAAGGCAAAGGCTAATAGCGTTCTGCCAAGAGAACATACTGGTCATAGCAAACACCCTCTTCCAACAACACCAGAGAAGACTCTATACATGGACATCACCAGATAGTCAACACCAAAATCAGATTATCTTCTTTCCAGCCAAAGATGGAGAAGTTCTATACAGTCAGCACAAATTAGACTGGGAGCTGACTGTTGCTCAGATTATGAACTTCTTTTTGCCAAATTCAGACTGAAATTGAAGAAAGTGGAGAAAACCACTAGACCATTCAGGTATGACCTAAATCAAATCCCTTATGACTATACAGTGGAAGTGAGAAACAGATTTAAGAGACTAGATCCGATAGACAGAGTGCCTGATGAACTATGGATGGAGGTTTGTGACATTGTACAGGAGATAGGAATCAAGACCATCTCCAAGAAAAAGAAATGCAAAAAAGCAAAATGGCTGTCTGGGGAAGCCTTACAAATAGCTGTGAAACAAGGGAAGCCAAAAGCAAAGGAGAAAAGGAAAGATATAAGCATCTGAATGCAGAGTTCCAAAGAATAGCAAGGAGAGATAAGAAAGCCTTCTTCAGCAATCAATGCAAACAAATAGAGGAAAACAACAGAATGGGAAAAACTAGAGATCTCTTCAAGAAATTAGAGATACCAAGGGAACATTTTATGCAAAGATGGGCTCGATAAAGGACAGAAATGGTAGGGACCTAAAAGAAGCAGAAGATATTAAGAAGAGGTGGCAAGGATACCCAGAAGAACTGTACAAAAAAGATCTTCACAACCCTGATAATCACGATGGTGTGATCACTCACCTAGAGCCAGACATCTTGGAATGTGAAGTCAAGTGGGCCTTAAAAAGCATCACTACGAACAAAGCTAGTGGAGGTGATGGAATTCCAGTTGAGCTATTTCAAATCCTGAAAGAGGATGCTGTGAAAGTGCTGCACTTAATATGCCAGCAAATTTGGAAAATTCAGCAGTGGCCTCAGGACGGGAAAAGGTCAGTTTTCATTCCAATCCCAAAGAAAGACAATGCCAAAGAATGCTCAAACAACCACATAATTTTCCTCATCTCACACGCTAGTAAAGTAATGCTCAAAATTCTCCAAGCTAGGCTTCAGCAGTACGTGAACCATGAACTTCCAGATGTTCAAGCTGGTTTTAGAAAAGGCAGAGGAACCAGAGATCAAATTGCCAACATCCACTGGATCATGGAAAAAGCAAGAGAGTTCCAGAAAAACATCTATTTCTGCTTTATTGACTATGCCAAAGCCATTGACTGTGTGGATCACAATAAACTGTGGTAAATTCTGCAAGAGATGGATTGGACATGGAACAATAGACTGGTTCCAAATAGAAACTTATATGTTAAGTTTATTTAACATATAAATAAATGCTTAAATAAATAAAACTTAAATAAAAGCTTATTTAACTCATATGCAGAGTACATCATGAGAAATGTTGCGCTGGAGGAAGCACAAGCTGGAGTCAAGATTGCCAGGAAAAATATCAATAACCTCAGAGATGCAGATGACACCACCCTTATGGCAGAAAGTGAAGAAGAACTAAAGAGCCTTTTGATGAAAGTGAAAGAGGAGACTGAAAAAGTTGGCTTAAAGCTCAACATTCAGAAAACGAAGATCATGGCATCCAGTCCCGTCACTTCATGGCAAAGAGATGGGGAAACAGTGGAGACAGTGGCGGGCTTTATTTATCTAGGCTCCAAATCACTGAAGATGGTGACTGCAGCCATGAAATAAAAAGATGCTTACCCCTTGGAAGGAAAGTTATGACCAACCTAGACAGCATATTTAAAAGCAAGGACACTACCAATGAAGGTCCATCTCATAAGGCTATGGTTTTTCAGTAGTCATGTATGTAACGTGAGATTGGGGTGTTAAAGCTGAGCATGGAAGAATTGATGCTTTTGAACTGTGGTGTTGGGGAAGACTCTTAAGACTCCCTTGGATTGCAAGGAGAGCCTACGTAAAGGAAACAGTCCTATGTTCATTGGAAGGACTTATGTTGAAGCTGAAACTCCAATACTTTGGCCACCTGATGCAAAGAGCTGACTCAGTTGAAAAGACCCTGATGCCAGGAAAGATTGAAGTCAAGAGGAGAAGGTGATGACAGAGGGTGAGATGGCTGGATGGCACCACTGACTCAATGGACATGAGTCTGAGTAAACTCCGAGAGTTGGTGATGAACAGGGAAGCCTGGTGTGCTGCAGTACACGAGGTCACAAAGAGTCGGACACGACCTAGCGACTGAACTGAACTGATCTTTAAACCATTCTTCCTCACCATCACCTGCAAATTCCCACTATCCTTCATACATACAAATCAGTAAATCAGCAAGATCTGCCAAGATACTATGTACATTGTTTATCCCAGAATTTTATTTGTTCCTTTATGACATTCTATCCACACTACATTATCTATAAATCTGTTTCCCTCTTTAGACTGTTTTCTCTTCGAACTTAATGACCAGATCTTATCCATTATTTTATATCTACTGAACAACACAGTGTCTGGCACATAGAAGGCATTCTACTTCTATAAGTTATTTTACTTGCTTATCCGACAAACTTACTTTAAGTTGTAAGGAACATAAATAATGCACTCTGCTCTGACTATTCATCTCCTTGAAATGTTTTAAGATTGTGTTGTGTTGTCTTTACAGAAAATAAACATGAATAGTTTGATTATTCGCTCCTGAAATGATAAAATGTTTGTTTTCCCAAATGTCTTGGTATTCTGTTAATTTGGCTATTATTGGAGCCATGGAACCATGAACTCTCAGAATTAGATGGGCCATTCAAGTCATCTAGTTCTCCCACTTTTGTTTATTTACTGTGGAGATTTTTTTTTTGCGTGTGTGATTTCTTTTTTGGCTTTTAAAGAAAACATTTTAAAATGCAAGTTTATTGTGCATTGTTTTGCATTCTATAAAACATATGTCAGCTTTTTTATCTTAATAAGTGGGTCATCAGCTGGGCTTTAAATGTTATTTCTCATATTAGAAGTGTGTCCTTTCCTCTCTTTCCATCATAAGGGGTACATATATTACTTTTGATAAGACAGAACTAGTTCAAACCTTTTCGAAATTGCAGCAGAGTAACAGATGAGGACATGCCCCTGATTTTTTCACCTACGGGCTTGGGACCTTGGTTTATCACTAAAGTTCATGGGTTGGCATCTTATGAAGAAAATCAAGAAATCTTCTGCGAACACCTTAAAAAGTTCACAGCAAGGTCAGATTAACCTAAATTTGGTCATGATGAGGCATCTGTAAGGTGAAACAAAGGTCGAATGCATTGAGGACCGAGTGGGCCCAGCTCTTCCCATTAGCTAAAATCCACAGGAGTCACAAATGCCTTGGGACCTGGGTCCTGCAGGTCAAAGAAAGCACCAGACCATGCCCTAGAATTCTAAAAAACAATTAAGGATTTTCTGGTTTAATTTCCCCAGATAATTAGCTCTAGAGGATGCCTTTGAATTTTCTATCCTTTTCCCGTATGCAAATTTTTAGCTTGCTAAATCAGTGGTGATCATACTAATAACAACTTTGCACAAACAGAAGAGCTACCCTTCTATAACCATTTGTAGTCTTGGTCTAGCCACTACTTTGCATAACTCTATTCCATATTTAGCCATTATTCCAATTTTAGTGTCACTGCCCAACTTTCTACATGCACACCATCTATTATCACTGAAGCAGAAAGGGTGAGCTGCAGAACTGCAAAAATATCAGTGTGTAGGGTTTTTTTTTAGCATCTAAAAAAATCTTACCTTACAAAATGGAAGAAAAATAAAGAGAGTAACTGGAAGATGATATGGCATTAAATGAGAGATTTTTGGGAGAAAGTGAGTGTGTGCATGCATATTTGTGTTTTAAGATCAGAGATAAAAGAGCTAGTAAGATAGACAAGAATGGTGTAAAAAGAAAATAAAGGAGGCTTTGGGGAACAGCATTTGACCATGATGGTATATATCCTTACTGCAGGTAATGTGTCATAAGATTCTGTTTTAATTCAGAGAAATAGAACTTGATGAAATGGACTTTTTAAAAAGCCATTTCTATCTTCAGATACCTAATTCAGCCCTTAGGCATGATTAATGTTCCAGTGGACCTGACCCAAAGTGAAATCATTACAGCCTATGCAGCTTTATGCCTTCAAATGATTCATTCCTACAGGAAAGTGAGGGATAAAGAGAACTGTATAAATACAAAGATCAACCCAAAAGAGAAATTGGAAATTTTAAAACTCATCTTTGGCTCCCAGGTGGAGGCCATCCATAGATCCCAGCACTGAGGTCAATGAATCTGAGCTTAGTTCACACAGAACAACGCTTCTCTCTAATCCCATGAAGCTAGCCCCTACCTACATCCAAGGATGCCCTGGAAAAGCACTTCAGCATTAGTAACAACCTGCAAAGGCACAATAGCTATGCAAAAATTTTGTTAAAATCTTCAAAGATTTCTCACCTTACTCTTGTGAATTGCCCTGAAGAGCTGGGCAGTGTGGGACACATTTTCTCAGAGCAGATTTTTTTTATTCTTGTTTTCTTCTTGGCCCCTCAAACCATACTTTGTTTCCCTCTTTTGTGTACCCTGGGATTTTCTCTTCAAACTCCAGTCAATATACTAGAAAAGCCTCCAAATCATGTTCAAAGGTCTACACAACTAGCCTCACCCCATCCAATCCTAACAACTGTATTATGTTCCCCTTTATAAACCAACACCCACTTCATCATTACAGGGGCTTAAGACTGCTGCTGGGAGCAAGTAATGTTCTGAAATCTTAGAATATGGCTGACTTTTAAGGAAATTGGCTTCATCACTAGATAGAAGTTCTCAGAGATTTGAATTTTTTTTTTTTTTTTTACTATAAATGTTATAAAAGGGATTCCTATCCTCAGTGAGAGGTTGGACCAGACCCCTAAGGTCCCTTCAATCTCTGAAATTGGAAGTTATGAGCAACCCGTGGACAACTTAGCTCTCCCAGTGAAATACATGTTTTTAAAGAGAAGGCTGAGGTGATGAATACTGAGTAAGATGCCAGGGGCCCATTCCCAGCTCAGAAACTGTTAGAGGCAAGACAGATCATGTTTCTACTGCTATTTCCACACCTGACTTAACACAAGCCCCAGGAAGGCAATAATATATCATCTTTTTTCTCAGTCAGGGTCAGATCAAGTCTATAAAGTTCAACAAAAAGCCAGTGTGATCCTCATTTTTCTCTCCTCAATGCACTGCCCAAGTCTCTGGGATTTTGACTCAATTACAATGTAATTTAGGGTCAGGAGAAGAAGAGAACAGGACTGCAGTTGATTCTGAAATTGCAATAGAGTTGTTTTCTGAGACATTAGCAATTGGGGACAGTTAGGTCATTTTGGCTTTAACATCTCTACCTCCGGCTTTTACTTTTAGTTGCATTTGCTCTGTTGTGGTAGCAACAGTGGTGGCAGCTGTGGGTGAATCACAGCTGCCAACCATCCAACTGGAGGTATTGAGGACTGAGGCTACGATAATAAAGTCATTGCTTAACAGCTGTGGGCACAGCAGATGTTCTTAAGATGGACTAGAAGGAAGGAGAAATATGATAGAGAAGTTACTAAAAAATGAATAAGCCTTTACATAATAGAGCTAATAAGATTTCCTCCTTCAGAAAACATGTAATTTGCTCTCCTTTTTCTAGCCAAGCTACTTTAGATGTCATATCCACTATTATCCAAGGCCATTTCTTTTAACAAATGAGATGGGAAATGACATATCTTACAGTCTGGCTCAAGATCAGTCGACCCAGCATTACAAACAATTTCTTATGTTTTCTGAGCATAATTATTTCCTGTGGAGCTACAATAAGGAGCAGCTTTCAAAACAAGCTCAGTCTGAACTCAGACCTGGAGAGAGTGTGCTCTGGGGTGGGTGTTCCTGGTGTTCTCCAAAGTGACTTGAAATAAAAATAATCTCACATGGGCCAGGATTTCTATACCTATCATAGGATGCATTTTAGTTTATATGGTTTAGAATTTGGAGACTTTGTCAAGGGACTAGAAGACCCAACAGATATTGACCCCCATGCTATGTCCTTCTCAGTAAAATTCTCCATAAAAAGAACTAATAAGGATATAGAATGTTTAAGGTTGCCTAGTAATGTTAGTCACTCGGTCATGTCTGACTCTTTGTGACCCTATGGACTGTAGGCCACCAGGCTCCACTGTCCATGGAATTTTCCAGGCAAGAATACTGGACTGGGTAGACAGCCATTCCCTTCTCCACGTGATCTTCCTGACCAGAGAAGAATGCAGGTATCCTGCATTGCAGGCAGATCCTTCACCATATGAGCAAGCAGGGAAGCCCTGTCAGGGTGCTTCCGGAAAGTGATCAGAGAAACCGAAGAAGTAGGGGTGTAGTCAGGTGGTAAGTACAATACTAGTAAGTTGAATAAATGTGTGAAGATTTGTAAAGTTTTATATAGGATTTGTCTGAAGAGCATTGGTGGAAAGCCCAAGAAAGTCAAATGGTATCAAATATCTGACCAATATCAGTGTTTATAAACATCCTTGTATTAGTAAATGTGCTATTGGGTGAGCTTAGGGGAAACAAAGACAGCCTGCTTCTTTGGTAAACAGATCCCAGCTTAAGTGTACAGTAGGCTAGTGTGTTGGATGTTGGCTTCCTCTTTGACAGCTACTTCTAGGATGACCTCCTTATGGTCTACATTGCTGCCTTATTTCTTCTTTCTCCCATCTCCAATGTAATCAGCCTGCTTTACTTACATACCCATGCCCCAAGGAACAGGGCAAGTGGAAGTGCATAGGGAACCATTTCTGGAAGGGAACATTGGCAAGAGGCAGTAAACTGGCATAGGGACAGGAAAAGACAGGTTTTTAATGAAAAACATACATACCTTGCAGAAATATTTATTTCTAACCATGGATTGAGAGTCTTAAAACAGAGGAATTTTTAGAATCACAGATAGCAATTAGGTTGCTTTTAATTTGGCTAACATTCTCAAACACAGTGGATATGATATGTTGGATTCACAGCATGATAAATAGTTTTGTTCACTCCTTCTAGTAACCCACTAACTTTATATCTTTGTAACATATATACCTTCCTGAGATACAAGATGTTACCACTAAAAGCTTAAAAATATCCCAGCAAACCTTAGGAGAAAAAAAAAAAAGATCACTTATTTACTTGAAATCAGTTGAAGGATTTTTCTCTTTGTCATCTTTTCTCCAAACCAAGAGACAACATTAAGCTTTCTTTCCATTCTTGGATTTAGAGACACTTATAATCAAATTCAGAATCACTTTCAGGAAACACAAACTTGAATTCAAAGGTATTACCCTGATTCTAATTCTATTAAATGTGACCTTGTGAACATCTGCAAACTTCTGCACATGACTATACCTAAAAGCTTCCAAATCCACTATGCTTTTTCAGAGATAAAGGACAGTCCACATACTATAATCCTGCAAAAACACTTAAGAGTGAAAGGGTATCATCCAAAGCTAGTCTGGTCATGGTTGGATTGTCACCCAAAATTAGTATTCATGAGGGTCCCTCTGACAAATGGAGTTATTATCCACAGATGCTGTAAACATAAATCAGGAGGATATCATCAATAATGTTGTATTCTCTTTGTCCTCATCGTGTTTACAGATCTCGCTTTGAACAGCACATAAATACTTAGAGCATATTGTGGGAAACATGCCACTCATCTTATTAGCTTCCTCTGGCTCCAAGCTCTGACGCTGATCATCCACTGACAGTGTTTGCCAACAACAAAAGAAGCCTATTGATCACAACGCTTCTCTCTTTGGCAGCCTTTCTGCCCACGATTACCTTGCATCACTTGCCTTAAGTCAAATGTCACAGAACAACTTACAAGGGATGTGTCTATCTAGTAGAGCAAAATATATTACCATGAGTTTAATTGGAGGAAAATACTTTGGTATTATGAATTGTTTACAATTTAAAATTTTATTTTTTGGCATTAATGAACAGTCAAAATCAGAGCGTATGGGGTAAGCTCCAAATCCATAAAATTGTTACTCATTAGCAATTTATTTTCTGAATAGTTTGCAGAGTAGCAAATATCTTGGAAGCTGACCCATCAATCATTCTCAGTGTCACTCTATGTATGAACAGTTTTCTCTGCTGGCATTTTCTTTCTATAACAGAGGATCCCTATTGAAATTTCTGGGTAATTTTTCATCTGTAGCATAGTCTTCATTTGTCTTTTTTACTTTGATTCTAGATAGAGGCTATGAAAGGATACAGTCTCTTCTGTTTAAATGGAAAAGAACACGGATTGAGAATTTAGGAATACAACAGGAATATATATCCTCTGTGTGAAAAACAGAAAGGCTTTTGTGGGGTTATTTTCCAGGGGGAAAAAATAATAGCTGTGTCAGGATGCCATAGAGAGCAGGTGCTCACATGTAAAGACAGTCATTTCATAACTGATCTTCTCAACACTTTATAGTCTACACTCTGTTACCTATAATTTGTAAGGTGTATATTAGACCCTCTGGAGGGACCAGCTGTCTACCTTGATCTAATAAGGAGCAATGTTACCTCACTGAAGCATATCCCGTGTTTGGGCTGTTAGTGTGCACCTTCAGGATAGTGTCTATTGACTTGTCTCATGAAATATGTGGGTATTCAGCCCTCTTTACTCAATTACCTGATCCTTGTTTGTGCCCTTGGGTAAATATTGAGTTATCAACTGCTCTATCTTGTCTACGTTTGCTTGCTTGGCTCTACTACGTAGGTTAAGATTCGATGCAAGTTTCTACTATTTGAATTCCCTGCCTGACTTTTCTACCTTTCCTTCCAGTCCCTGACCTCTACAATGCACTATTTTTTTTTTTTTAACTATTTCAAAATGTAGTAAGGGACATTGGTTTATAACATTATATGTCTCGTGTATGCAACATGCTGTACCAGCTTCTGTATACACTACCGTGTGCTCACCACCAGAGTTTAGTTTCCACCCATCACCACGCTCTTTACGCTTTCACCACCACCGTTCCACCCGCCGGTGCCCCTTGTCTTCTGGTAACTGTTTTTGTTGGGTTTGGTTCATTAACTTATCTTGTTTGTTTTGCTTTTTTTATATTCCACATTTGAGTGAAATCACACAGTATTTGTCTGTTTCTAGGTGGTTAATTTCACTTAGCACAATGCCCTCAAAGTCTATTCATGTTTAGTGAATGGCAAAGTTTTGTTTCTTATGGCTGAGTAGTATTCCGTGTGTGTGTGTGCCCGTCACATCTTTATTCACTCACTTGCTATTTTAAATAACACCCAGATGATGAACATAGGAGTATATATACCTTTTGAATTAGTATTTTCACATGCTTTAGATAAATACCCAGAAGTGGAATAGCTGGATGGTAGGTATAGTGTTAATTTTGTGAGGGGTCCCCATACTGTTTTTGATAGTGGCTGTACCAGTTTACATTCCCAGTGTATAAGGGTTCTCTTTTCTCCACATTCTCACCAACACTTATTTCTTGTCCTTTGTGATAAAAGACTTTCTAATAAGCATTCAGTGATAGCTCATTGTGGTTTTGATTAGCATTTCCATAATAATTAGTGGTTTAATCTCTTTTCACATGCCAGTTGGCCATCTGTATATCTTCTTTGGAAAAATGTCTGGTCATCTCCTTTGCCCATGTTTCAATCAGGTTGTTTGGTTTTTGTTGTTGAAGTGTATGAGTTATTCATATATTTTGGATATCAACCCCTTATCAGAGATATGTTTTTCAAACATATTCCCTTATTTGGTAGCTTACCTTTTCATTTTGGTGATGGCTTCCTTTGCTGTACAATAAGCTTTTTAGTTTGATGTAGTTTTATTTATTTTTGCTTTTGTTTCTCTTGCCTGAGGAGACATACACAGAAAGATATGCTAAGACTGATGTCAAAGAGTCTATGTTTTCTTCTGGGAGTTTTATGGTTTCAGGTCTTATATTCAAGTCTTTAATTTATATCAAGAAGAAAAGTTATGACCAACCTAGATAGTATATTCAAAAGCAGAGACATTACTTTGCCGACCAGGGTCCATCTAGTCAAGGCTATGGTTTTTCCTGTGGTCATGTATGGATGTGAGAGTTGGACTGTGAAGAAGGCTGAGCGCCGAAGAATTGATGCTTTTGAACTGTGGTGTTGGAGAAGACTCTTGAGAGTCCCTTGGACTGCAAGGAGATCCAACCAGTCCATTCTGAAGGAGATCAACCCTGGGATTTCTTTGGAAGGAATGATGCTAAAGCTGAAACTCCAGTATTTTGGCCACCTCATCAGAAGAGCTGACTCGCTGGAAAAGACTCTGATGCTGGGAGGGACTGGGGGCAGGAGGAGAAGGGGACGACCGAGGATGAGATGGCTGGATGGCATCACGGACTCGATGGATGTGAGTCTGAGTGAACTCTGGGAGATGGTGATGAACAGGGAGGCCTGGCGTGCTGTGATTCATGGGGTCGCAAAGAGTCGGACACGACTGAGCGACTGAAATGAACTGAACTGAACTGAACTGATTTTTATATAAAATACAAGATAGTGGCCTAGTTTCATTCTTTTGCATATGGCTGTCCACTTTTCCCAAAGCAACCGTTTCTTAATCTGATCTGTAGGACCTAAGAAACTGTCTGCTTAGCCAACTGATGGCATCCACTGAACAACTTTGGTTCACAACCATCCACCCACATCTATATAGTGGTGTCCCTGGAGAGAAAAAAAAAATGTGCTTAATAGCATTAAAGCAAGAGACTTTCAAGTATGACTTTGGCTGAGAAAAGGAACTGAAGAACTGAAAATTGTATTTCTAGGTGTCATGTTTAACTAAAAAAGCTAAGTCTCCCCAAAGTCATAAATATGACTGAAATGGAAAGCTTATGAAAGAAATTACTGCCTAACCTGCTGAGTACAAACTAAAGGAAACACTTCATTAAACAAGGATCTCTTGAACTCTCCTGGAAGCTGCTGAGACTCCACATTTTAAACACAAAATAAGAGCATTGGTGTCATTCAAGAAAAGACATATTTTCTAAGTCTCTGTACCATTCATTAAGTACCTATTATGCGCTTGACTATTTTCCTTCATTTTCTCATATTTGCTGCCCATGTTGGTTGTTTCTAGAATATGTAAAGCAACTTCCCACTAATTTCTCATGGAACTTTTGAGCTCCTTCTCTTCTAAGAAGTCCTTTCTAAACTATCACATGTCAGCCAGTTTGAACATCAATAATTTTTCAACTGGTTTATACCTAACATGTCTGTTCTGGACTCCTGAACCACTATGTATTATTAATTTTGCCTGCCAAGGCCTTGGTCTATCTGATTCACTGAGTGAATCATTCATTAATTTATTACTTAGAAAATAATTGAGAGAGAAGCAGGAGTCAGACTGTACACCTGGACTCCTTTAGTCAGCAACACAAAATAATCAAGGCTAGCATAATCCCTGGTATTATCATGGATTTTTTTTCCCCTTTGTCTTTTGCAAATAGTAATGACTTAAGCAACCAGGGCTTTAGGCCCTGAGGATGGAATAGGATCAAGACTCAAGCTCCAACTGTGAAAATAATGCAGGCTACCCTGGCCCCTGCAAAACCCAGCTTCTTCATCTACCTCTTTTCTTTTCCAAAGGATATTTGGTGAATAATTGAAACAATTGCAGAGATACATATTGAAAGCCTCTTTGTAAATCCTGGGTATTATTGTCACTATAATTAGGCCGTGTGCGATATATGGAAATCTTGATTAGAGTACTGCTTTTTTCAAAAGCTAATTAGCTTGCACAACAATATGTTTCCTGGATTTGTTTTCAGAGGGTTGTTTTATATTGTCTTTCACTCTTGTCCCCAGAGCTAATGAACTGAAGTGTCCTAAAAAAAAAAAGACTCAGAACCCTGAAGTGTGAAAGACTGAGTGAGACTGATGAGGGACACTTCCCCTGCAGTGGCTTGGGATCAGTGCAGTCCCTGAGCTGGGGGAAATAGGTAACTAAGTCTGAAAACAGAGTATTCAGGGACACTCTCCTGTGATATGTGAGGGGCAGAGAACCACCCAATCCTATGGTTTCATCTGTAGCATGATTTTGAGAAGCTTCCCTCCCCAACCAATGCTTCTCCTTTTGCTCAAATGCCTTGAAGACTTATTGACATTCCATGGTATTTTCTATATTTTTGCCACTCAAGGCATGTGGGATCTTAGTCCCTGACCAGGGATCAAATCCATGCCTCCTGCAATGGAAGCATGGATTCTTAACCACTGGGATCTCCAGGAAGTCCCCTATTATTTGTTTGATATGTCTGTTTCCTTCACTAGACCGGGGTCTCATCTAATTTTTTGCCTGGTTGAAAGAAAGGAATAAAAAAACTTACTTGTTCCTTAAGTCACTGGTCCTTAAACTTTCTGGATCTCAGATCCATGAGCCTATTAACTCCCAAAAGACATGTCTATAGATACATGGGTGTTTCATAAAGTTTCAGGAAATTTATGGACTCCTTCTACTCCTCAAAACACAAACACTTGCTCCAGAAAAATCTTTGTATTATTTCTTCTCCCAAATCATTGTGAGAGTTTGGCATGAGCTAATCAATCAAAGGCAATCATAGTTCTGCATCTGAGTTTTGGTGAGATACAGAAAAATCTAGTTGTTCAAATCCCATGGGAAAGTGACCAGCACTGTCTTCAGACTATAAATCTTCACTTCTAAAATTCACAGGAGGATACATGGGCTGTGCCAGCACAGGGGGTCACTGTGTGAACCCCACAGAGGTATGCATAGAAATGCTGGGTTGAAATCATTTCTACAGGAAATGCTCACTGGTGGCTTCAATCCATGTTTTGCTACTACCACCACCAATGCGCTTGTCATGTAATTCTCCACTGTACATGTGGAATGGATCTCAACAGACATTAGGGTTGGAGGATAATATAGAAATGGCTCAGGAGCTTCTTATTAAAGGGCACTTACCCCAGGTCCCTCTCTCAAGAGGAGAGAGCACACACAAGGAATAGGGGCTGTTGTACTGAGAGAAGTGGCTTTTGGGGCTAAGGAATCCTATGCTACTGCTTCAGATGGATGAGTATTTCTAATGAAAACAATTTCATGAACTTACAGAGAAATTTACTGAGAACGTCACATATGCAAGGCATTACCCTAAGCTCTTTGTCTGTATTATCATGTTTAATAGTCACAGTAATCCTATAACAGTAGATATAACTATTTCCATAGTTTGCAAATGAGGAAATGGAAACACAAAGTTCACACAGTAAGTGGCAAATCAAGACTGTCTGACTCCAGAGTATGTGTCTGGAATCTCCTTACTACTTGCCGCCCTGGATAATGATAACCACTCTGCCCCCACCTCAGTCAGGTGAAAGCCCAACCATGACAGGACTCCAGCTGGAAAGGCAGCAGAGCATCCATCCATCCGCAAGGAGCAGCCCTGTCTTCTGAATCCCCCAATTATCTTTCACCCTCCCTACCCCCTCTGCCACTTCCCCTAACTTTGGCCATGATTAGAAAACACACATCCTCATTAAAGTCCATCTCTCCATCCTGTTGGCACAAATTAAAACTAGCAGTGGCCCGTGCAGTGAACTCAGTGGGATCCCAGCTAATCATTTTTGTAAATTGAAAAATAGACTTCTTTCTCCATAAGCACCATCTGTACCTTCAGGACATTCTTCTTAACACTTTCTTTCCTGGACTATGCATTTCCACTGAAAATAACCAGAAGCAAATGTCTCAGAGGTTCCCATTTATCTGACCTTTATGATTCTTCTAAAAGGCTTCAGACAGCCAGAAGCTTCTCTGGGCATCACAGCAAAGTGGTGCAGTTTGTAAGAGGCATGCGATTTCCATGTGATAGATGAGATTACAGAGATGTGGACATGATATGCCCATTCACTGAGCAAAAGCTCTGGGTACACACTATGTAACAGGCATTACTCTAAGTTCTTCAGATATAGTCATGAGCAAAACAGTGAAATGGAAACTCCCTGACTGCGCAGAGCATGCATTCTAGAGAAAAACAGGTAAACAGTTACGTCACACAGTATTCATCAGGCATCGTTCTAAGATTATATACAATATGTGCCTGCTTGTTTGCTCTACAAATAGGCAGTTATTCCCATCATCTCTGTTTGCAGTTGAGGAAACTGAGACCCAGAAATTTAAGCACTTTTTCCAGCTCACATGGCTAATAAGAAGCAGAGCTGGTCTTCATGCCCAGCAGTCTGGTGCCAGAGTTTATGCTCTTAACTACCATTTTATCCTATGCATTTAGTCATGAGCAAAACAGTGAAATGGAAACTCCCTGACTGCGCAGAGCATGCATTCTAGAGAAAAACAGGTAAACAGTTACGTCACACAGTATTCATCAGGCATTGTTCTAAGATTATATACAATATGTGCCTGCTTGTTTGCTCTACAAATAGGCAGTTATTCCCATCATCTCTGTTTGCAGTTGAGGAAACTGAGACCCAGAAATTTAAGCACTTTTTCCAGCTCACATGGCTAATAAGAAGCAGAGCTGGTCTTCATGCCCAGCAGTCTGGTGCCAGAGTTTATGCTCTTAACTACCATTTTATCCTATGCATTGTCATCATCTGGCTGGTGGAGAAACGTCTAAGACACAACCTGTGGCTTTCGGCACAGGACTGACTTCCTGGGAGAACAGACATGTACACTTAAGCTTGATAAACTCTCTCCAAAAAAAGGATTTATTTTCTATTTTTCCATATAGGTCATGGCCAAGTATATTGGGCTTCTGCACACATTCATACCTGGCTCAAATCCAGGCTCCCCCATGTGGCAGTTGCAAGGCCTGGGCAAGCCCAAACCCTCCAAAACAACACAAATGTAGCACTGTATCATACTTTTTTTTTTTTTTTTTTAACCAATTATGTATAAAGACCTTAAACTGTGTCTAGCAGTCCATGGGGTCACAAACAGTCAGACATGACTGAGTGACTTCACTTTCACTTTTCACTTTCACTCATTGGAGAAGGAAATGGCAACCCACTCCAGTGTTCTTGCCTGGAGAATCCCAGGGACGGGGGAGCCTGGCGGGCTGCCGTCTATGGGGCCGCACAGAGTTGGACACGACTGAAGTGACTCGGCAGCAGCAGCAGCATCAAGAATAGTGGTGGTGGTTTAGTTGCTAAGTCGTGTCAAGCTTTTTCAACCCGGTGGACTGTAGCCCACCAGGCTCCTCTGCCCGTGGGATTTCCCAGGCAAGAACACCAGAGTGGGTTGCCATTTCCTTCTCAGGGGGATCTTCCTGACCCAGGGATCAAACCCACATCTCCTGCATTGCAGGCAGATTCTTACTACTGAGCCACCCGGGAAGCCCCCTAGTAAAGAATAAGCACTCAAAATATTGACATTATTATCTAACATATTCAAGTGACGGATCTGCAGGCTTCTCCAATGAGTTCCTATCTGCCTCTCCCATTTGAGAGATGCTGGAACTATAAGGAAATTGAATCTATCCTAGACCTTTACAGGGATTCAGCCCCTAGACTATCCAGCAGGAAATCCCAACAATGGTCTTAAGGGACAAAGATCACTTGAGGTCTGAAATTCCTAATCCCAGAGCTTTGCCATTGATGAAAGTATCAACTATTCCATCACCATCTCTTACTAGGTTTTCAAACCATGAGCAAAAACTGGTTAGAACTTTATTAAATTCACTGATTCAGTAAACTTGTTTTTTTTTTTTTTTTCTGATATATTGGGTGAAGGGCATAATTCAGACTGATAATGATGGTTGTGATGATGACAGCTGTGGTTTTGGGGACATCTTCCACACACCAGGCCAACAACAAGTCCTTCACACCCACCATCTCACTGAATACCAATAATATTCTTGCAATACAATCATCCTGATTTTAAAGATGAGGAAATAAAGCTTATCAGGGACAAGTCCTGTGTCCAAGATGGCACAGTAATAGAAGCACAACCAGGCTCAAACGCCAAGACTGTCAGACCACAAAGCCTCTTTGACTTTTTCTTATTCTTTTGGAACCTGGTTCCCCAATCCTCAGGAGCTCCTCACAGAGACAGGCAAGTGGCTAATCCCCTGACCCCAGAAGCCAGTGCAGGTGTCACGGGTGCCTGGAGTGCATTGAGAGAGGGAGAGAACTGCCCACTCCAGGCACCTGCTGTCTTTGAGGGCTCTCCCTGCAGTCATGGTCTTGCAGCCTTCAGTGCTAAAAAAAAATTCACCTAGCCAGAAGTGGGAGAAGGCAATGGCACCCCACTTCAGTACTCTTGCCTGGAAAATCCCATGGACGGAGGAGCTTGGTGGGCTGCAGTCCATGGGGTCGCTAAGAGTCAGACACGACTAAACAGCTTAACTTTCACTTTTCATTTTCATGTATTGGAGAAGGAAATGGCAACCCACTCCAGTGTTGTTGCCTGGAGAATCCCAGGGACGGAGGAGGCTGGTGGGCTGCCATCTATGGGGCTGCACAGAGTCAGACACGACTGAAGCGACAGCAGCAGCAGCAGCAGCCAGGAGTGACCTCTAGTCAGGGAAGGCCAGGAATCCACGCATGTGCACCTAAGCCCGCCTGCTCCCTGGCAAGACAACACTGAACAGCATTCTATGGGACTCCTCAGAAGATTCTCTGGCAGACTGAGCCCTCAATGGTAACCTGCTCATTTAACACACTCATTATTTGCATGACATCCCTCCCTGTGTTAATCACCCCTCCCCCAGCTATGTTTCCTGAGCTCATCACCTAAATAAAGTACCAGCACCCATGTCTTGCCTTAACATCTGATTCTCAAGGAACACTATCTAACACAGAGTGGACGAGAACTCTGGTTAAGGACACTGCTGTATCTTCTGGAAAAATTAGTAAAGAAGTCTTTGCAAGTAGCACATATTCACCTTTTTTTCTTATGTCCTTATTACATACTGGTTCTGGCTGATTAAACAGTCAAATGTCAATCTAGCTATTGATGGTATTGAGCTTAGTGCTGTCAGCAGGCAGTGTAAGAAATATCAGACCTGGAGCCTGTCCGGGGAGGTTTATAGTCTGCAGGGAGACAAGGGTGGCTCTCATGCTGCAATTAGAGGATGAGATAAGACAGTCATAATCAGGTGTGAGTTTGAGAGACAGCTGCTCTGCCAGCTTTAAGACTTTAGAGACAGCAGGGAAGGGTAAAGGCACTAAATAATGCAGGTCTCTCCAGATGTGCTGCAGGTGGGTTTCCAGTGTTCTGTGGTTTACAAGATGCAAATTGCCTCTGCTCTTTGGTTTCCATCAAGTCCAGCCACAGCAAGTTAAGCTCAGCATGTAGAAGCATGGGATTCCGGGAGATTAATGAAGCTCTCAAAGGAAGAGTTTCAAGTATACCAGGGCTCAAACCTTCCTTCTGCAAGAGCTCACTGGAGCTCTGTCATGAAGCATGTCCTCTAAGACAGCCTAAGGCGAAGGGTCAACCCACCATATATAGGGAACTATGTGCAGAGCTGAATCTCATGTCATGCGTGCATGATCAGTCATGGCCAACTCTGAATCTAGGCAAATTCTAAACTTTGCTCACCCCAGTGTTCCCAGTCAAGTTATATGGGATGTGAATTTGGTCTTGGACAAATTCCTGCAAATGGGATTTATACTGAAAGCACAGCAATGAAAAAATGGAGATATTCACATTTGATTTCAGTCTCATAGGCCATGGGTCATTGTAATTCTGACTCTGTGGGCAAAAGAACTGGGCAGTGTCACCTGTCCAAGCCTGAGTCTGATGTGTGAAGTTTTTAGGTTGGTTTTGATACAAGGACTCCTCAAGGAATCTCTAGTGAGATTCAGGCACAGAGTGAAGTGCTTCACATTATTCCCCTAATCCTGACAACAAACTCATCAAGTAACAACATGACCATTTCTCACTGATGCTCAGAATGTTACATAGCTAGAAGAGCTAGTCGAGATTATCAATAAGTCTGATCCAGAGCCTGTGGTCCTCATCACATGTCTATTCACATTCGGCAAATATATAATATTGGATAGTTTTGTACATGTGGGGTTTTGTGGGTGTAGGAAGGTGTGTTTCATATAAAATGAAGGGTATATGTACAGATATTCATGTATCTATAATGACTAATATATTTGACTGAAAAAAACAATGAGCTTTCAACTGGCAAACCAGCACACTAGTGCTTTTCAAATGCTTTGTCTGATGCATAAGATACAACTGACCTGCTTCATGTATAAGAAGCAAATGAACGAAAGGTTTAGAGTTATGTGAGTCTTTTTTTCCCAAAGCCTTCCCATGTTGACTGGCTAAAATGCAGTGCTCTTATTCAAAGCAATATGATCCAGGAGCAAAGATGCTGGAGTTTCTCCTGTTGTGTTTCTTATGAAATTGCAGCAATGTAGCTCAGGCAACATTTTCATGTTGCTACTGAATAAGGAAAAGAAGACAATGTTTTATTAAATTAATGAAGCTTCAGGGTTCACTAAGTTTTCTTTTCTGCTAAAGGCATCCTCTCTTATAAGAATTTTCACTTATTTTGGATCACCTTCTTAAAAGTAATTTCATATAGATTTTTCTATAGAAGTTATGTAAAGCTGGCAGGGTATTATAATGCCTGTTTACAGCAGGGGATAAATAGAAGAAAATCAAAGAAGTTGCAATGCTTCTGAACACCATTCAGCTAATAATGGAGTTAGAACTTACTTCACAATGTGTGTGTCTGTGTGTTTCAGTGTCAGTCAGACACACATTTACTGAGCAACTCAGACAGGGTTGCAGACAATGTGTCTGGATGCCTGAATAATGGGCTTTACACCCAAATTGTGGAGGAAAGCATGCAAAGAACAATCTTTCAGAGCCACAAGTATCATAAAAGAGATATAAACAAAATATGTTAAGAACATGGACAAAGGAGAGAGTAACGATGTCTAGGGATGGGAAATCAGATGAATTTTCTCAGAGCTATTTTACTCAGTGCTAGATAAGAGCCGGATTTGGACAAGTAGAGAAACTGGGAAGACAGGCTTCTGTGCAAGTGATAACCACCTGAGGTCAGTGAGGATGTTCAGGAGGCTGTGGCTATTGTAGGATGGCTGGAGTTCAAGGAAAGGTGAGGAGCAAGGTGGGAGTGAAAGAGCAACAAGGCTAATAGCACCCCTTCAGGGTACCCAAGAGTGTGGACTTTCTTTGACAGGAATTGAAGAAGGATCACAATTTCCAAGTGAAAGGGAAATAATAATTTTTGCGAGAGGAATGGGGAAGGAACTGGAACATGTTGTTGGGGATGTCATGAGTGACTGAGAAAGCATCACCTCCTCTGTGATTCATCCCTTGATACTCCCCTCCCCCCAGGGGAGGGTAGTTCCTTTTCCTCTGTGATTGACAAGACCGTCCCATGTGCCTGTAACAGCACTTAGCATATCGTGCTTCAGTTTACCTGTATCTGTATCTGTCTTAATTTGTCTTCTCTCTTTCTCTACACCACAAAAAAAATTAGTCCACAAAACCACTAACTGTATTTTGACATAGTTAATCTTTACATCCAAGCACTCAGTATACTGATTGGCTCACAGTAAGTGCTCAACTAAAGGTCTGTTGGGTTTCACTCTCAGGTCTCCCGCACTGTAAGTGGGACGCTTTACCATCTGAGCCACCAGGGAAGTCCTGAATAGAATGCATAAGAAAGGAGACAAGAACAGATGAAAATAATGATGTCGTTTTGGTATAGTGAAAGTAGTTCAGAAATTTCACGTCTGATGATCATTATTTTCTCAGTATGACAGGAAGAAAAGTCAGCTATTGTGAGAGAAACATAAATTATGTAGATTTCTTATGGAAATCAGTAAAACTTTAGAACTCAAAAAAAATGCAGAAAAAAAAGTATAAAGTAGAAATGAGGTTGGGTGAGGGAGGCATTTAAAGTTTCAGGTAATGTACAGATGAGAATAGAAATCATTGTTGTAAAATGGAGCATTAGGTTTGGTTAAACAACTTGTTTCTAAAGAAGAAAGATGGTTTAATGACCTCATAGTGGGAATCTACCACATACCTTGGGTTCAAGTGGCCAACAGAAATGAGGATGCTGGAGCAAGAGTGAAATATGATACATGGACAGGGCAGAAAAGAAAGAGAATGTGGAGTGATACTTCACTGGAAGATTTTAAGGGACTGACTAAAAATGTGAAGAGGGTAAAAACCAAGTTCAGTAGATAAAGGAAAAAGGTATCATTTTAAGACCACTGAAAAGGCATATACAAGGGAGCCAAACAGACCTTGGTTCCACCTCTCCACTACTATATATTAACTGTGACCTAACTTGAACTTACTAACTACTCAAAAATTTGATTTTCACATGAGAGAGTAGGGTATCATCCTATGGTTTAGGAACTGAGAAGTTTGCTATTCTTTCAGCCCAGAATTGAAAACCAGAGTGTTCCATAGACTTAAAGAACCATTAGAAGTTGAGGTCAGAAACCTCCAGGCAAGCTGTGCGACTGGTAGAACTGAAGGCCACTAGCAACCACACTGCTCAGTGTTGCTACAAGGAAGGATACCCAAATATCAGTGAGAGGCAATCATGCCCTCCATAGGCATCTCTGCTTACATATTAGATCCTCTCTTCTCTCACCCTGTTCCAGATCCTGAAATGGTTCAGTTCAGTTCACTTCAGTTCAGTCGCTCAGTCGTGCCTGACTCTTTGAGGCCCCATGGACTGCAGCCCGCCAGGCCTCCCTGTCCATCACCAACTCCCAGAGCCTACTCAAACTCATGTCCATTGAGTTGGTGATGCCATCCAACCATCTCATCCTCTGTCATCTCCTTCTCCTCCTGCCCTCAGTCTTTCTCAGTTCAGTTCAGTTGCTCAGTCGTGTCCGACTCTTTGCGACCCCATGAATCGAAGCACGCCAGGCTTCCCTGTTCATTACCATCTCTCGGAGTTCACTCAGACTCACGTCCATCAAGTCCGTGATGCCATCCAGCCATCTCATCCTTAGTCGTCCCCTTCTCCTCCTGCCCCCAATCCCTCCCAGCATCAGAGTCTTTTCCAATGAGTCAACTCTTCACATGAGGTGGCCAAAGTACTGGAGTTCAGTGAGTCAGTTCTTCACATCAGGTGGCCAAAGTATTGGAGTTTCAGCTTTAACATCAGTCCTTCCAGTGAACACTCAGGGCTGATCTCCTTTAGGATGGACTGGTTGGCTCTCCTTGCAGTCCAAGGACTCTCAAGAGTCTTCTCCAACACCACAGTTCAAAAGCATCAATTCTTCAGCACTCAGCTTTCTTTCTAATCCAGCTCTCACATTCATACATGACTATTGGGAAAACCATAGCCTTGACTAGATAGACCTTTGTTGGCAAAGGAAAGTCTCTGCTTTTTAATATGCTGTCTAGGTTGGTCATAAATTTTCTTCCAGGAGTAAGCATTTTTTAATTGTTACCTGAAATGGTAACTTCTATGAATTTCAATGCCAGGTCCCCTCACCCTCTGGCTTCTAGTTGTTTTCAGCTGTTGTGAAACATCAACAGAAAACTGAAGAGCAGAGAAGAGAGAGGTCATGGTATTTATCCCTTGGCTGGCTTCCTATCACATTGCAAGTTGCCAGCGACCGTGTTTCTAAGACCAGAGCACCTGCCAGGCAAAACTTCTCATAGTTACAACTCTCTTTCTCCAAATCCCTGCTGGGTAAAGATACTATAAAGAATAGTATTTAAGCTTTTTTTCTGATCAGTCGATTATCTTGCAAATTTTTAAAGGAATCATTTTGAGCATAATTTGTCACTGTTCAAGGTATAAAAACCATAGAATATTTCATAGAGATTTAACTGATATGGCTCTATCACTTGCTTCAATATGCATATGGGTGTGTATATATATATGTTGCTATGTTGTATTGTGTTGAAATAAACCATATTTTTTTTTCCTTTGCTGACACTTTCTCTTCATCTTTGGAAGGAAATTTAGCTAAAAACAAAAGTCCAACCACTGAACTGAAACAAAGATCCTTAAATTCTGGTTAATTGAAGTTGACAGAAATATACCTGCTGAGAAAGCAAAATAAAACATTTCCCATGGAAGTTCTGCCTAACAAAAATTATAGGATTTACAAATAATGTCTGGAAGAAAAGCAACCTGCAGGATGTGGAGAATATAAAGCAGTAAGTTTTTCTTGACTCCGGGACATATTTTAGAGAAAAGGAAAAATCCCTGTGCTCCTGAGTTACTGTCGAAGCAATTATGTGAGCCTTACGTAAAACCAGCATGGCAAATGCAGCCGGCTCTGCCTGATGCGGCCTTTGTTCAAAGTGCACCTGAGGAAAGTGGGCCTGGCCAGCCCTGTGCAGCTCACCTCACAGCAGCTGTAATTTGTGGTGCCGGGAAGCACACAGAAAGCCTAAAAATAAATTCTGTCACCTTCGAGTATTCTTGCCTCTTCTCATTCACTCAGGTAGGTTTCACACTTCTCTCTATATACTCAGGATGACAATGCCAGGGCAGTCATCAATTCGTTATTAATAAAAAGGCATTGTTCAACCTCATCACAAGTATCAAATATTCACCCTTTTTACACAGAAGGCCAGGTTCCTTCCTGACAGCAGACAGTGGCTCAGTTGGATTTTGCTCAACTTTTTTTTTTTTTTTAGAAAGAGTACATACAGCAATTATGATGATTTTTATCATTATAAGTATCAGATGAGGATTTTTTTTCTAATTACAAGACATTTATGTGGAAGAGATTGACCACATGATATCTAAGATTTTACGTCTACCCCCACCCAACCACACACAAATCACATGAAAATGTGGGAAATGCATTTCTATAGCAAATGGCTATACAAGTGCTATTAACAAACCAGAAGGTTTCAGGACTTCCTGAGAAAGAAACCAGAACTGGATCTATGTAAAAGCAACCCTGGGGGAAGCAGATGAAGACTGCTGTGGAGCCAGGGGCAGGGCTGGGGAACTTCAAACTCAGACGTAACAAAATCAAAGAGGTGTTTCAGAAGAGCTGGTCCTTAAACGGGTGATGATTCAGAGAACTCTACAGAACAGCTAAGCCAAGTGGTCCTTTCTGGCTTGAGTGCAGCAGAGGTATTTTCATCTTCACTAAGGCAAGTAGAGGGCTGCTCAGCTGATGAAGAGTCCACCTGCAATGCAGGAGGCCTGGGTTCGACTCCTGGGTTGGGAAAATCCCCTTGAGAAGGGAACAACTCACTCCAGTACTTTGGCCTGGAGAATTCCATGGACTGTTAGTTTGTGGAGTCTCAGAGTCAGACATGACTGAGTGACTTTCACTTTACAAGGCAAGTAGAGAGATGCTGCAGAACCAGGGCTTTACCCCTGATAGCTCCAAACCCCCAGAGAGAACCGGGCACACCCAGGAGTTGAGTGATTGCTATCCTCTACCTCCGGCAAGTCTGTCCTTCTCATGGAATAACTGAAGGCAAACCAGACAGTACAAAGACATAACCTGTTCAATGGCAAAGTGGCAATCACGAAAGCAAAGGAGAGAAAACAAC
The DNA here is from genome assembly GCA_006410675.1 of Oreotragus oreotragus. Taxonomy (NCBI): domain Eukaryota; kingdom Metazoa; phylum Chordata; class Mammalia; order Artiodactyla; family Bovidae; genus Oreotragus; species Oreotragus oreotragus. The sequence goes on from SJYX01010379.1 coordinate 180,396, forward strand.
CAAGATTACACACATGTGACAAACAGTATCACCAAAATTCATTAGCAGTTCTAATGCCCAAAGTAATCAGCAGAACACAGAGAATAGGCATTTCCCATCTTACAAGAATAATTATTTTATTAAAAAAAAAAACTTTCAGGAAATTGTTCTTGTTTCAATTACTGAGCTAAGTTGGCACAACTTGATACTAACAGAGTGTCAAATCCCATTTAAATGAAGATTTGTGTCAATGGTTCATATTAGTTATTACTATGTAACCTAACAATATGCTTTTTTGGAACTTTTACTCTATAATTTGGCTGATTATGCTTTCTCCATAAACTGTTTTGAGGATATTAGAAACTGTACACATGAGCAAAGCATTTGGCCCAAAGATTAGAAAAGTCAACCTCTAATTTAAAGGTTCAATCAATTTTTATAGGACAAAATGAATCAATGGAAATAATACAAGTGATATTACACTTTCAAACAAGTAATTGTGTTACAGCGGTCATTTTTATCACTGCTATAGATTATGCAACTTTGAATAATTTTGGTCAAGCACATAACACAACACAAAAGAACTGAAAACCTGGGAACGTTTCTGGCACTCTGCTGCTCATGAAGTACTATTCAGTTCAGTTCAGTCGCTCAGTTGTGTCCGACTCTTTGCGACCCCATGAATCGCAGCACGCCAGGCCTCCCTGTCCATCACCAACTCCCGGAGTTCCCTCAGACTCGCGTCCATTGAGTCAGTGATGCCATCAATTCAAATTCAAAACACTGTTTATTGGCTGATTTTTGAGAATCCCTAACAATCAAACAGATGTATGTTGAGGTATACTGTATATAACTGCCACACTGAGAATCACAGGACTCAAGCTGGGCCAGACATACATAGATAGACAGAAAATTAGTTCCTGGGAAGATATAGCCAAGAAATTCTCCTGTATTCTACAGTTCCGCATAAAAGGAAAAAATAGATGGAAAGTCTCACAGTGAAATTAAAAGACAACAGAGAAGAGACCCAGAAATTTGGGCTAGAAACAACAAGAAATAGAACAGGAAAATATCAACAAATAACTGAAAAAGATGCAAATCTTCTGACTCAAAGGCCAAGCAGGATTTTTTTTTAATGGTATGTAAACAATCCAATGTCTGAAAATGATGGGTTAGTGGGAGACATCAAGCAAAGGAGAAGGGGAAAAAGATGATAAGATAGAGTTAAAATAAGATTAAATGGGTAAGAAGGGCCATAAACTAGACAGAGTGAAACATACAAATTGATCCACCCGAAAGGCTATAACATTCTAAAATATTTTTCACATGGCTATATCGCTTTGAAATATTTCAAACAAATCTCATAAAAAATAGAAGAAAAAATTGAAAAATCCATAATGCTGTTGGAGAATTTAATGTCATCTCCCAATATTGGACAAAATAGATAAATAAATAAAGTAAATAAGGGCATCAAGGATTAAATAAAACAATAACCTTGTGAATGAAAAGTTCTACCATGCAAAATAAAGCTCTATATATGTTTCAGATTCATTTTTTCCTGATTTCCTCCCTAGAAAATCCTATTAATATCTTCTAGCTGTCTGCTCTTTGCCATCATATCTATTTTCTTCGTTCTTTTCACATTCATTCCTGTGATCTTGCTTTATATCCTGATTTTTATTATACAGTGATGATTTAATTTGTGCAGTGGAAGTTCTGTAATATATTGCCTCCTATGAAGATTTTAATTCTGCCTATTTTTCCAGCGTCCGTTAGCTTTCTTTCTTCTTCTTCTTTTTTTTAAATAATTGCATCTCTATGTGGCACACTGCTTAAGAACACTTGCTCTAGAGATAGTCGAGTTAGTTTGATGGTAGAGACATCGGATGTGTGTATTGGCTTGCAAATAATTTAGTCTTTAGTTAATATCTATACAATGAAATTTATAATAATACCTACCTCATAGTTATTGCAAGGATTATATGTAACTAGATACAGAAAGCACTTGGAGTTGGGCACATTATCATGTTGCAAGAGGGAACATTCATCCCCTCAGTGCTAATATTTTTTTCCAGGTAGAAGATCATCTATTAGTTGAATGCTACCACCCCTGTCTTCCCCATCCCTCTTGCTTCCGTCAAGTTATTTAAAGGATTGATATGGAGAAATTCCCAGCCTCCTTTTCTCTCTTCTTCTTGGCATCTCCTGCCTACTCAAAGGCAGAAGCCTGGGTTTCTGATTGCTATGAGCTAGCTTTAAGTTTTTAATAAATGTGTTATTTTAATTTCCTTATTGTTTTTGCACTGCCTTTTAAATTAATTGGTTCAAACTTAGGTGGAAAAGAAGAGTGTTATTTACTGGGCCACCTTAAATTCCCAATATCTGGTTCATTAGGCTAGGAATCTTGAGAAAACCAAACTTGGAATGAATTATGGGAGATCAAAATAACACTTGGGATTGACACATATATACTATTGATACTATGTACAAAGTAGATAACTAATGAGAACATACCCTATAGCACAGGGAACTTTATTTTATATACCTTGGCGATATGAATGGAAAGGAAATCCAAAAAGGAGGGGATATATGTGTATGCATATGGCTGATTCAATTTGCTGTACAGTAGAAACTAACACCAGAGAAGGCAATAGCACCCCACCCCAGTACTCTTGCCTGGGAAATCCCATGGACAGAGGAGCCTGGTGGGCTGCAGTCCATGGGATCGCTAAGAGTCTGACACAACTGACCGACTTCACTTTCACTTTTCACTTTCATGCACTGGAGAAGGAAATGGCAACCCACTCCAGTGTTCTGCCTAGAGAATCCCAGGGATGGGGGAGCCTGGTGAGCTGCTGTCTATGGGGTCGCACAGAGACGGACACGACTGAAGCGACTTAGCAGCAGCAGCAGCAGAAACTAACACAGCATTATAAAGCAACCATACTCCAATAAAAATTCAACTAAAAAAAATAACACCTGGAGTTTGAGGCTGATGTCACAGCTAGAGTATGGCTGTTGGTCTGGAAGATTTTATATCAGGCAATTGCCAATGGGATGTTTTTCATTTGTTTGTTTGTTATGATAACTATATAGTGCTTCTAAGAGAATTCCATGAATGTTTCTAAACTCTAGATGTGTATAAGAGACAGGAGTTAAAATAAGATTAAATGGGTAAGAAGGGCCATAAACTAGACAGAGTGAAACATACAAATTGATCCACCCGAAAGGCTATAACATTCTAAAATATTTTTCACATGGCTATATCGCTTTGAAATATTTCAAACAAATCTCATAAAAAATAGAAGAAAAAATTGAAAAATCCATAATGCTGTTGGAGAATTTAATGTCATCTCCCAATATTGGACAAAATAGATAAATAAATAAAGTAAATAAGGGCATCAAGGATTAAATAAAACAATAACCTTGTGAATGAAAAGTTCTACCATGCAAAATAAAGCTCTATAGCCAGCAAATAGAAAAAAGTAAATAAAGATTCCTTCAAGTGGACATGAAACATGTAGCCATACACAATGGCTGTAAAAAAGCTCAATAAATTACAACTGTATCTCTAATTACAATACAGCAAAAATATAAACTAAGCATATCTTAGACTGTCTATAGAATCTATCATTTTGCAAAATTTTATATTATATTTTAAACAACTATTGGGTTAAACAGGCAATCCAAACAATTTGGTTAGAAAGAAAGAGCTTGAAAACTGTATTTACAAAGCACTTTACAAAGAAGTAGGAAAATCTCTTTCTTTATTAAAGAACAAATTTGGAGACACTGGTGGGACTTATGGAAAGTTAAATTTCTTGTCTGACCCTAACCTCCCATCATGGTGCCTCCGGAAACAAAAACAAAAAACATAGTAATCAAGCAAGTTAAAGCGACCAGCTATGGAGAAAGGACTATTCTCATGTACCATTGATGGACTATGCATTGGTAAATGTTTTTAAAGGGCCATCTTTCGGTATGTACAATGATTTAAAATGTGTATACTTTTTGATCAAACAGTACTGCTTCTAGAAAACTAACCTAAAGTGATAGTTATATAAGTATAAATATTACATAGTTCAGAACATTCTTTGCAGTATTACTTGTACTATCAAATAATAATAACTTTTAAACTGTGATTCAATAGGGAAATAGTTACACAAGGGACCTGTCACCTATTTTATGGGCTATGAGTCAGACACTGTTCTGTTTTATTAGTAGTGAAGTATAATACATCTTCCAACATAGTAGCAAATCTAAGACACAGTATTAAGTAGAAAAATACAAGTTATATAATAATGCATATAATGTGAGTTCATTTTCTTTGAAAAGATATGTGTTTGTATTTGTAGACACATAGAGAGATAGAAGGGCTTCCAATGGTGCTAATGGTAAAGAACTGGCCTGCCAATGCAGGAGATGCAAGAGACACAGGTTTGACCCCTGGGTTGGAAAAATCCCCTGGAGGAGGGCATGGCAACCTACTGTAGTATTCTTGCCTGGAGTATCCCATGGACAGAGGAGCCTTGTTGGCTAAAGTCCCTAGGGTTGCAGAGTCAGACACGACTGAAGCACCTTAGCACATAAAGATAGACAGATATGAAGAAAATGGTCAGATGAAGTTATGATAGACACACTTAAAGGCAAAGAAAAAAACCAGGAGAGTATAAAGTGAAACGTTAAAATCTACACTCCTTGGCATGTGTACATTTAGAGGAATCTTAGGAGGAATTTTCACCTCTGGATTCTGAACTTTTACATATCACCTGGATCTTAATTAAACAGTGAACATATACCCACATATGAATTCTGAATACTACTGAAAAAAATATTTTGTCATTTGAAAACTTTAGAAAATACAAAATAATAAAAAGCAGAACAAAAATTCCTCAAAATTCTACAGAATTCACCCACAGAAACCACAGTGCACATTATACAGATCGTTCCATTTGAAAATCTCTGAGCTTATCTTTATGGTCCATTCTGTTTGTGTTGAGTCGCCCTTGTCTTTTATGTCTTAAGTCAGAGTCCTGAAAAGTGACAACCGATACTCAGAATAATGACGATAATAACCCACAGGAGCATCAGGCATGACAGAAATACCCAATTTCTTCATTAAACTCCACTTAACAAAGTAATGAAGTGGATTAAGACATTTTAAAAGACTTTTCCTATGAAAGTTGATATGCATCAATTATAATATCAGTATCCTTCTACTCTCAAAAAAAAATCTTCAAAATATCATTTAATTCTTTTCACTTCTGCAGCAAACTCCTTTCCTGTCTTACAGTTAATAAATGGTTCAACCAATTAGGTATTGATTCTCTTCTATTCAGTAACGAATCCTCTTCCCTTCACATTCCACATTTAATTCCAATTCCCTGTCTCCTCTTTGAAAATCTGTCTTGAGTTGATCCTCTCATCAGCTCCGCTGCATACCCAGTCCAAGCCAAGCCATGGTCCTCTACTTGAAGTCAGCAGCCATAATCTTCCTGCTCCCAACTTCCTCACCACAGCTTTTTCTTCACAAAGGACCCAGGGTCATCTTTTAAAATAAAAATAAATTATGTAATTAATCCCTATTAAAAAAATCTATGCTTAGAAAAATAAAATTCCATATTCCTTATCATGACCTGAACATCCCTGCCTTACTCTGCCTTGCTTACTTAGTCCCATCTAAACAGCTCATCTTGCTTGTTGCTTCCCACAGCAGGCGTCCTCTTCTTAAGGTCTTGGTTCTTATTGTTCTACCTGGGAAGAGCAGCTCCCACAGCCCAGTAGGGCCAGGGGGTCATTCTGTTTGAATGCCACTTCCTCAAAGACTTACCCTGAATGCCCTGTCTACAATGGTGGCCGCGCTAGCCCCTGCCCTTAGTTTGCCTTTCAGGGTATCACTAGCTGATATTATGTTACATAGCGTGTGTTGAGTGTCTGTGTCCCTGACTAAAAGGTAAGCTCCATCAAATCTGAGATTTTACCTTGGTCATTTCTGCATCTCCTGTGTCAAAAAGTGGCAGTTACAGATAATGTAATTCTGGCAGGGAAAACATGTGTATACATGGAAGAGTAAGATTTTGAGAGCAGATATTAGGGAACTGCTTACGAAGTTAAGAGGTGACAAACAGCAAGCTCCTACTGTGTAACACAAGGAACTATATCTAAGATCCTTTGATAAACCATCATGGAAAAGAACATGAAAAAAGAATGTATATACGTATATAAGAATGTATATATGTATATAAAAATTATATGTGTGCATGTCAAGTCGCTTCAGTTATGTCCGACTCTGTGCAACCCTATAGCCTGTAGCCTGCCAGGCTCCTCTGTCCATGGGATTATCCAGGCAGAAACAGTAGAGAAGCCCTACAATTTATATATATATATGTATTTTATACACACAATTATTTAGAAGCCGTGTCTCTTGTATCTCCCCAATTGCAGGCAGATTCTTTACCATCAGAGCCTCCAGGGAAGACCAACCTCCTGCTAGAAGGCCTAGTATTAGATATTGCAGATAGGCTGGTTTGGGGCTTCCCTAGAAGTGCAGATGGTAAAGAATCTCCCTGCAATGCTGGAGACCTGGGTTTGATCCCTGGGTCTAGAAGATCCCCTGGAGAAGGAAAGGGCAACTAACTCCAGTATTCTTGCCTGGAGAATTCCATGGAAAGAGGATCCTGCTGCTGCTGCTGCTGCTGCTGCTGCTGCTGCTGCTGCTGCTGCTGCTGCTGCTGCTGCTGCTGCTGCTGCTAAGTCGCTTCAGTCGTGTCCAACTCTGTGCGATCCCCATAGATGGCAGCCCACCACTCTCCCCCGTCCCTGGGATTCTCCAGGCAAAAACACTGGAGTGGGTTGCCATTTCCTTCTCCAATGCGTGAAAGTGAAGTCACTCAGTCGTGTCTGACTCTTAGCGACCCCATGGACTGCAGCCTACCAGGCTCCTCCATCCATGGGATTTTCCAGGCAAAAGTACTAGAGTGGGTTGCCATTGCCTTCTCTGACAGAGGAGACTGGTGGCCTATAATCCATGTGGTCACAAAGAGTTGGATATGATTGAGTGACTAAGACACACCCACACAGGCCTGTTTCATCATCAATCAGCTATGAAGCTGTCACTTTTTATCTCAAGTTGGACACTTTGCAGTCTTTAACTGGAAAAGGATAAAAGGTAACTGAGATGCGACCTGGCTGCCATACCATTCAGAAAGTCGTATTTTGTTGACCCGATTTGAGAGTTTTGTTCTTTGTTTGAAGTTTTCTGTTGATTTAAAGCTCTGCCTACATTTATTTCTGTCATCCTGTTTTATGCTTTCCAGGTGGGTATATTCTGTTTAGTTTTGCTACTTTTCTCTTTCCTCTGCCTTTTAGCACATACTTTTTTTTTTTTTTTTTTTTTAACTGTCAATGGGAATCTGAGATGCAAGCAATCTTGTTGTGAGTCTCCTAGTGACTACTTTCAGATTTTAAAAAACCTAGCTGAACCTATAGTTATATAATTATCAAAATAAAAAGTAACTCTGTATCTCTTCCTAGACAGGATGAAGAACTCAGTGCCTGACATTTCTCATCATGATCCATTCTTGCAATCCAGTCATGTGAGCCAGAAATACTGATGGAATCACCATGCCCTCCCTTCCTTCTGCCCAATCAGCATTTTCAGTGAATTATCAACTTCTGTCTATTTTCCTTCCTACCTACCCCTTGAATTCACTCTGTTTTTTCCTGTAACTATTTCCCTTTCACTAGTCCATATCCTTATTATTGTTCATATGTTTCAGATTCATTTTTTCCTGATTTCCTCCCTAGAAAATCCTATTAATATCTTCTAGCTGTCTGCTCTTTGCCATCATATCTATTTTCTTCGTTCTTTTCACATTCATTCCTGTGATCTTGCTTTATATCCTGATTTTTATTATACAGTGATGATTTAATTTGTGCAGTGGAAGTTCTGTAATATATTGCCTCCTATGAAGATTTTAATTCTGCCTATTTTTCCAGCGTCCGTTAGCTTTCTTTCTTCTTCTTCTTTTTTTTAAATAATTGCATCTCTATGTGGCACACTGCTTAAGAACACTTGCTCTAGAGATAGTCGAGTTAGTTTGATGGTAGAGACATCGGATGTGTGTATTGGCTTGCAAATAATTTAGTCTTTAGTTAATATCTATACAATGAAATTTATAATAATACCTACCTCATAGTTATTGCAAGGATTATATGTAACTAGATACAGAAAGCACTTGGAGTTGGGCACATTATCATGTTGCAAGAGGGAACATTCATCCCCTCAGTGCTAATATTTTTTTCCAGGTAGAAGATCATCTATTAGTTGAATGCTACCACCCCTGTCTTCCCCATCCCTCTTGCTTCCGTCAAGTTATTTAAAGGATTGATATGGAGAAATTCCCAGCCTCCTTTTCTCTCTTCTTCTTGGCATCTCCTGCCTACTCAAAGGCAGAAGCCTGGGTTTCTGATTGCTATGAGCTAGCTTTAAGTTTTTAATAAATGTGTTATTTTAATTTCCTTATTGTTTTTGCACTGCCTTTTAAATTAATTGGTTCAAACTTAGGTGGAAAAGAAGAGTGTTATTTACTGGGCCACCTTAAATTCCCAATATCTGGTTCATTAGGCTAGGAATCTTGAGAAAACCAAACTTGGAATGAATTATGGGAGATCAAAATAACACTTGGGATTGACACATATATACTATTGATACTATGTACAAAGTAGATAACTAATGAGAACATACCCTATAGCACAGGGAACTTTATTTTATATACCTTGGCGATATGAATGGAAAGGAAATCCAAAAAGGAGGGGATATATGTGTATGCATATGGCTGATTCAATTTGCTGTACAGTAGAAACTAACACCAGAGAAGGCAATAGCACCCCACTCCAGTACTCTTGCCTGGGAAATCCCATGGACAGAGGAGCCTGGTGGGCTGCAGTCCATGGGATCGCTAAGAGTCTGACACAACTGACCGACTTCACTTTCACTTTTCACTTTCATGCACTGGAGAAGGAAATGGCAACCCACTCCAGTGTTCTGCCTAGAGAATCCCAGGGATGGGGGAGCCTGGTGAGCTGCTGTCTATGGGGTCGCACAGAGACGGACACGACTGAAGCGACTTAGCAGCAGCAGCAGCAGAAACTAACACAGCATTATAAAGCAACCATACTCCAATAAAAATTCAACTAAAAAAAATAACACCTGGAGTTTGAGGCTGATGTCACAGCTAGAGTATGGCTGTTGGTCTGGAAGATTTTATATCAGGCAATTGCCAATGGGATGTTTTTCATTTGTTTGTTTGTTATGATAACTATATAGTGCTTCTAAGAGAATTCCATGAATGTTTCTAAACTCTACAAGTTTAATGATTCTAAGAGTAAACTGAGAGTTCCAAGATCAAAAGAAACTATTTATTGTTTCATGTGCACATAATCCTACTTTCTATTCCATGTTCAAATATTTGTTGTCTTTATTGTGTCGTTGACAGTTCTTGCTGACATTTGAATAACAATGACTAAGGATGATATCTCTTAGAGCATACGTTGCTTTCTTTGCTTTTTGAACCCACCTGATTTAAGAGAATTTCTTTGAGCTTAAGCTAATCATGGATGCTTTACACTTTGCTAACTTGCTGGGGAACAGCTTAACCTGTGGAGAATGCCAGATGTTTGATGGAAAAGCCTCTGTAAACTTGGTTTTCATGTAGCTCATCAATTCGCAAGTTTTTTTTTTAAGTAGCATGATGTGATTCTAAACTCTTCTCTTTTTGTTGCAGTTTACAACTATAAAATTTATTTTTTCAAAGTGTAAAATTCAATGTCTTTACTATATTCACAATGCTATGAACTCTTTACTGCCATCTAATTCTAGAACCACTCTATCACCTCCAAAATAAACCCCGTCCCCATCAGCAATCCCCTCTGGCAACCAATAATCGACGTTCTCTCCTTATGTAGTCATCTCTTCTCTACCTTTTACTCTAAATGGAATTGTATAATATGTGGCCTTTTGAGTCTGATTTCTTTCAGTTAGCATAACATTTTTAAGGTTCATCCCTGTTACAACATAAATCAGTATTTTTTTTTAATCTTCTATAGCTGAAGTCTATTTAAGTGTATGGATATACCACACATTGCCCTCTATTTACCAACTGACGGACATGTGGGGGGATTTTTAATCCTATGGTCACTGTAGCTTATGGTCTGTAAGTGAATGCCTATTCCAAAAGAAGTAGAGCTGCAAGGGCCAAGTATTAAGCAAGGTAATATTATCCTCAGCAAACCTGAACAGGATGCAATGGCTCAGAAAAGGCACAGGTACCAGATAAGAAGCAAAGGCCAACCGAGTGCTGACCAGGCGGGTGGCTTGTGAGGACACTGGTGACACATGCGTAGCAAACCAACTAGAGAAGGTATAGCCGGCCTCATGCAGCCTCACAGACCTTGTGGAGCTTGACCACCCAACTGCATAAGTGCAATGAACGGTGTGTGGGTGCTAAGTCACTTCAGTTGTGTCCAACTCTGTGCAGTCCTATGGACTGCAGCCCCCCCAGGCTCCTCTGAACATGGGATTCTCCAGGCAAGAGTACTGGAGTGGGTTGCCATGCCCTCCTCCAGGAGATCTTTCCGACCCTGGGATAGAACCCACATCTCTTATGTCTCCTCCATTGGCAGGCAGGCTCTTTAACACTTGTGCCACCTGGGAAACCCCTATGAGTATGACGCCTGGCAAGCCCCAGTGGTATGCCAGTCTAATTTGCATACATTTACTTGAATTGATGAAAATCATAAAAATTGCTGCTTTTGAACAAAAAGGTGTCTGAGTTTTTCACATGCTTCCAGGCACTAGAAAGTTCCCAGTTGTATATTGTTAGAATCAGGGCTACACTCATAGTGCTAAAAGCGAAAGTGAAGTGAAGTCGCTCAGTCGTGCCCAATTCTTTGCAACCCTATGGACAGTAACCTGCACCAAGCTCCTCCGTCCATGAGATTTTCAAGGCAAGAGTACTGGAATGGGTTGCCATTTCCTTCTCCAGGGAATCTTCCCAACCCAGGGATCGAACCCAGGTCTCTCACATTGTAGACAGACATTTTACTGTCTGAGCCAACAGGGAAGTCCTGAGCCACAGGTGCCAAATTCCATTCTGCATCCAGGGCCATGGAAAGGTGAGAGAGGAACTTTCTGTGATTACTCCAAGGTTCAAAAGTCCTGTCTGATAGCTTGAGACCAAACTGGATCTGGTTTCGCTTAATATATGTAAAGGAGTTTCCTAGGAAACAATGCAAGTAGACTCAGACCAGACAAATATATACCAAGGGGCAGGGGAAGGGGAACAGCACAGGACTGAAGATGCCTGTCTAAAAGACAGTATGGACACCGTGTCATGAGATGCTGCCCATCCTCGGTTCAGTACCAGGTAACCACAGCAACACTGGACTCAAAGGGGAAACAGAACTTGAGAAGTTTTGAATACATTACTGGGGAAACAAAGGTTTAAGTGAATGACTTCAAAATAAGTCCGGTGACTGTGAATGCTTTTATTGCAAACTGCTGAATTTACTATGAAAGCAGCAATCTCTCAGATGCTACTTTCTGAGAAACGAGATGGTAAATGCATAAGGCCAAACTCAATTTCTATTCAGGAATGTTTCCCAGTTGTGTTTATTACAGGATTAGGTAAAATCTGATGGATATGGAAGGATGTCAGAAAGCAGGGTATTTAAATACATGAGGAAGTAACCATGGCTCTGGGTGTGAATTCTCTTCAGGGGGCAAACCTTGCAAGAGCAACTGGAAACAACTGACCATATCATTAGCCAAAATTAATGTCTTGCTGGGAGATTTCTCCCAACTTAGCTTAACTTCATAGAACATCATTCACATTTTTTTATTCTACTTTGTAATGGATTATGAACAACTGGATCAACTATTTTGCATGCTAGATGGTAGAAAAATAGGATACCAAAAGTGGAAGGGAGGGTGCATTTGATTAAAAGCACTAATCCATATCATAATTGCGTTCTAGAAAAAAAAATAATTTAAACTGGAATAATTTATCTTGGGGGCAGAAATTAGCTTGTGTGATAATTCTGGTATTTGGAACCAATCTTATGAAAATTCTAAGTCTCTGACAATTAAAAAAGTATGAAGCTGGACTTCCCTCGTGGTCCAGTGGCTAGGAATCTGCCCATCAATGCAGGACACACAGGGTCCATTCCTGGTCCAGGAAGATTCCACATGTTGCAGGGCAACTAAGCCTGTACACGGCAACTAGAGAGTAGCCCCCACTCAACACAACTAGAGAAAGTCCATCCGCACCAACAAAGATCCAACACAGCCATGATTCAATAAATTAACTAAAAAATAAACAAAATTTAACAAAAAGTATGAAGCAAATACGAGACTGGAATTGAAAATATAAACCTGAGTGAAGCTAGACTCTATCTAGTACTCAAGAAATGTACTTGCTTAAATTAAGTAGCATAGTAGATTTAAGAGGATAATCATATATTGGGTTGGCCACTTAATAATGCATACAAGAACTGTACAAAATAGATCTTCACAGCCAAGCTAATCACAATGGTGTGATCACTCANGGAGTTGGTGATGGACAGGGAGGCCTGGCGTGCTGCGATTCATGGGGTCGCAAAGAGTCACACACGACTGAGTGACTGAACTGAACTGAACTGAACTGAAAACACATAATATCATTGTTAGGCATCTCTCTAGCCATCTAATTTAAACTAACTCATCTACTGTCAAAGTAATATCCAGAGTAAAATCACTCCCTTCTTCCTGATGAGAAAAATAAGGCCCGGAGGCTTTATGTAAAGAGTCTGCTATCTTTTACTTCACATACACCGATGATCCTAAACCCACGTTCTTCTTCACTGTATCATACTGCTTCTCAAAGTTATATTTTAGATTCAATCTTTGGATTTTTATTCTTAGTATGAAAAGAAAAGGCTGATTTCCATCTTTACTTCTTTCAAACTATAAAATGAAAAGAGATTTAATATTTAAACTTTAATTTCTTGCTCAGAAAAATTATATTCAGATTTGGTGTATCTCTACATAGGCATTTTATTCCACTATTTACTTGTGGGTGTACTCCTCTCATGCATATCTATATTGATATCTATATTCATCTTTATATATTTCTCCACATTTTTCTATTTATATCTATAAATTTGATAAATGGTCTCTGAAATTTCTTCTCTAGCACGCTCTAGGACAGAAGGTTTTATAACACCACCAAGTGTAAGAAGTTGAACTCAGAAGTGACTTTTTCTGGAATTCTTCGCTGACTGTAAGGGGCATATATCACACAATGAGCCCTGAACTCACACTACATTCAGTTCCATAAATTCCAGTCTTGTTAAACATCCTGAGGCTGGACACAGAAAAGTGTAATCAGCTCAAATTTCCTCCCATCATTCAATTCTTTCTTTCTGAGAATGATACAATATTCTTTCCACTCCCAAGTCAATCTCTGTATAGTTATTCTCCCTTCTCCCTGTCAACACCCAGCCAATTTTCCTGAGCACACAAGCCATTCATCTAGTAAAAATCTATTGGGCTGACCATGCAACAAGCACTTTGCCAGGTTCGGGAAATAAAGAGATACTTTAATGTAGAGATTTCTCTCTCTTCAATGTTCCTATAGCATTTATTGTCTGCATGCTCTTTGAACCTTAAAACATAGAAGCTGTGGTAGGTAGATTAGGTTTCCCAGGAAACAAACTCTGAGACGGAGGTATGTGTGCAAGTGGCCTATCCAGGAGGGCTCTTAGGAACAGGAATGTAACCAAGTGAGGAAAGCAGGATTGGGCACAAGGAAATGATGGATAGTGATCTGTTTCAACACAGACCATACAGCTAGTCCGTGGGGAGCTCTGTAGCTAGAATGGCCCTTTTGTGATGTCTCCAATTTAGACAAGGGAGTTGAGCCTTCATGCATCCCCATCCACCAGTCATTGGTTTTGCATTGGCCCTGGAGAAAATGAGGAACCCTGGGTATGGTAGTTACTTAGGGGATCTATGAGTAATAAAAGGGTAGCACAGGCAGAACCTGGAAGGCAGACTACAGTATCCACTACACAGCCCAAGCAACTTGGATTACTGAGCTGGATTCTAGTTCTTCTATTTATATTAACAACTTGCCTATATATTAAATAGTGTTATATCTCCAAATTGATTTTAAACTTCTGGAGATCAAGGAGGGTATATGAAACTTTTTTCTGTTTACACATAGATCTACCACAATGCTTTATAAGAACTGAGTAATCAATAGTACCTGCTGTTTAAGTTTACAAAACCCTACCCTTTACGAAAAAGATCTTCACGACCAAGATAATCATGATGGTGTGATCACTCACCTAGAGCCAGACGTCCTGGAATGTGACATCAAGTGGACCTTAGAAAACATCACTATGAAGCTAGTGGAGGTGATGGAATTCCAGTGAGCTACTTCAAATCCTGAAAGATGATGCTGTGAAAGTGCTGCACTCAATATACCAGCAAATTTGGAAAACTCAGCAGTAGCCACAGGACTGGAAAAGGTCAGTTTTCATCCCAATCCCAAAGAAAGGCAATGCCAAAGAATGCTCAAACTACCACACAATTGTACTCATCTCACATGCTAGTAAAGTAATGCTCAAAATTCTCCTAGCCAGTCTTCAGCAATATGTGAACCGTGAACTTCCAGATGTTCAAGCTGGTTTTAGAAAAGGCAGAGGAACCAGAGATTAAATTGCCAACGTCTGCTGGATCATGAAAAAAGCAAGAGAGTTCCAGAAAAACATCTATTTCTGCTTTATTGACTATACCAAAGACTTTGACTGTGTGGATCACAATAAACTGTGGAAAATTCTGAAAGAGATGGGAATACCAGACCACCTGACCTGCCTCCTGAGAAACGTATATGCAGGTCAGGAAGCAACAGTTAGAACTGGACATAGAACAACAGACTGGTTCCAAATAGGAAAAGGAGTACGTCAAGGCTGTATATTGTCACCCTGCTTATTTAACTTCTATGCAGAGTACATCATGAGAAACACTGGGCTGGAAGAAGCACAAGCTGGAATCAAGATTGCCGGGAGAAATATCAAGAACCTCAGATATTCAGATGACACCACCCTTATGGCAGAAAGTGAAGAGGAACTAAAAAGCCTCTTGATGAAAGTGAAAGAGGAGAGTCAAAATGTCAGCTTAAAGCTCAACATTCAGAAAACTAAGATCATGGCATCTGGCCCCATCACTTCATGGGAAATAGATAGGAAACAGTGGAAACAGTGTCAGACTTTATTTTGGGGGGCTCCAAAATCACTGCAGATGGTGACTGCAGCCATGAAATTAAAAGACACTTACTCCTTGGAAGAAAAGTTATGACCAACCTAGATAGCATATTAAAAAGCAGAGACATTACTTTGTCAACAAAGGTCCATCTAGTCAAGGC
>SJYX01010379.1:196425-227759 GCA_006410675.1 Oreotragus oreotragus
ACTGAACTGAACTGAACTCCTTACTTGTGTAAAACACTGCATGATCATGTGTTTCTTTTCTCACTTATAGCTACTATCTTAGCCTGAGCATTCATAATTTGTTGATTGGATTGTTGCTTAAATTTTATAAGCAATTCTTACATTATTGAAGAGGTAATCTTCAATAAAATCAGGTTTGGCAGGAAGTTGATGGATGTCATTCTTATGGTTAATCAGTATGGGTGTTGCACTTTGAACACAATATCTCGGAGGAGAGTCATGTATCTTTCTCTTTTTGTATAACCTGTGTGTTTACTGGGCTTGTGTTTATGCATCCGGTGACCAAAGCTGTGTCTTTCTAACCATTGTTGCTTACAGCACCCAAGTCTAAGCATATGGATGGTGAAATGAACAGTTTACATGATGCTTCACAGGAAACCTCAAGGTTAAAAGCTTGGTGAGTGGATGAAGCTGTAGCTTCATTTGAGGTTACAGTCATACAAGGATTCTGGCCAAACTCTGATCAAAAGGTGTAGCCTTTAGGGACCTACTGCTTTTTCTAAACTTTTTTTTCCAATGGAATCCCAGCTTATGCTTCTCAGTTCATCTTTTCTCTTCAAAGATCAAAAGATGCAAGGCATCTGCTGATAAGAAAGATAAAACTGAAAAGTCAGGTATACATACTGCCATTCTGGGAGACACACAAGTCATAGTACATGTGGAATTCAATGATTTGAATATACTTGTAGAATTCCAGAACTGTGCACATTTCCCCCTGATCCAAAAACTTACATTTTTGGAGAAGTGGCATATGAATATTCCATCCTCTGTTTCCTCAAAGAAAATGGTTAAATTCATATTCTTTCTCTATTTTTGTCTTTCTCCTGTTGGATCTCCCTTTCTTCATTCCCTCCATTCTAAATGGTTAGATTCCATTTTGTGAGTGTCTGTTAGCAGCTAGACATCATGCCAATCGCTTGTATTCAGCATCTCAGAGCATCTAATCCTC
Source organism: Oreotragus oreotragus (assembly GCA_006410675.1). NCBI lineage: Eukaryota > Metazoa > Chordata > Mammalia > Artiodactyla > Bovidae > Oreotragus > Oreotragus oreotragus. Next base: position 197,414 of record SJYX01010379.1, read on the forward strand.
ACAACACCTGCCCTCATTTATCCTTGCCAATGGTCACACTGCTGGCAAGTTAAAGAAGCAACAGAATGGCATCATCTATACTACTCCCAATGTCTCATATTATTTGTCCACAAATACCTGGAGGGGAATTTCTTATTGCTGGGGTCTAAAATAGATAAAACCTATTGGTGTTTTAGAGACCTGCTTTAGATCTACCACGCTAGCATCTGCCTGGTCCACCGGGGCAGAAGCTAGTCAGGAGCATGGTCTTAGGTTGGCAGGTAGGGAAGACGAAGTCTAGTAAGGAACAGTGCAATGGAATAACACTGCAAAACTTAAATGACACCATACACATGTTCCATTCTGCCCCAGGTGATTTTTCCAAAGATCACAAGTGTGTGGCCGATGGTACGCAAAGGCCCATGAAATGGGATGACTAATCAATAAACATAAGCATGAGATAGAATGAAATATATGCTAACAAATATACACTGTATTAATTTAGCACAGACAGTAACATATTCTGTAGACCTTCCTGCACAATGCAGTGACACACCGCTGCGTTATTAATGCCTTGGAAAAGTTTATTTATTCTATGCCATTAGTGTATTTTAACAAACATTGCTTTGGGACAGTATGCCTGCCAATTTATGTTTATGAGACTGTCAACATAATTTACATGCAGACAAAAATATGATACAATATTGCCAATGCAGAATCAGCTTGTCAAATGATATTGTCACGAAAAAATGAAACAGTACCCCAGCTGAGGAACTGAGCATATTCATCACTGCTGGCTGCACAGAATTTGAGGTGACACGCTGAAATACATTTAATGCCTTTTTTTCATGCATCAAATGAATAAAAAGTGAGTGAATGAGGTACTTCTGACTGCCATATACCATGCAAAAGCAAATAGATTTCTTGCTTCCCAAGGAACAAAAAAGAATAAAGATAATACATGGGTTTTCTGAAATAGCTGAAGAATTATATTTATAATTTGTGTGGAAAACTGAGAATGCAGCAAAAATCACAAACAGTCCTAAGTGTTCAGCTGCAGTGATGCAGCGATTAAAACTGTAATGGGAGGAGATCATGTCAATTTAACGTCCCTGGTCCATCTAGGATAAAGAGCTGGGGCAGTGTCAAACAGGAATAGTTATTATGCCCAGAAAGTTACATTAAACAGAGAAATTCTAATAAGGTTGTTTCTTTCATAAGTGAAGAATTAGAATTGGACTTGCCTTTTCTGCACTTTGCAGACTCCAATCCCAAGATCATGGCTTTTGGACAGTGAAAGTTTCTAGATCTGGAAGGACCTGAATATATCTGAGATTCAATAATAAGGGTATAAGTACCTTGGTCAAAGATTTTCCATTTCTCCCTGTGCTGATGGTTTGTGGGTTCAAAGGATTTTACTGCCAGGTGAATACCAAGCTTGTCCCCAGAAAGCACAAGGTCAAAGAGTTTTGCCAGCCTGGAAGGAATTGCTCTCTGGGAGCTGCCTTCACCACTGATGAAAGGCTCTGTGTTCCAGAGGCCATTCCTTGCTCCAGGCTCGACGGTGTGACATGGGTACCTGTGGCTCGTCCACCACTGTCGACTTGCTGTAAGGGGAGGTGGCACTCTTGTTCTCACATGCCCCCTCTGTCTTATAGGAATGCCTCAGATAAGCGAACATGACTCTAGTAAATTCCCTTATGGTTATAACATCCATGCTCAGACTCATGTTTTCAAGGAAGAAAAATAAAAACCCTGGTCAGGAACAAAGAGGGCTTTCCTGGTGGCTCAGGGGTAAAGAATCTGCCTGCCAATGCAGGAGATGTAGGTTCAGTCCTTGGGTTGGGAAGATCCCCTGGAAAAGGAAATGACAGCCCACTCCACTATTCTTGCCTGGGAAATCCCATGGACACAGGAGCCTGTCAGGTGACAGTCCATGGGGTTGCAAAAGAGTCAGACATGACTGAGTGATTAAACAACAGGAATTAAGAAGACGCAGCTCATGTTCACCAGTGACAGGCTGATGGGTCAGGAGCACATAAAGGACACTGAGTTCTCTCCTGAAACTCTAAGTTTAACAAACTGCAGCATGGGAGTAACAGAATGAGACTGTGGAGGACTTAGTGTAGCAGAAGAGAAAATACCAGGTCTGCCGCCTGGAGCCCTGACTGTGCGACATGCGCTCTCCGAGCTGGTCCTCGGTGTCTTCATACACAAAATGGAATAATACCTGCCTCACGGGTTTGTCATAAGAATTAAATGGAAACATCTGAACTGCCTGATATTCAGCCATTTTGATGTACAACTATATATATAATACATATATATATATATATATCTTATGGCTCACCAACCACAATTTCAGACTTGTAATATATTCATTGGCTGTTGAACTAAATACAATACATTAAAAGTTGAAGAAACTATGCAAAATAGGTAAAGTATGACTATTTTTACTCCTACTAACTGGAAAAGACTGATGCTGGGAGGGATTGGGGGCAGGAGGAGAAGGGGATGACCAAGGATGAGATGGCTGGATGGCATTATTGACTCAATGGATGTGAGTTTGAGGGAACTCCAGGAGTTGGTGATGGACAGGGAGGCCTGGCGTGCTGCGATTCATGGGGTCACAAGGGATCGAACACAACTGAGCGACTGAACTGAATTGAACTGAATACTACCATTGCTATTTTTACTATACTAACCATTATTCTCCATCAATAATATTTATAGAGTAATTTGTGAAATATAACCTTCCGAATATCACCAGGTAAAGCAAGTGATAAGACACAAAATATAGTCTATCTTAAAAGGGATTTTAATTTTTGCAGCACATACATAGAACTCTGGTTATTTATCTTGATGATCCATGAAAAGATCAATCTTATCAGAAAAGATTTTACCTGAAAGTGACCTCTAACCCAAGACCCTAACAATTCTTCTTAAGCTAATGTCTCCTATTAGCATAGAAGTTGCCAGTTTCCATTTTACAGTCTCATTGGCAGCATTATCAAAACAGCAGCTGGCTTCTGCAATTCAAAACAGAACATCAGTGAATGTCCTAATTCATAGCTGGGCAGAAGAAATGACCACAAAGGATGCTGGTGGCCAACACACCAGTTGGGATAAAGGGACAGACACAGCTTATAAGAGCCCTCAAGCCTGTTTGCAATGCAATTCATTAGTAAAGGAAGAGGGGGAAAAGAGTAGGAAGAAAAGTAATGCAAGAAAGAGATACTGAGACAGGAAGTAGCTAGAGGAAGGGACAATAATGTAACAGAGAAAAACTGCTGTAGGAAAACAGGATGAAGCATCATTAAGAGTAGTCCACACCTGCTGGGTCTGAAGAGAGGTGAAAATGTTTGCATTAGGCACCAATTAGAATGAATTATATAACACTTTTTATCTAGCCAGAAAAACTTCTTCCTAACCCCAGCTGGTGATCAGATGGTACCTTGGATCATGAAGATGAATAGCTCCTGTCATTTTGATCTCTGCATTAGAAAATCATCATTCTTATGAAAGAGACAAATTCATTTTAAAGAAGTTATATTAAAGAAATATACCTCAATACTAACTTGTAGCCAAATGTGGATGAACTAGTTTGGGGTAAAAAAGAAGAACATAAAACAAACAAATAAGAATCTCTTCTTTCCAAGTCCCTGCCAGCATGAAAGATTCAAGTATATTTCATTCTTGTTTAACTGCATGGAGTGATTTGCCTATGGGTCAAAGACACTACTGAATTTGACAAACTACTGGATATGGAATTTTTAGCTAAAAATGAAAATGGATTCTGATGATGTATTGCAAACACATTTGGACCTGAATTGGAATATTTATAGGTTCTATAAACACCGTCAAGATATAGAGTCAGATATGAGTTAAGTTGGAATAAGTTTACTGTCAAATACTAATCAAAGAGCCAAATAAACTACCTAAAATAATCTGAAGGAAATTCTCATTGGAGAAGGAAATGGCAACCCACTCCAGTGTTCTTGCCTGGAGAATCCCAGGGACGGGGAGCCTGGTGGGCTGCCATCTATGGGGTCACACAGAGTTGGACACAACTGAAGCAACTTAGCAGCAGTAGCAGCAGCAAAATAATCTGAGGTTTTTAAAGCCAAACAAGTATGTCAAGGGGCTTCCCTTGCGGCTCACTGGTAAAGAATCTGCCTGCAATATGGGAGACCTGGTTCAATCCCTGGGTTGGGAAGATCCTCCGGAGAAGGGAAAGGCTACCCACTCCAGTATTCTGGCCTGGAGAATTCCATGGACTGTATAGCCTATGGGGTTGCAAAGGGCTGGACACAACTGAGGGACTTTCACTTTCAGTATGTCAAGACTGAAAATGCCCCTGAGTGGAAGAACTTTTCTTCAGCTCCCTCTACTTCAGTCAGTGTGCCCAGAGTATGGCTTCCTACACCATGGAGAGCTCTGATCTATGGTTCCAGCACAGAAAGTGATATTCCAGATGAGACTAGCTGATCATCAACCTACCCATCACTCTACAGATGACAGGAATAAATGTGTTTCTGCAAGGTGGTATTATGCCACTGGTGAGTGGTTCACATGAGAGTTTTATTTGGTACAGAGGTTAACTGGTTTATCTATATGAGTATCTTATACATCCAATCCATTCTATACAATTCTTTTAAGATAAGTGTATATAAGTAAAAGTGAGCTGACAAACATTAAACTTATACTGTGTGGGAATACAGAAAACATGTCAGAATGGTAATGTGAAAGTCGTGTCCAACTCTTTGCAATCCCATGGACTACAGAGTCCACGAAATTCTCCAGGCCAGAATACTGGAGTGGGTAGCTGTTCCCTTCTCCAGGGAATCTTTCCAAACCAGGGATCAAACCCAGGTCTCCCACATTGCAGGTGGATTCTTTACCAGCTGAGCCACCAGGGAAGCCCAAGATTACTGGTGTGGGTAGCCTATGTCTTCTCCAGGGGTTCTTTCTGACCCAGGAATTGAACTGGGATCTTCTTTACCAGCTGAGCTACCAGGATTGTGATGCTGGGCCTTAAATGATCAAAGTTTGCAAAACACTAGCTTAGATGAAGGTATAGGGGGTTGTTGGCCAAATTTCCAGATGGTGCAAAGCAAAGAGGAATACAGACAATGTCTGATGAGAGAATCTTTTTGAGGATGGGGGAATGCTGAGCCAAAACTGAAAAGAACAATAACAGAAACACAATTTTTCATATTTTAAGTGCAAAACATCAGAACAAGCATAGGAGGCATGGAACCTCATTTCACTAGAATTTATGTGAAAACACTTGCTATAAACCTGTAGGCACATCAAGAGGCAACAGTTAGAACCAGACAGGGAACAAGGGACTGGTTCAAAATTGGGAAAAAGAGTACGTCAAGGCTGTATGTTGCCACCCTGCTTATTTAACTTATATGCAGAGTACATCACACAAAATGCTGGGCTGGGTGAATCATGAGCTGGAATTGAAATTTTCAGGAGAAATATCAACAACCTCAGATATACAGATGATACCACTCTAATGGAAGAAAGTGAAGGGGAACTAAATAGCTTTTCAAGAGGCAACAGTTAGAACCAGACAGGGAACAAGGGACTGGTTCAAAATTGGGAAAAAGAGTACGTCAAGGCTGTATGTTGCCACCCTGCTTATTTAACTTATATGCAGAGTACATCACACAAAATGCTGGGCTGGGTGAATCATGAGCTGGAATTGAAATTTTCAGGAGAAATATCAACAACCTCAGATATACAGATGATACCACTCTAATGGAAGAAAGTGAAGGGGAACTAAATAGCTTTTCGATGAGGGTCAAAGAGGAGAGAAGAAAAGCTAGCTTGAAACTCAACATTCAAAAAACTAAAATCATGGCATCCAGTCCCATCACTTCATGGCAAATAGAAGGGAAAAAAGTAGAAACAGTGATTTTATTTTCTTGGGCTCCAAAATCACTTGGACGGTGACTGCAGCTCTGAAATTAGAAGAGGCTTGCTCCTTGGAAGAAAAGCTATGACAAAACCAGATAGCATATTAAAAAGCAGAGACATCACTTTGCCAATAAAAGTCCATACAGTCAAAGCTATGGTTTCTCCCGTAGTCATGCACAGATGTGATAGTTGGACCATATAGAAGGCTGAGCGCTGAAGAATCAATGTTTTCAGATTGTGGTTGCTGGAGAAAACTTTTGAGAGTCCCTTGGACTGCAAGGAGATCAAATCAGTCAATCCTAAAGGAAATCAACCCTGAATATTCATTGGAAGGACTGTTGCTGAACTCCACTACTTTTTGTCACCTGATGCAAAAAGCCAACTCATTCGAAAAGACTGATACTGGCAAAGACGGAAGGCAAAAGGAGAAGGGAGAGCAAAGGATGGGATGGTTAGACAGCATCACCAACTCAATGGATGTGAATTTGAGCAAACTTCAAGAGATAATGGAGAACTGAAGAGCCTGGTATGCTGTAGCCCATGGGGTCACAAAGAGTCAGATACAGCTTAGCAACTGAATAACAACTTCTGCTTATGTTCTCCTTCACAGTATGTAATTGCATTCACAAATCTTCTCCCTTTCAGCTCTAGATGAACACAGTTCAATATGGGTAAAGAACTCCCTAAAAGTCTAATTTAATTTGGGATGTAAATAGAAGAATATAATAGAAGAGGAGGGCAGTGTGAATCACAGTCCAGAAAGGGAAAGAGGAAAAGAAAACTAAGTGCTATCATTTTAATCATGTCTTCAGATACTGTAGTTAAGATGAAATGAAATGTTTTCAGTCTCCTACCCTTTTACAACATAGAGTTTTGCTCTTTGTATATGTCCGATCCCCTTTGTCAATTATCTGGGAATTTATAACTACTTTATTTTTAACATCATTAAGTGGACAATACATGTTTAATTTACACTCAATTTTAAAACCAAAGTTACAACATATTTACTCTTACTCTTTAAATGGATGCTCTTCTACCTTTTTATGTCACAGCATGCAGATTCACTTCCTTTTGCTTCTTCTTTCTTCTTCACTTATCTCCCTATCAGAAACAGTCTATACATGTGTGTGTGTGTACCGAGTGTACTTGACTGGTAGAGAATCTAAACCTTTTTGTAGCTGAATATTTTTATTACTTTTCAACATCAAATAAAAGAGAGAGAAAAACAATGAAGCTGGGCAAAATATCCTCAAACCACAAAAATGTTCCTTCAAAAGCTTATAGATTTTCAACTACTATATTCTGACAGTTGGTGTTACAGAGAAAGAAATGGAGACTACTACCCTGAAACTGTTTTTTCTTTAAAACACTGTATTTTTAGTTTTTCTTTTTTTCCTTTTACTGAATGCTTATGAGTTACAGTATGCATTTATTGCAATACGAATTTCTGTTACACTGTATCTATGCATTTTCTTTAACTGATCACATAATACTATAAAATCCTTCAGTCTATGTTTAGATTTTTACTTAGGTAGAATAAAAAAACATGATTTATTTTCCCTGATATATTTTTGGTTATTAATTAGTCTTGTATTATTATTCTCTGTCCATCACATTTATCATGTTTTTATTCCTCTGATTTTTATTTATTTTGTTGTTCTATATTTTGAGATATATTCTCAAATTTGTTATCTGCATTACAAATTAATTATTGTAGCACTGATCCTACTTTTTATGAACTCATCGCCCTCTTGCATTCTTAGTTTCCTTGCAATTCTTCCTCATCTCATCTTTCATCTTTCTTTGTTTCTTCTCCAACGCATCATTTACCTTTATCTCTCCTAAAAGTTTTTATAAAGTATAATCCTATTTTGTAAAATATAATCTTTTTTCACTCTAAGAAGAATTTCAAACAGTGCCCTAGAATTCCTAGAATTGAGAATGTACTGTTTTCAAAAATCCTCCTCTGGTCTCCCCTTAGTCTGTAGTATCCCTTCACTGGCCAGATAAAGAATCTCCCCCACCCTCCACTATTTCTCCTCTTCTCATCCTTGAATGAGGCAAGATTAATTCATAATTTCACAGTCATATTTGTTAACAGACAGAGGCTTCATCTTGTTGTCTTTCACTAAAGTTCATCCCTTCCTTTTTTTTTTTTTTTCTTTTTTAAATCAAGCAACTACCATCTTTATGGCTGAGGTTAAAACCAAAACAAAATAACAACTTAAGAATCAACTTTGATACTTCCTTCTTTCAGTTCAGTTCAGTCACTCAGTCGTGTAGCACTCTTTGCGACCCCATGAATCGCAGCACGCCAGGCCTCCCTGCCCATCACCAACTCCTGGAGTTCACTCAGACTCACGTCCATCGAGTCCGTGATGCCATCCAGCCATCTCATCCTCGGTCGTCCCCTTCTCCTCCTGCCCTCAATCCCTCTCAGCATCAGAGTCTTTTCCAATGAGTCAACTCTTCGCATGAGGTGGCCAAAGTACTGGAGTTTGAGCTTCAGCATCATTCCCTCCAAAGAAATCCCAGGGCTGATCTCCTTCAGAATGGACTGGTTGGATCTCCTTGCAGCCCAAGGGACTCTCAAGAGTCTTCTCCAACACCACAGTTCAAAAGCATCGATTCTTCGGTGCTCAGCTTTCTTCACAGTCCAACTCTCATGTCCTTCTTTCAGACTTGGCATATTCTGGTGCACTAGTGTTCTTGCCTGGAGAATCCCAGGGACGGCGGAGCCTGGTGGGCTGCCGTCTATGGGGTCGCAGAGTTGGACACGACTGAAGTGACTTAGCAGCTGCAGCAATCAGTCGGTCTTACGGAATTAATCAAATAAATAACACATTCACTTCACTTCTGTGCTGCCATACTGCTCGCCCCAGTCTCCGTGATCTCTGGCTTAGACAGTTTAGTCTCCTAACTGATTTTCCTAAGTCTACTTTTCTCTTGCCCAGAGCAATCTTTTTCAGCATAGATAAACTTGTGCTTCCCAGTCGAAGTCTCTTCACTGGCTTCCCATCTCTTTCACTTAGGACGAACAATCAAGTAACTTCAGATTACCTACAAGATTCTGCTTATCCTGGCAACTGCTCAAGTCACCAGAAACAGTTGGCACCCTCTCTAGCTGAGATTTCCCTTCAGGTCCGTAAATAGAGTCTTCTCCCTTCTGTCTGACTTAGCAGCTGCAGCAATCAGTCGGTCTTACGGAATTAATCAAATAAATAACACATTCACTTCACTTCTGTGCTGCCATAATGCTCGCTCCAGTCTCCGTGATCTCTGGCTTAGACAGTTTAGTCTCCTAACTGATTTTCCTAAGTCTACTTTTCTCTTGCCCAGAGCAATCTTTTTCAGCATAGATAAACTTGTGCTTCCCAGTCGAAGTCTCTTCACTGGCTTCCCATCTCTTTCACTTAGGACGAACAATCAAGTAACTTCAGATTACCTACAAGATTCTGCTTATCCTGGCAACTGCTCAAGTCACCAGAAACAGTTGGCACCCTCTCTAGCTGAGATTTCCCTTCAGGTCCGTAAATAGAGTCTTCTCCCTTCTGTCATAAGATCTTTGCATTTGCTGTTTCTTTTAACAGAAAAGCTCCCAATTCCCACTCCATACAAAATATCTAGCTAATACTTACACAAATTTTAGTGTTTCAGCTCAAATTACCTCTTTGGGGGAAATCTTCCTTGACATTTTAGAGAGCATTAGTGCCCCTGTTACATATTCCAAGATTATACTTTCATTTCCCTTTATAGTATACATCACAATGTATAAACTGTATTCCTGCCATTTTTGGCCTATCAATTTCTTTCATTTAACAACTCTACGGCATAATAACTATCTGTTTTGATTAACATTTGTTGAATTAATAATTGAATCTCTGTGTCCTCTTCTCAGATCTACATTTGGAAAACAGGCTGAAGTGCATAACTCCTAATTCAATCCATTTCAAGCAGGATTTCAAGCTCATTCTGTCATGATGGACCGAAGAGGCATCTTGTATGTCAGAAAAAAACACAATTCCGAGCATGCAGGAGAAGCAGGGCTCTGACCCTTGCCCACAATAGCTGATATTAAGGATCCACCCCATTTCCTCCAGGAAAGCTGGTTCTACCAGCTTACTGCCCCAAGCTCCACCCCCCACACTTGCCCCAATCAATTTAGGATCCGAGAAGGCAATGGCACCCCACTCCAGTACTCTTGCCTGGAAAATCCCATGGATGGAGGAGCCTGGAAGGCTGCAGTGCATGGGGTCGCTGAGGGTCGGACACGACTGAGCGACTTCACTTTCACTTTTCACTTTCATGCATTGGAGAAGGAAATGGCAACCCACTCCAGTGTTCTTGCCTGGAGAATCCCAGGGACGGGGGAGCCTGGTGGGCTGCCGTCTATGGGGTCACACAGAGTCAGACACGACTGAAGTGACTTAGCAGCAGGTTCTGGTTATTTTGGACTTTTATCTCAAAAGTCACCTCTCTGATAGTGCTAAACTAGCCTCTTCAACGTACTATATCTTCTCTTCCTGTTTTCTTTTCTTCTTCATAATGAGCACAGTTTATTTATTTTCTATTACATGTCTGACGCTCCACAAACTTCCTGAACACAAAGAACTCACCTATGTTGTTTCCACCATGTCCAGTCACACAGGACAGATGGATAGGACTGGACTAGAATGAGAGGCAGGCTATACAGCTATCTCCTTCTTATTAACAAAGATGCACTTAATTCAGAACTGCTGAGCAACTTTCTTTGCTCTGGAGGTACTAGTATCACTGACGAGATGTCCTTTTCCAATGTAGACATACCCCCTCCACAGGTCACAGACCCAGTTTGAGACGTGTCCGTGAGATGATGTCCTCAGTGCAAGTGAAGTGACCAGAGAGAGAGCTGCTCTGATCTAGTCCCAGAGGAGCTGGAAGAGCAGAAGGGGAGGGGATGGCAGATCAGGAAAAGTATGGTCTCATCCCCCCCCCTCCCCCATCTTTTCAGTCTTGGAGCCTTGAGTTCATGTCTCATGTGACTAAGGATGAGTGGGACCTGTATAGAGAGAGGCCCTTCCTTTTGGATTTGAACTGTTCCAGGGCCAGCTGCTTCCACAGAAAGCCTAGGCCAGAAATGTGGTCTCAGAGCAGGAATGACCTGGCCGAGATGGAACATAAGCTCAGGCAACAGGATGGGGGCCTGATAAAATACCCTTCCTCCTCCTCGTGTGAATTAAGAACTCAGTTAAGGACAATGGTTTTCCTGCTTCATTGAGCCCAAGTGATGGGTTTGGTTTCAGAATGAAATCATGAGAAGTTTCACACTGAGACCGTTGCAGGAAGCAGAGCTTTCCTCCATTGTCTTCGGATCGAAGTTGGCACTTTTCCTTCTTTCTTCTCTCCTCATCCCCTTTCTTACCTCCTATTACTTTTGACACTTTTTGGTGAAAAGATTGTTCTGTCCAAAGAGATGTGAAATATTCTAGATGTATTGCACTGAGGGCATGTGTAGCACAAATCAACTTGCCTTGAGCTTCTCTGATATATAGCCAGTATTTTAATGTTCCCATTTATACCGATCTGTAATACATCTTCATAGTGTTGGCTTAATCACAAATGACAAGGGTGGAAAATGTAATAAAGACAGGGGCGCATTAATCCACTTTGTATGAAAATGTGGAAAGGTAATCCAATTTTGAACTGCTTGCTCTTAAAAAAATATAAAAGTTTGTAAGATTTCTGCATCTTAGTTGGGGAGATGGCAGTCAATCCTAAAGAGCAATATTTCAGGATAATGAGGCCTTGGTACCTTGAGTGTGTGCACAGCGGTTGTAGGCCCAGGCTGAGAAATGAAGCCACAGGCTCTGGGAAGCATGCTGCCTGATCTACTAGAAGCCTCTTTGTCAGGAGATATGCATGCAGACAGCATCCAGGTGAGTTCATCCTGTGTGGGACTCAGAGATTCTAGGGCTAGGCATGCTTTTGTGCCTTTCTCAGCTCAACTCCTAAGGCTAGTTCAAATGAAAGATAATTCTGACTCTGATCCCTAAAGACAAGCCTGGGCTCATTTTGTGAAAAGTCCATAGCAAGGAGGTAGACGTGGCTGGAGCACATGTTTCCTGCAGGGGAGTCAGGATGCGAGAGGGTGGTTATGGTGATGTCAGGTTTATCTTAAAACCCTGCTGATGTCATTGTGACCACTAGGCATGCTTGCACATGGAGGGTGGCGTTCACTGCATGCTGGACAGGGCCGTATGTTTAGTGCTCACTCTGGTCGGGAGCACAGCAAGGGAAATGTGAAACCTGGACTTAACAGATGTAGAGATGCAATCTCATCTTTGATTTTCTCTATGACATTGGCCATATGGTTTTACCCATCTGAACCTCAGTTTCCTTATCAGTAAAACATAGGTTGTACTAAGTTGCTCATAGAATTGTTAAAAACACAGAACCCAGCAATTTCACTGCTATATATCCATTCAAGAGAAATGAAAACAAAACTTGTAAAATGTCGGTACATTAATATGCATGGAAGCATAACTCATAATAGTTAAACATGGAAAAAACCCAAAATGCCCATCAACTGCTGGATGAATAAACAAAAAAAAAAAATGGTACATACATACAATGGAGTATTATTCCTCCACAAAAAGGAATAAATCACTAATTAAGTGCTGCAATATTCATGGACCTTAAACACATGATTCTACGTAGAACAGACTCATCCAAAAGATAATATATTATACAATTATTTTCATATGAAATGCCAGAAAAGGGTAATATAAAGAGAGACAAAAAGTATATTAGTGATTCCTTAGGGCTGGTGAGGTGGGGATTAGAGAAGTAACAGCTAAAGAGTACATAACTCCTTTCTGAAGAGATGAAAAATTGAGTATAAAGTGGAGCATGGTGGTAGTTGCACTTACCTGTTAATATGCCTAAAACCATTGAATTATACACACTAAATAGGTAAAATATATGTTATATGAATTGAGACTTCCCTGGTGGCTCAGATGGTAAAGTGTCTGCCTACAACGCGGGAGACCCAGGTTCAATCCCTGGGTGGGGAAGATCCTCTGGAGAAGGAAATGGCAACCCACTCCAGTACTCTTGCTTGGAAAATCCCATGGGAGGAGCCTAGTAGGCTATGGTCCATGGTGTCACAAAGAGTTGGACATGACTGAGTGACTTTACTTCACTTTCATGTTATGTGAATTATATATAAATAGTTATTTTTAAAAAGAAATATACAGGTAATATAAGAAAAGGCTCCTATTCTAAAGTAGGCATATGAGAAGAACTAAATAAATAACTAGTATTATTACTCACCCTCATCTCTACTCCAATATATATACAACTTCCATAGTGGTAAATGTATAGAAAGTCTGGAATGTAATATGTCCTCCACAAAAAGGAATAAATCACTAATTAAGTGCTGCAATATTCATGGACCTTAAACACATGATTCTACGTAGAACAGACTCATCCAAAAGATAATATATTATACAATTATTTTCATATGAAATGCCAGAAAAGGGTAATATAAAGAGAGACAAAAAGTATATTAGTGATTCCTTAGGGCTGGTGAGGTGGGGATTAGAGAAGTAACAGCTAAAGAGTACATAACTCCTTTCTGAAGAGATGAAAAATTGAGTATAAAGTGGAGCATGGTGGTAGTTGCACTTACCTGTTAATATGCCTAAAACCATTGAATTATACACACTAAATAGGTAAAATATATGTTATATGAATTGAGACTTCCCTGGTGGCTCAGATGGTAAAGTGTCTGCCTACAACGCGGGAGACCCAGGTTCGATCCCTGGGTGGGGAAGATCCTCTGGAGAAGGAAATGGCAACCCACTCCAGTACTCTTGCTTGGAAAATCCCATGGGAGGAGCCTAGTAGGCTATGGTCCATGGTGTCACAAAGAGTTGGACATGACTGAGTGACTTTACTTCACTTTCATGTTATGTGAATTATATATAAATAGTTATTTTTAAAAAGAAATATACAGGTAATATAAGAAAAGGCTCCTATTCTAAAGTAGGCATATGAGAAGAACTAAATAAATAACTAGTATTATTACTCACCCTCATCTCTACTCCAATATATATACAACTTCCATAGTGGTAAATGTATAGAAAGTCTGGAATGTAATATGCTTGCTTGTGCTTCACATTTTTAGAACTGACAGGGGTGCACTCTGAAAACGAATATAAATGTGGTATTAACTCACACAGCCTTGCAATCACAGTCAGCTCCTCCTTCCCTCCCTCACCCTGGGGCAGCGCTCCTCCTCCACAGCTCCCAGCCCTCTTCTACGGCAATGGGCTCAAGTGTCTGCTCCAGGCCTTCGCCTGCAGTGCCTCAGCCCTCTGAGAAAGGGCCTGAGTGAATCAAGTCAGCCCTGACCAGGAACCTGAACAATTGGTAAAGAGCCTTTTTCACAGAACATAGCATCTTAGCACCTCTGAGAAATCACTGCATGTGGACAGACATATGGCCCAAGAGCCAGAGAAGCGACCGGAGCAGGGGCCATGACATCAGTCATCATCTGCAGCTGCATCTCCAACTTCCAGCTGGCCTAGAGTGCCCTGCAGTAGTGGATCAGTATCGTGTCAATTCAGTTAAGTGAAAACCATCCTTCTCCGCAGAATTCTGGGTTCCTGTGAGCCACAAAAGACGTCTTTCACAAGATTAAGAGAGGGCCAATGTGAAGCAGCAGCCATATACTTTAAAGTGATGGCAGGAATTACCTGGTCCAGCGGTTAGCACTCCGTGCCTCCAAAGCTAGGAGCCCAGGTTCAATCCCTGGTCAGGGAACTAATATCTCACAAGCAGAGCAGCACGGCCGAAAAACAAAAACAAAACACACGTACACACATAAACCAGAAAAACATACAGCCAAAAAAAAACAAACAAAAAAACCCCAAATCAAAAAACCCCACAAGAAAACAAAAACAAAGACTCATTTAAAAAGAAAAATAAACACAAAATAAAATGATGGCTTCTCTGAACTGGTTCGGGGTTGTCTGGAATTGATCCTCTGCCCTGATGAGAAAGTTAAAGTGTTCCTGACCCTATATACAATGGTAAAGGAGTTTCTACTAGTTCATGCCATTCATTAATACAACCAACCCACTCCAGTATTCTTGCCTAGAGAATCCTGTGGACGGCGGAGCCTAGTGGGCTGCTGTCCATAGGGTCGCACACAGTCGGACACGACTGAAGCAACCTAGCAGTAGCAGCAGCAACTGCACCAAATTTCTAGTTCAAGGTCTGTGTGTGACAGACATGCCTTAAGGTAACCCCCAGTGAGTTGGACCCTTGTATGATCTTCATTCTTGGAGTCCTTGTTGAACCTGTGACTTAATAGAACACGAAAAATGTACAAATCCCATCATAATGCAATTACATTATGTTATAGAAGACTACATAACAGCAGAATAGAGAGAGATCCTTCTGCTGGCTTTAAAGAAACAAGCCAAGGCTTCCTGGTGGCTCGGTGGTAAAGAATCCATCCGCCAATGTAGGACCTGCTGCTGCTGCTGCTGCTAAGTCGCTTCAGTCGTGTCCGACTCTGTGCGACCCCATAGATGGCAGCCCACCAGGCTCCGCCGTCCCTGGGATTCTCCAGGCAAGAGTACTGGAGTGAGGTGCCATTGCCTTCTCCAATGTAGGAGACATGGGTTCAAATGCCGGATCCAGGAATATGCCTTGGGGCAACTAAGCCAGTGCGCCACAACCGTTGAGCCTGTGCTCTGGAGCCCCGGAGCCGCAACTACCGTAGCCCACACACTCCAGAGCCTGCGCTCTGCAACGAGAGAAGACACCGCAAGGAGAAGCCCAGGCACCGCAACTAGCGAGCAGCTCTCATTCTCTGCAACCAGAGAAAAGGCCCGTGCAGCAGTGAAAACCCACCACAGCCAAACAAAGTAAATAAACCACTTTTAAAAAAGAATGAAAAACAAGCCTTCACGATTTCTGCAGTCGCAAAGAAATGGATTCTGCCAAGAAATCTGTATGCTCGGAGGAGGTCTTGCACCTCAGTGAAGACACCGGTTCCAGTGGAAGTTCTGACTGTCGCTTTGTGCAGCCCTCAAGTAGGGACTCAGCTAAGCTGTACCTGGAATCCTAACACACAGAATCTGCAAGACACAAAATGGAAGTTGCTTCAAGCNGCAAAGAAATGGATTCTGCCAAGAAATCTGTATGCTCGGAGGAGGTCTTGCACCTCAGTGAAGACACCGGTTCCAGTGGAAGTTCTGACTGTCGCTTTGTGCAGCCCTCAAGTAGGGACTCAGCTAAGCTGTACCTGGAATCCTAACACACAGAATCTGCAAGACACAAAATGGAAGTTGCTTCAAGCAGCTAAGTTTGTGGCCATTTGTTATGCAGCAAGAGAAAACTAATACAGCGAGAGACCTGGAATCTCTTGTGGCTGCCTGAAGAAAAGCACTGGTGTCCTAGAACCAAGAGCTCAAGATTTTTGAAAACCAGACTCAAGTTTAATCTTACAGATGGTTGAATTAAAATTAAATTCTCAATTTTGTAAGCTCTCATATTAAACTTAAGAAGTTGAATGGACATAAGAGGGGCTCTGAAAATTACATTACATTGAGGACATATGAGGTGATTTCAGTAAGCTGGTGACCATTAATCCCTACAGTTTGCCAAGTAGCCTGAGGAGGTTAGTTTTCCCCTGCTTAATGCTCTTCTAATGGCCCCTCCTGGAACTGAATTACCTCCTGATTGTCCTGAGGACGTATCCTCAGCACCTTTTGTTACCCCTTTAGTAATAATCAGATTAGGGTTCTAGCAGCTGAGTCACACATTATGGGGTGCAAACTATATGACCAGTGAAGAGGTATAATACATACCCAAATAAGTACATAAATTTTACAATTTAAATCAACCAAATCCATGTGTATGAGAATAGGACCACAGACTACTGGATAAGAATGGAAAGAATCTAATATTGGATTGAATAAAACTTATTCACATAGGCTTACTAAAGAAATTCTGGACTCAATATTTTAACTCAAGGGTCTGGAATGATTCTACCAGCTTGCTTGGTTGGTTGACTGAAATTTGGACTCAAAAGTGATGACCTATGTTAAATGAAGGATTCTCTAGGTCTGAGGAACTGAAGTCTGACTTGAGTCACCACAAAAAAACAGTCATGTCCTGTCAATCAATTCCCAGTATTCACAGACACAGAATGACTGAAAGGGGAGACTGAGACCCCTTGAGAAATGATGCTGCCATATTGCCAACATTTAAACTGTAAATCCTCCCCTGGCCTTTCCCAGAGGAATCTGTGCCTTAACTATTTACCAGGTGATAATGCAATGGGCAAGATAACGTAATCACTCTTTCCAGGGATCACTGACACTGCTATGAATCGACTTTAATTCACAGAGATCCATAATTCCACTTTAGTGAGGAAAGAGGCTTATGAAGGTGGGATGATTAATGGAGCTTTGTTGGGTTCAGACTCACAGTGGACCCAAAAAGTCACTATTCGTACTTTGTGTTTACTTTCCCAGATTCTGGTAGAATACTCCACATACAGACTGACCTGTGGGATGTGGACTGCTTTATTATTGTTTGTTTGGAAACCATGTGACATGCAGGATCTTAGTTCCCCAACCAGGAATGGAACCCATGCCCTTTGCAGTGGGAGTGTGGATTTTTTGCTGCTAGACCACCAGCAAGTCCCAGATGTGGGCTATTGGTATAGTAAAAGTAAAGTGGAAAATATTCTGTTTCCCTCTATCAAAATAGTAAACCAAAGTAATACCCAGAGAGACTGCAGAGATTAGTGGTACCATAAAGGACTGAAAGACACATGGGTCCTTCCACACCCCTACTCAATTTGCCCAAGCAAAAGATTAACTGATCTTGGAGATGACAATCTTTAGTAAAAACTTAATCACATGGTGACTTCACCTGAATATACAGATTCACGGTTGGAACAAATCAACATATACTGTGTGAACCAGTATGGATCAATTGATCTGATAATGTTTTTTTCTCTATATTCATCAGTAAAGATGAAAAAGTTGACTTTGAGCTGAGAAGGCCAGCAATATATCATCACTGTTCCACCCAAGACTAACTTTCCCATCCTATGTCATAATTTAGACCATAGCATCTTTAAGAGCCTTTACTTTGTATGGTGCAGCCTGCAGGTACCATAGACTACAAGGATCAGGTAATATGGTGGGAATAAGTGGTAGTTATTTCTGATCTCAGACCAGGCAACTTTTAGCTTCTGATGTTAAAGTTAAATATATTTCCACTTTACAAAGAATTGGTAACTTCAAAGCTTTGGGCAAAGTTACACATTTAATGAGACATTTCCCTTATACAGAAAAATAAAGGTACTGATGATTCTTCCCTTAACAGTAACTGAGAAAATTAAATAAGATAGTCAAGGTAAATATAGTGTCTTAAAAATAATAATTGCTGCTGCTGCTGCTGCTAAGTCGCGTCAGTCGTGTCTGACTCTGTGCTACCCCACAGACGGAAGCCCATTGGGCTCTGCCATCCCTGGGATTCTCCAGGCAAGAACACTGGAGTGGGTTGCCATTTCCTTCTCCAATGCATGAAAGTGAAAAGTGAAAAGTGAAGTTGCTCAGTCGTGTCTGACTCAACGACCCCATGGACTGCAGCCTACCAGGCTCCTCCGTCCATGGGAGTTTCCAGGCAAGAGTACTGGAGTGGGATGCCATTGCCTTCTCCGATAGTAATTGCTAAGTAAACATTCATCATATTGGAGAAAAATGACACAAAAGATGGTCATAATACATTAAATTAAAACCACTATAAAATATGACAGATATGACAGATATACCCCATACTGGAGGAGCCTGGTGGGCTGCAGTCCATGGGGTCGCTGAGGGTCGGACACGACTGAGCGACTTCACTTTCACTTTTCACTTTCATGCATTGGAGAAGGAAATGGCAACCCACTCCAGTGTTCTTGCCTGGAGAATCCCAGGGATGGCAGAGCCCAATGGGCTGCCATCTATGGGGTCACACAGAGATGGACACGACTGAAGCGACTTAGCAGCAGCAGCATCATACCCCATATACATGTGTGTGTATAAACTTTTCTCTTATGGGTTTAGAGGTAATTTACATTACATTCCTTTTGTGTGTATTTTCTACCAATAAAAAAATCCAGTTTTTTAGTTCTGTTTTAACTGATGGTATCACACTGAGTGCACTTGGTGGGCAAAAGTAGCAACTTCTGCAGATACACTGAAAGGCACATGTGCACCAGAGGATAGGAAATAAATCTCACAGAAATTCAAGGGCCTGCTGCCAACTCAGTGAAACCTGGTGTCTGGCAATCTAGGGTATATCAGGAAGGATAAGTTGCTGCATTTTGCTCCTCTTGCCAAAACGGGGCACAATGTGAGTGGGTCTGTTTGGGTTTCAGAGTTAATACATACCTCCGTTAGCATGCTCCTCTCTTTTATTTGCCAAGGAGCCTAGAAGGCTTTCAGAACAAGATCCCAGAGCAAGAGAGGTTTGGCAATAAGCCAAGAGAGCCAGATTGGCACCTCTGCTACTTAGGTCATGATACGAGGGAGATCCTCCAGTGTTTGGAGTGTGTGTGGCAGATAAGATATTGTCAAGGAGCCTTTGTCAGTCCTTTACATGAAGATCTTACCACACACTCAGGCAAATCAGCTGCTTCCCTTACCACACACTCAGGCAAATCAGCTGCTTCCCAGGAACTTATACCAGAGGTCTGGGTGTGGTCTCCTCTGTCTAAATAACATTTTGGGTAAACTCTTTATTTAAATATAGCCTTCATTAAGAAAAAAAAACTATTCATAAATGTTAAATGAAATTTTAAACCCTGGTTCAAGGAAAACAAACACATCTCAGCAGAACCTCAAAAATACTACTGGGGTTCCACCTATACCTACTCTACGAGAGTTATCATTCTTATTTAAAAGCCATATTTTACATTTTCACAAATACAATTGTTCACTATGTACTCTTTTATATCTGACTTCTTCTGGTTAACATTATCTCTTGAGATTTATCCACACCATTGCATGTAGCAATGGTTCATTCATTCTCATTGCTGTTTATTACTCTATTTTGTGAACTGCCTACTAATCCTTATACCTACCTGCTATGTTTTACAGATTAGTGTTGGCACAAACTTAAATGCAAAAACATCAGACTCTAATGACTAAGTTTATTTGAGGAGATATGAGGAAATGTGGGGGAAGATGATAATTTTAGAAATCCCCTCTGGATCATCCTTGATACAAAACCATAATGTTTATTTTTTCAATTTTAATATTTCTTTAAGATTATTTAATACTCAGTGCATATTCATATATGATACTTTTTTTAATAACATGGGGCAGGGATCATTACAACAGAGATTTCCACTGTCTATTGAATATATACCATTTAACACACCAGACTGAGAATTAACTTCAGCAAACACTGGCCAGATATAATTACCTGGGAGTTCCTATCAGCCCTGACCAGTGGCTGAGATACTGAGGTTTACTAGCAGGAACTGAAAGGTGGACCACTGATCAAGAAAGTGATGGGTAAGGAAAGGTGGGACTAAAGATGTGATCCCAACTTCTGGAAAGGGGAGAGCTGAGAAGCTGTTCATACACATGGAGATATGTCATCTGTTACTTTATGCAACCGATTTCCACAGCTTTCTATCAGGAACCACTTTGGGTTCTCCCAGTGTGTCTCCTGTGATCTTTATGCCTATCATTTCACTTTTCAGCAATGAAGATGACACAGCTCTTGAAGCCTCCACTTCCTCATCTTTAAACAAGGATAATACCCACATACACAGTTTTGTTGAGAAGATTAATAAATGTATACACAAGGACTGGTGTTATAAGTGCCATTAAAGAAAGCCATCTGAATCTTTAGACACCATTTCCAGCAGTCATTGTCCATTTAATATGCAAGTATTATGTTGACAAATATCAATGACAAAAGAAGCTGCTGTTGTTTTATTTGATGATTAATTTGTGCACAGACTTATGCATTGGTATTTCTGTTTCTGGCAAAAACTAGGAGAGACACTGAGACATCATCTTTGCCATCGTCTGTGTCTTGAAGGACCTGCCCAGAGCCCCTCTTACTCTAAGTTACTGAGTATTTGGTCTGGCAGGTGCATGGTCCCCTGAGCATGGCAGGGTCACCACAGTCTTGGGTTTCCTATGAAATTTCAAATGCTGAAGACTATCAGGGACCTTACAGGACAAGTGATCCAACATCCCCCTGGGTTAGTGATTATGGCATCCTTGACAGAGGTCTTTCACCTTCTGTTTGGACACCATCGCTGACAGGAAGCACCAAGCCTTACAAAGCAGCCTGCTCTGTTGGTGGGCTGACCCGAGGGTCACCTGTTTCCTTCTCGCATTCAACTTAATTGTGTCTCCATGTGAGTTCCATCCCATTGTCCTGCTTCTGCCTTCTGGAATCCATCTTCATCTTCTTCCACATGACAGCTCTACAAAAATATGAAAAATGCCATTCCCTTCTGGAGATACATCAGTTATCTCCAGATAACTGAAAGGGATAACTGAAGGTTTGAAAAGGATCTCCAGGGGAGTTACATAGTGTATTTTGAACTTTTAGAGTAAATTCATGTCTGTGTTGAATTTTATATGTATATAAGGTAAGGTGTTCACCAATAAGTTACACCAAAAACTTTTATTTATATGATTATAGTTTGACAAAGAAGTAGTCCAAAATTTAAATTCAGGAACATGTTGAATCCATACTGCTAGAGGGTCCAGATTTGGTGATAATTTTAGAGAAAAGGGAAAAGAGTGTTTAAGAATATGAGCTATGGAGTCAGATTGAGAGAAAAATTTTGTGTTTTGCTACTCTGTAATACCTGTGTCACCCTGAGCAAATTTTCTGATCTCCCTGAGAGCTTCAGTTTCCTTATCTATGAATTGTCTTTTGAGAGGATTAAATGAGAAAATTATCATGAAAATTTTAGTTCATAGTGTTAGTTTAAAAGCATTAGTCACTTAGCTCAGTCCTCTTTGCAATCCCATGAACTGTAGCCTGCTAGGCTCCTCTGTCCATGGAATTCTCCAGGCAAGAACACTGGAGTGGGTTCCCATTTCCTCCTCCAAGGGATCTTCCCCGTCCAGGGATCTAACTCAGGTCTGAATTGCAGGTGGATTCTTTACCCTCTGAGCCACTAGGGAAGACCCAATTCCTAGTAGACAATCATTAAAAAGAAATTACATGATAATAGATACTTTGATTATTACCTCTGGAATGTTCATGTCTTCGTTTTAGCACAATAATCTGAAATTCACTTTCTCCTAAAGTCAGTGACTTATCCAAAGCCACATAAGTAGCAAGCAACAGGGTAAGAAATCAAGTCTAAAGCCTCTGAATTTAAACTGTCATGTTTTTGTAACCAGGCCCAAGCTACCTCCATGTCACAGGACTACTAAATGGGGAGACAATATCTCCAGCAAAAACTGAGATCGATTCTTCCAACAGTCCCCACAGGACTATTTATGACTCTCCAAGGATATGGATATGTACTGTGTGTTATCCAAGGATAATATATGTATCCAAGGATATTGTCTTTGTTTATAATACATCTGGACCCCTCTTTAAAAAGGAATTTAAAAAAATCTTCAATTGCAGCAAACTATGTCTTTTATTGCCCCCAAAAATAAATAAATAAAATAAAATTCAACCTCATTCAAAAGTCGGTCAGAGGCCACTCTGATAAGTCAAGTGGGGTGATGAAGCTGGGCGTTCATTTTCTGCCACACTGGCCATGTGCTAGTGAAGCTGAGCCCAGTTTCCTTGCATGATTTATAAATGGGCTCCAAAAGCAGCCCCAAAGAGGAGTTTCCATCAGGTTTGGGGTTTTCCTCACTGGATAAGGAGGTTTTTCTCACTTCCCAGAAAATTCTGTCATGAAAGACAATGTTTATTTAAAGACATAAATTCCCACTTATCTCTTAAAAGTACAAGTCCATCCCATTAATTCACTTAAATACATTAATTTGGTTCAAGATGTGCTAAAGACATTATGCTAAATCCTAGGGCTACAAAGACAGCCTGATTTCCCAGAAGAGATTTAAAATACAGCCAGTTATTAAGAGAAGAGAGGGATTTCCCTGGTGGTTCAGTGGTTACCTGAACCTGCCAGTGCAGGAGACACAAGTTTGATCCTTGGTCCAGGAAGATCCCACATGCCAAGGGGCAATGAAGCCCCTGCACCACAACTACTGAGCCCACCCTCCAGAGCCTGCAAGCAGAAGCCCATGAGCGGCAACTCCAGAGGCCGTGCACCTTAGAATTCATACTGCACAACAAGAGAAGTCATCACTGTGAGAAGCCCGCACCCCACAACTAGACAGTAGCTCCTGCTCGCCTCAGCTAAAGTCCACACATAGTAACGAGGGTCCAGCACAACTAAAAATTAATTAAAAAACAAAAATACAAACTCCTGGGCCTCATTCCCAGATTCTGACACAGGAGGTTAGAGAAGGGCTTGGGAGTTTGGTAAAGGAAATGAAAGAGAAGGGCGAGCAAAAATGACATCACGGAGATGAGTTTAGGATTGTTTGACATATAGACTGTTTTGGGAACAAGAAGGAGTTCAGAGAGATTCATAGGCAGTGTAGGAAGTCTTGGTGGAGATGGTGACAACTTAGTGACCTTAGATGGACCTCAAGGAGATAAGCAGGCATACAGTGAGGAGAAAGGGATTCTAGACAGGTGGGATAGAATGAACAGAAGTCCAGAGACATGGAGCAGAATGGAGTGTTCAAAGCACCTACAAGATTATCATCTCTGCCGTCTATGGGGTCGCACAGGATCAGACACGACTGAAGCGACTTAGCAGCATCAGCACCACCATACTATGTTCATTGGGGATTAACAATGTGTACTGCCACAAATTCAGATGAAAATGCCACTTTCCATGCAGCTTTGGCAATAAAGTGTGTGATCAAAATTTTTTATTTTCATCATATTATAGGTGAGAATTATTGCCCAATATAATATTAATACTAATATTATAATTTCTCTGAATTGTCTCCTCATGTCATTTGCCTACTTTTCTATAGATTTACTGGTACTTTCCATATTTATTTATGGATCTCTTTATACTTCAGGATATTAGTTTTTAACTTATGATATTGGCTGTAAGTATATTTTCACATTTGACTTCATCAGATTTTTCATGGATATTCATGTTTAATCTTCTCTGTAGTAAAATTTGTCAAATTTTCCATGGCTTCTGGATTCTTAAACACAGTTGGAAAGACATTCTTCTTCTCAGATTNGATATTAGTTTTTAACTTATGATATTGGCTGTAAGTATATTTTCACATTTGACTTCATCAGATTTTTCATGGATATTCATGTTTAATCTTCTCTGTAGTAAAATTTGTCAAATTTGCCATGGCTTCTGGATTCTTAAACACAGTTGGAAAGACATTCTTCTTCTCAGATTGTAAAGTGTTTCTGTATTAGTTCATTATTGCTTTAGTTTTTAAAAAGCAAATCTCTGATCCACATGAAGCTAATTTACTGATTCTGTTTTTTGATCAGGATGTTGATTAAACAGATATATTAACAATCATAAAATTGTTACAAATGTATGATTCTGAAAATGTGTATACCTTTCTCTAAGTATACTTGACACATCATATTCATTAAAATTTTACTTTAAAAATTAACACATGCTGGTGGGGGGGTGAGAAAAAGTATATGGGTATGCTAAGCTCTCTGTGAGAACTTGACAGAATTGGGAAACCCACATATGATGTGCAAACATGATACATTTTCCCCAGCTTTAATTTATAATATACATAGAAAGCTAGGTCAGGAATATCCCCTGGAAGATGGTTGTCCCCAAGGCAACCATCTCCAATATTCATGCCTGGAGAATCCCCATGGAGAGAGGAGTCTGACGGGCTATAGTCCATAGGGGTGCCAAGAGTTGGACACAACTGAAGTGATTTAGCATGCACAGTTCAGTTCAGTTCACTCACTCAGTCATGTCCGACTCTTTGCAACCTGATTAATCACAGCACGCCAGGCCTCCCTGTCCATCACCAACTACCAGAGTTCACTCAGACTCGCGTCCATCGAGTCAGTATTGCCATCCAGCCATCTCATCCTCAGTTGTCCCCTTCTCCTCCTGCCCCCAATCCCGCCCAGCATCAGAGTCTTTTCCAATGAGTCAACTCTTCGCATGAGGTGGCCAAAGTACTGGAGTTTCAGCTTTAGCATCATTCCTTCCAAAGAAATCCCAGGGTTGATCTCCTTCAGAATGGACTGGTTGGATCTCCTTGCAGTCCAAGGGACTCTCAAGAGTCTTCTCCAACACCACAGTTCAAAAGCATCGATTCTTCGGCGCTCAGCTTTCTTCACAGTCCAACTTTCACATCCATACATGACCACAGGAAAAACCATAGCCTTGACTAGGCGGACCTTAGTCGGCAAAGTAATGTCTCTGCTTTTGAATATACTATCCAGGTTGGTCATAACTTTTCTTCCAAGGAGTAAGCGTCTTTTAATTTCATGGCTGCAGTCACCATCTGCAGTGATTTTGGAGCCCAAAAAAATAAAGTCTGACACTGTTTCCACTGTTTCCCCATCTATTTCCCATGAAGTGATGGGACCGGATGCCATGATCTTCGTTTTCTGAATGTTGAGCTTTAAGCCAACTTTTTCGCTCTCCTCCTTCACTTTCATCAAGAGGCTTTTTAGCTCCTCCTCACTTTCTGCCATAAGGGTGGTGTCATCAGCATATCTGAGGTTATTGATATTTCTCCCGGCAATCTTGATTCCAGCTTGTGTTTCTTCCAGTCCAGCGTTTCTCATGATGTACTCTGCATATAAGTTAAATAAGCAGGGAGACAATATACAGCCTTGACGTACTCCTTTTCCTATTTGGAACCAGTCTGTTGTTCCATGTCCAGTTCTAACTGTTGCTTCCTGACCTGCATACAGATTTCTCAAGAGGCAGGTTAGGTGGTCTGGTATTCCCATCTCTTTCAGAATTTTCCACAGTTTATTGTGATCCACACAGTCAAAGGCTTTGGCATAGTCAATAAAGCAGAAATAGATGTTTTTCTGGAACTCTCTTGCTTTTTCCATGATCCAGCGGATGTTGGCAATTTGATCTCTGGTTCCTCTGCCTGTTCTAAAACCAGCTTGAACATCAGGGAGTTCACGGTTCACATATTGCTGAAGCCTGGCTTGGAGAATTTTGAGCATTACTTTACTAGCGTGTGAGATGAGTGCAATTGTGCGGTAGTTTGAGCATTCTTTGGCATTGCCTTTCTTTGGAATTGGAATGAAAACTGACCTTTTCCAGTCCTGTGGCCACTGCTGAGTTTTCCAAATTTGCTGGCATATTGAGTGCAGCACTTTCACAGCATCCTCTTCCAGGATTTGAAACAGCTCAATGGGAATTTCATCACCTCCACTAGCTTTGTTCTTAGTGATGCTTTCTAAGGCCCACTTGACTTCACATTCCAAGATGTCTGGCTCTAGATTAGTGATGACATCCTCATGATTATCTGGGTCGTGAAGATCTTTTCTGTACAGTTCTTCTGTGTATTCTTGCCACCTCTTCTTCAAGATTATAGCTATGGCTAAAGTGGGGAGCATTTATAGGTTTGTGCTGAAAAACACACTTATAGGCAGGAGCAGTATCATAAAAGCTTGTATTTGAAATATAAAGAAGTTTAGCTTTAACACTGGGAAATTAAGTTGGAATATAAATGCCTAGTTTCACAGGTTAAAAAAAAAAAATTTACTCTGGTAGTAGTATGGAGGGACTGGAGACAAAACCAGTAAGGCTGGAGCAGAAATTCAGTGGAGATACCTGCCGATGTAGATAGAGCAGATGAGGATGAGGAGGAAGAGGTATGGGTTTTCGGTTGGATTGATGAAGATCAATGAACAGGACTTGCTAATCAAGGGAGGTGGCAAACAAAGGAAAGAAGGGAGACAAAAGGCATTTTATTATAATTTGGCTCACTTGGGGCCCTTCCATTTATGCAAAGGCTTAACATTATCAGAGAGGGTATCTGGGCACCAAGGTCTGGAAGAGTTAAACACACACACAATTCTGCATAATGAATACATTTCATTATTTTTAGTCAATTGCAGGGCCATCACATAGAACATAAGTGATGCATGAGGCCAGAAATAATTTTAGACCTCTGTGTTTGACATTTATTTAAGGTTATTATCAAGAGATAATAGACTATGTGCTCCTTATAATAGAGTTGTATTCTCTCTCTTTTTTTTTTTGAAATTAAAGTAGCAAGTAGTGAAATGCCTCGTGCATGACAATGATATTTAGCTTCTTCTTTGAGTTTCTTTCTGAGATATGGGGTCCGAGGTGGTTTTAAAAAGAGTCCTTGGAGACTGCTGTGAGTTTTCCATTGATTTCATATGCACAGAGGCTTCAGGTACACTCTTTCGATGATGCCTATTGTTAACCAGTTTTAAAAGGGGAAGCATTTACTGGTGGAAAAAAAAGCCATTGAGATGAATTTCAGGCCAAGCGAAAAAACAGAAACCACCAAAGACCTATGCTTTGCCATTTTTACAACTATCTTACTGCAGACAGAAGAAGGAAGTAGGTAGAAAAAAACCCCTATTGGGAAAAAAAAAAAAAAAAAGTCTCTGTAATGCTCAAGCTGCTCCCTCAAATCTCTTTCATGAAAGATTATTCATAGAGAAAAGAGCCCAAGGCGAACTGGGCAGTGATTGGAAGAATATCTGGTTAAAGAAGAAGCTAAAAGTATTAGGGCACCACCAGTGAGTGGAGAGGGAAGAAGGAGCATCTCAGATAAGTCACCTCCCTCCTATGTTCAAGATTTGGCCTTATAGAAGGGCTCTAGGACTAAGGACCCAGAGACAGCACCCAAGTCACATGGCTTCCTTTAGAAAAAGTCAAGTAGGCAATTGGCTTCAGCCATCCTTGCCCTGAATGAACTCATAATCTAGTGTTGTATCCTGTCCTAAGTCTCAGTACAGCACAAGATCTTGAAGGACACATGAGTTCCATAACAGAGTCAGAGCACAGCATTTCCCTCAAATGGACATTGTGCTGAGATAAGTGGACAAGACAGACGCTTCTCTCTTCAGGAGAGACATCATTCTCTACCTCCAGGAATCAAGTGGCTTCTCCACGTGCCACAGTCTTGACACTTCCTAAAACACCTCTTAATCTGCTAAAATGACATCACTGAATGTAACTTTAGAGAATTAAAGGGACACTTAGCCATTCACACCAGTTTGAGATATCTCAGAGAATGAGATTATCAAAGGACATGAAAAGGAAGAAGTATTTTGGGAACCAGAGCACTTATACTTAGAGCAGACATGCATTGAGAAGCAAATCTCAAATAGAGGTAATTTATAGCACTCTGGGTTACATCTCAGGCAGACTTCCCCAGTGGCTCACTAGTAAAAGAATCTGCTGCAATGCAGGAGGATGTAGGTTCAATCCCTGGTTGGGCAGATCCCCTGGAGGAGGAAATGGCAACCCACTCCAGTATTCTTGCCTGGGAAACCCCATAGACAGAGGAGCCTGGTGGGCTACAGTCCATGAGGTTATAAAAGAGGACACGATTTAGCAACGAAACAACTTCTTAATCCCCTTTTTAGTCCCTCTGTTCTCTTTTCCTCACTTCTTACTGCAACACCAAGGTTCCAAGATTTAATCTAAAACCTACCCCTGAAAGTCACAGAGGGATAACACTGGACCATAATTTGGAGATACCCTGAATAATAAAAGAGCCAGGTTTGATCATGAGACAGAAGTGTTTCTTCTTTATAGTAGGCACTCTTGAAATGCGAAAATAAAAGCCAAATCCAGGCATAGAGGGTGTAGGGGTATCATTACGTGGAATCTTTTGAGGGACAACCATCATCCAAATCCACGTGTTTAAAGAGTGGAGATGGCTGTGGGCTGAGATGGCCACACTGAGGCTACAGAAGTGGGAAATGTGGGTCTCTGCTCCTCTGTGTTGCGGGACAAGGCTCAGATGGTTGGATTTCAGTCTCTCCAAGCAGGACCACACCATGGTTGCCTTGATGATTCAACAACTCTGTTATATGAAGGTCTGCTGTGTGGCCCACCCTGATTCTCTGAAACCACAGGATAAATATGGTTCATATTTCTGAAGCATTAAGTTAATGCAATTATCAGAGGAAAATAAATAATCTTCTTTGAAATAGTAGCTAATATTTATTGAGCACTTAATAACTGATTAGCACTGTCTTGAGTTGGAGAAGGAAATGGCAACCTACTCCAGTATTCTTGCCTTGAGAATCCCTTGGACGGAGGAGCCTGGTGGGCTATAGTCCATGGGGTCGCAAAGAATCAGACACGACCGAGTAACTAACACACTGTCTTGAGTGCTTTAAACAGATTAACTAATTTATTTGCCCCTATCAACAATAAGATTGAAACAACTGCCATCGTTGTTTTTAAAATGAGAAAACCGATATATACATATAAGTTGAGTAGCTAGTTCAAAGCTGTAAGAGTAATAAGTGGTGGAGTCAAATTTTGGACTCAGTACATTGACAGAAATACGTTACAGTTCATGCAAAAAAAAAAAAACTTAGGCAAATTCAATGAAATGACAAAGTTTTTAAGCAC
The DNA here is from genome assembly GCA_006410675.1 of Oreotragus oreotragus. NCBI lineage: Eukaryota > Metazoa > Chordata > Mammalia > Artiodactyla > Bovidae > Oreotragus > Oreotragus oreotragus. The sequence continues at coordinate 226,995 of SJYX01010379.1, forward strand.
ACGACTTAGAGTGAAGTCCTTACTCATTTTTGCATAAGGATATTTTTGTAGAAAGAGATTAAAATATACCAGTTTGTATCTGCCAACTCATGTACGTACTGATAAGTTTGAGAGAAATGGTAGATGTAATCCCTACCCTTAAAGAGCTTGAGGAAGAAAATGCAGATGCAGGCAAAACAGCAGATGACAAACATTTTTCTTTAAGACATGCCTGTGGGGCAGCCCAAGACGGGCAGGTCATGGTGGAGAGGTCTGAGAGATCGTGGTCCACTGGAGAAGGAAATGGCAAGCCACTTTAGTAGTCTTGCCTTGAGAACCCCGTGAACAGTATGAAAAGGCAAAATGATAGGATACCAAACGAGGAACTCCCCAGGTCATTAGGTGCCCAATATGCTACTGGAGATCAGTGGAGAAATAACTCCAGAAAGAATGATGGGATGGAGCCAAAGCAAAAACAATACCCAGCTGTGCATGTCACTGGTGAGAGAAGCAAGATCTGATGCTGTAAAGAGCAATGTTGCATAGGAACCTGGAATGTCAGGTCCATGAATCAAGGCAAATTGGAAGTGGTCAAACAAGAGATGGCAAGGGTGAACGTCGACATTCTAGGAATCAGCGAACTAAAATGGACTGGAATGGGTGAATTTAACTCAGATGACCATTATATCTACTACTGTGGGCAGGAATCCCTCAGAAGAAATGGAGTAGCCATCATGGTCAACAAAAGAGTCCGAAATGCAGTACTTGGATGCAATCTCAAAAACG
>SJYX01010379.1:232948-305206 GCA_006410675.1 Oreotragus oreotragus
TACTCAGCCATTAAAAAGAATACATTTGAATCAGTTCTAATAAGATGGATGAAACTGGAACCGATTATACAGAGTGAAGTAAGCCAGAAAGAAAAACACCAATACAGTATACTAACACATATATATGGAATTTAGAAAGATGGTAATGAGGACCCTGTATGCAAGACAGCAAAAGAGACACAGATGTGTAGAGCGGACTTTGGACTCTGAGGGAGAGAGAGAGGGAGAGGGTGGGATGATTTGGGAGAATAGCATTGAAATATGTATACTATCACGTAAGAAACGAATTGCCAGTCTATGTTCGATGCAGGATGCAGGATGTTTGGGGCTGGCGCATGGGGATGATCTGGAGGGATGATGTGGGGTGGGAGGTGGGGGGTGGTTCATGTTTGGGAGTTCATGTACACCCATGATGAATTCATGTCAATGTATGCCAAAACCAATACAGTACTGTAAAGTAAAATAAAGTAAAAATAAAAATTTTTTAAAATAAAAAAGATGACCTCAAGTATGCTAATATATCTATTAATAGAAACTCTGACATTACTATCAACAGTAATAAAAAAATAGTTGAACTCTAAAAGTTGATGGGGACTGTCATTTAAAGATAGACAGCTGATCACACAAACTGAATTCAGCCATAATAAATACTAAATAAAGATAGAAAATCAATTGTAAACCCATTATAAAAGGACAAAAGACAACGGTAAAGAGAACAGAAGTGAATACAATAGCAACAGTATTTTAAAGCTGGAAAGTAGTCAGTATTAATTGCCTTAGCTGGTTGGAGAAGGCTAAATCCTAACCTGTGGAAATGAAGTGAAAGTCGGTCAGTTGTGACCAACTCTTTGCAACACCATGGACTGTAGTCCACGGAGTTCTCCAGGCCAGAATATTGGAATGGGTAGCCATTCCCTTCTCCAGGGGATTTTTCCAACCCAGGGATCAAACCCAGGTCTGCCATATTGCAGGTGGATTCTTTACCAGCTGAGCCATAGGAAAACCCAAGAATACTAGAGTGGGTAGCCTATCCCTTCTCTAGTGGATCGTTCCAACCCACAAATCTAACTGGGGTCTCTGGCATTGCAGGTGGATTCTTTACCAGCTGAGCCACTGGGTAAACAGTGAAATATCCTCATTTACAAAATCCCCAAGGCTCTGGAATCTGAAGAACTAGGTACCCAGAATATGTGTATGTATATTGAAGGGTGGGAATATACGGTTACAAACAGGGTGGTTAATAGAAAATTTTATGAAGCAGTTAGGCTCCCAGTTCCTCCATCCATTCCAAGAAACTCCTTGCTCACTGCAGAAGCCTTTTTTTTTTATTCCCCTCTGGATAAAATAAAATGGAAGGTCATAAAGAACCCACCTGCCAGTGCAGGAGACACAGGAGATGTGGTTTTGATCACTAGGTGGGGAAGATCTCCTGGAGGAAGAAACTGAACCCACTCCAGTATTCTTGCCTGGGAAATTCCATGGACAGAGGGGCTTGGTGGGCTACAGTCTATGGGGTCACAAAGTGTCAGACACAACTGTGTCATTGAGCATACACACTCTAGATTGGAGGATGCTGAACACCACTGAGGACAGGGATAATGAAGGCTATGTGAGCATGGGGATTGATCAAGCTTAAGACTGCCAACTAAATGTTTAGACCAAAATTCTGATGGAAAATAACATCCAACTAAAATTTAAAACCAGTCAACTCTCAGTTAAGTTTGAGGATAGGAAAGTGATGCCCGAGTCTAAAATACTCTGCTTCCCCTACACTCTTAATCAAGCAGTTCCTGAAGAATGTATTCAGCTGAAATAAAGGGGAAAAAAAAAGTGAGAATCTACACAATAGGAAGTCAAAAGAATGTTAAAGATGTAGTTACAGGAAGACTCCCATAATACAGTTGGGCAGCGTACTTAGAAAAAAATAAATCCAAATTGAACAGGCCAGAAAATCCTGGGAGTTTTACTAGGAGATGGAACTGACAATACCTAACATGATTAGAAGAAACAGGACAGGAAAGGAATTTACACAACTGGGAGGCAGTCTGATATAAGTGAAAGAGAAACACAGAGGAAATTTAACGAACAAGTTGATCTGGCAGAAAAAAATTATGATAGTATAACACATAATTCAGCTATAAAGTAACAATATAAAACTACATTTGATCATATCTTAATTTTACCAAATAAGAAAGATAAAGGGACAAGAAATGAATGTATTTTATAGGAGGCTGAGTAGAAAACAGTGGCTATATCTTCATCTTGTATAATTGGAAGCCAAGGTTCCCTGGTGGCTCAGACTGCAAAGAATCTGCTGCAATGCAGGAGACCTGGGTTCAATCCCTGAGTTGGGATGATCCCCTGAAAGAGGGAATAGCAATCCACTCCAGTATTCTTGCCTGGAGATTTCCCATGGACAGAGGAATCTGGAGGGCTGCAGTCCATGTGGTCACAAAGAGTCAGGAACAACTGAATGACTAAACACGGCACACACAGCACACAATTACAGAAACTAAAAAAAAAAAAAAAGAAAAAAAAGTGTTACTATTTAGAGATATTAGGATAATTATGACCTAGAAGGTCTGAATATGGGTACCTATGATATAGTAGGCAGAATAGCGCCCCTACCCCAGAAGATGCCCAAGCTGTAATTCCTGGAATCCATGAACATTACTTTAAATGGCAAAAGTAACTGCAGATATGAGAAAGTTTAAGGACTTTAAAATGGAGACTATCCTAGATTATCAGGGTGGGCCCAATCTGCTCATGAATCCTTAAAAGTAGACAAGAAAAGCAGGAGATGAGAGACAGATGGCAAGATGAGAAGGCTCTTGAGTCCTGTGGTTTATTCTGAGATGTAGGCGGCTAGTTTAAGGATCAGGGTGCCAGGCAGCTGTGGGCTGACAGCCAGCAACCATCCTACACCTGCCTGGAACTGAATTCTGCCAACACCTGAATGAGCAAGACACCAGATTCTCCCCTAAAGCCCCCAGGAATGCATGCAACCCCACTGATATCTTCATTATATCCCAGTGAGAGCTGTGTCAGACTTCGGACTTCCAGAACTGGGAGATGACAAACGTATGTTGTTTTAAGCCACCAAGTTTGTGATAATTTGTTATGACAATAGAACACTCACATACATGAGAAGTGGGAAATATCTGCAAGGGAGCAGGGACTGTAGGTTTTCATAAGAAATTTTGAAGACATATTTGACACTTTAAATCATGCTCATGTATAATGTTAATAAATTTGTTTTTAATTACAAAGCAAACATACACTATCAGGAGCTATTAAACCCACTACCAGAAACCTATAACTTAAATTTTTAAAATTTAGTATAGGTTGAAGAAATGACAAGCATAAACAGAAAACTAGAATTATTTTTACTGGAAATAATTATAAATGGGTAGAAAATTATATTCAGTTATAATTACAGATTTGTGTTACTATTTTCTTTAACTTGTAATATTTCTGTTTATTTTACATACTATGTTTTATAAATATGTATGCTATTTCAGTTTGTGTTTTGCTATTTTTAAATAAGCTTTGTGGGAAGCCCTACCCACTTCTAGCAAATCATACTCAAAGAAGAAGTACCGATGAGGAATTAAATAAGATCTTGAGTTCTGGATTTACAAAAGCATTCACTGTTTTTTCATCTTTTGGTGATCTATCCACTGCCTTGAAGTTAACTATTTCACTCTGCTATAACATAAACAGGATTAAAAGAAAATAAAAAGGAAAGGGCAAAAATATAAAATGGGATGAGAGAAAGGTTTAAGACAAAACACTCAGAGACTCCCATGGTTTGGAGACAGAGTATGTAAGAAAGAGCCTGAAAAATTGACAGAGAAGGAACAGGTGGAGGCAGGGGTTAGTGTGGCAAATTTAACATGGAGGAAGGTCAGTATATGAAGATCTATTGACTCGACAAAACTTCACTGGCATTGGCAATGAGCTAGGAACTCTGCTAGTCACCGAAGATGCAGAGGAAATAAACAGATGTCAAAACAAATGAGAGAAGCCAGGAAGAGAGTGAACATTTGAGGACGAAATTTCATTTGTACCACTCACAGCCAGTGAAGCACAGCTAATTAATGACATCGGAAAGAACATTAGTATCTGCCTTGGTTTGGTAACTGGGAAGAAAGAGGTCGTCAGGGACACTGAATCCTTCAGTCCAACTGTTCATCCAACTGTGTGCTCAGCAGGTGTGTCTAGAGACGGGCTCCATGGACAGATTACTCATTAGTATCAGAAACTGGGAGGCGGGAGCCAGAAAAGAAATAACTATAGGTATTCCTTCTTTTCCTGAGGGGAGCTAGGAGTCAACACAAGAGTTCAACGAACACAGAGGCCATGCCCCTTCTGTGTCCACTGGAGGGCCTGAACATCTACAGAGCTGGTATCACCATTTGCGGAGTGGTCACCCACAAAAATGAGGGCCCAGGGCCCAGAGATCACACTGGAGCACAGAGTAAAACTTGCTCTGATGAAATGCACAGGGCTTTGAAGAATTTGCTTTGCAATTTGAATAATTTTCATGTTTTTTTAAAAGTATTTTTTGGTAATATTTCTCATAAAGGCAGATTAGTAATGAAAGGCACATGTTTCTCTTGGTTCTTTCATGTTGTCTTGTAAATGTTGGGTCTTCAGAAGTTGTATTATTTTTGTCTCTGCTTTGGAGGCCTGCTGTTTCCTTAATTGATGTGGTAGCATTTGACTGGCTTTATTCCCATCGTCACATAATCATTATTTTCCATATCTCAGTTGTTGCTCCATTTCATTAACTTTTTCAGAAAATTGCTCCCTATTTATCTATTTATAGGTTCGGAATGCGTGTAGTCTTTGTCCAAAACCAGTATGATTTCCTTTATCTTCTTGCTTTTGATCTTTAATTTTCCTTTGTTCAGAATCAATCATTTTTCCCCCTCGATACTTCCTTTGATATTCACTTTTTCTAGCTGCTGCCACAGTAATTGGAATTTTCTTGAATGTGTACTTTATTTAAAATCTTTTGGTTATAGGTGGTCCATTTGGGGGCCAGCAGTAGTTCACAAGCCCACAGCCCCCTACCATGTGCCCCAGGCTCTCAGTCCCTCTAGTCCACTGCTATCCCCTCCCTTCACCAAAGTCAATTTCCTAAAAGGTTCCCAGACCTCTTTCTTCCCATCAAGTAACTTTTCTTCCCTTTTCTTGAATTTTTCTATTTTCATTTGCCTATCATTTTCTTTTAACCATATCAGTCAGTTCAGTCACTCAGTCATCTCCGACTCTTTAAGACCCCAAGGACTGTAGCACACTAGGCTTCCCTATCTGTCACCAACTCCTAGAGTTTACTTAAACTCATGTCCATCGAGTCAGTAATGCTATCCAACCAACTCATCCTCTGTCGGCCCCTTCTCCTCCTGCCTTCAATCTTTCCCAGAATCAGGGTCTTTTCTAGTAAGTCAGTTCTTTGCATCAGGTGGCCAAAATATTGGTGTTTCAGCTTCAGCATCAGTCCTTCCAATGAATATTCAGGGCTGACTTCCTTTAGGATGAACTGGTTTGATCTCCTTGCAGTCCAAGGGACTCTCAAGAGTCTTCTCCAACACCACAGTTCAAAAGCATCAATTCTTCAGTGCTCAGCTTTCTTTATAGTCCAACTCTCACATCCATACATGACTACTGGAAAAACCATAGCTTTAACCATATAAATCACCACAATTTATAATCCTGATCCTTTCACCACATGTCAGTTTTATTCATTTCAAGTTATCTTGCACATTTTCATATTAATTCCTAGTACCATTATTTTACTTATGGATCTAAGCTTTTTAGGTTTTCTATGTCTTTGCTATTGACCAGTAGAACAGAAAAATGGCCTTTTTTAGCACCACGTATGCATTGGTTTAATGTAATCATTATCTTGTAAGATCATTAAATCCATTTCAGCTGATTGATTCTTCTGGCATCTCTTATCCTCAGACACAAGCTGAGAGGAAACTGTGCAGCGTTCAATATCTATCTGTGGAATGAATGAATGAACGGAAGCTCATGTGCATCGGCTCGTGGGAGCAGTGCTGGGTATCTCACCATCTCATTCTCTGTTGCTTTCAGTGATGTACATTTAGATCCAGTCAAGCAAAGTAATGCTGTGAATCTCCTGTTTCTCTGATTTCAAGATTTCACTAACTGTTTATGAAACCTTTTATCTAGTTAACTCAGCTGCTTGCTATTAAGATGTGTTATCTTCTTGGCTCAGAAATAAAGTCCCAGAGTAAAGAAGTAAAGAGGCCTGGTGTTCTCTTTTACTGAATCCCTGCTTGATTGTCCCTGGCTTAAGCTTCCTGGGGTTAAATTATCTACATCCGATCTTGTTTTAACACTGTGAAATGTAAATTCTAAGGTATCAGGGGGTGCTTGCCTGGGCCAGAGAAGGTTGTGGTTCTGAGGATGGTAAATGGAAGAAACAGGAAAAGCGTTCTCCCATCCTGTTTACCATTGAAGATAACCACCTCCTACCCAGACTCTAAGGGCCCCCGCATTCCTTACTAGCATTTCCAACACACCGGCAGCAGACAGGTCCCTCTATTTCAATAATCTGGCATCGTCGGATGCTGCTGGAGCTATGCTGACAGTGGCCTGTAATCCTTTCCTATCTGAAGCAGTATAGACACTCAGCTCTTCCTATCACCTGTGTCACTGGTGGTGTCCCCAGACTCAATTCTCACCAGCACTTGCATAACACGTACCCTCTCAGTTTTCTGTAATTGATACTTATGGTGTTCTCCCATTAATTCATGAAATTTATTCTAGCTACTAGGCTGCTTCACCAGTCCTCTCAGGTGTCATTATTGCCATGCCTTCCAAAACTGCCACAATGCCAAAACTGCTAATGATGCCAAGCCCACCATACATTCTTGTCCCTCACGCAGGGACGCCACACTGCTGCCTCCCGTCTTCAAGGAGAGCACAGAGATGTCCAGAGCAAGGCCGTTCGTGCCCCTCATTCCCGAGTCACTGGCACCCTGCTTCATTCACAGGTGCGTGCTCTGTTGCTGCAGCAGCTGCTGGGCATGGCCACCCCAAATGGGGTGCGCCCACCCCGGGTGCTACCACTGCCACGACACCTTCTGTAAGCGCTGAAGCCCCCAGTGTGCCCAGCCCAGGCTGTATCTTCTGGAACTCTAACTGCATTCCAACTCATTCCCTCTCCCACGCTTAAGTAAGAAAAGGGCCTCCATTTCCCCTTGGAGTTACCCATTACAACACGGGAACCGGAACAGGGCTTCCTCACCAACACAATCTCACAGTGATGTCAGTGGAATGTTTCGTTTTTTTGGTTGTTGTTGTTCCTTGCTGCTCTATCTTCTACTTCCTAGGGTTCTCCCAAGAGTTCTGGAATTGTGGTTTATGGGAGAAGGGCAAGCCGAGAGCTTGAAAAGTCACACACTGGCAGGTGCCCCCACCTTGGTCCACAACTCCCTGCTCTTGGAACATCCTTGTGTGCTCAGTTCTCTTANAAAGGAAAGAAAAATATAGAACCTTACATTTCACTCTTCTACTTGGCTCTTAAGATCATCATAAATTGCAATTGGTTAGTTACTGGGAAATAGAATCTAAAATATTTAAAGTAATTGATTTTTTTCCCTGTGTAAACAACTTCAGAGATAAGCAAAGGGTTAGCATATTATCTCCACGTTTCCCTTCACATACACTGGGGAGAGAAGGGAGGGATGTTTGGGAAGATGCAGCGATAATCTTTCCCAGCCGAAATATCTAATTACACTCAGGTCTGGAATCCCTAAGTTAGCATATTTTGCCCATTCATTGCTCAATAAATATTAATTGGTGGAGATGGGTTATAATTTAGCATGTGTATAATATATAATTTACCTGTAACCTATAATTATCTTAAATGTTCAAATAGGGAATTGATTGGACTGAAAAGAAAATAACTTATTTAACTTTAAAAATGTTGTTATGATCTAACTCTTCATGAAATCACCCACCTCAGACATCATTTCACTTAGATAAGCTAACTACCCTATGCCACGTTCCCTCATGAGGACGACAGGGTGGAATGGATTCTGAGCTCAGCGTTATGCATGCTCTAAAGTTCCCTGGTGTATTAGAAATATTCTGTGCTCTTTGCCCATCTCAGACTGGCCACCTTCCATGAGAACTGCCTCTTCCACACTCAGGAACAAAGCCTCAGTAGCCCACGTTTGTTTTGGACCAGGGGTATATATTTTTTCATGTAAAAATGATGATTGCTATTACTATTTACCAATGGGGAGATGTTCTTTATTTACACCAGTAGAGAGAAGGGCAAGGGGAATATAGTTAGCTCTTAAGGGTGGACTCTTGAAGTAAGTCAAACTCATCAGATGATCTCTCCTAGGAATATGGAAGAGGAATTGAATTCAACCAGTGCTTCCTCCATGTGTAGCTGGAATTGAAAGGATAGAACTGGGAATTTCTGGGCAGCTATTTTCTGCTCAAAATAAACAGAGAGAGAGAGAGAGAGAAAGCCAGTCTCAGAGAGAGGAAGAAGGAAGAAGAGAAGATGAGCAGAGAGGCAGAGACAAAGGACAAAGAAGGAAGGAGTCCCTATTACGATGGTTCCTTGACAGCTTTCCAACCCCTTCTTCCATGCCCTTGAAAGGCCCAGCTGCCCTATGTTGCCAAGCTAAACCAACATCCTGACAACAAATCCATCTTTATTCTACCACCTCTTTCTTAAATGAGTTCTTACTGGTTTCTGTTGCTTGCAGTCAAATGAATCCCCTCCTAGATCCTTAAGGACACTCATTCAAGTCAAGAAAAGGAATTCCTCAGCCCTTTACCATGTTTTCCCCAAGGAGACTCTGTAGCCCTTCACCATTGTCTACCTTCCCAAGCTCAATTTTTCAATGAATAAGCATATATCATTGGGCTTCCCCGGGGCTGAGATGGTAAGTAGTCTACTTGCAATGCAGGAGGCCCAGGCTTGATCCCAAGGTTGGGAAGATCCCCTGGAGAAAGGAACGGCTACCCACTTCAGTATTCTTGCCTAGAGAATTCCATGGACAGAGGAGACGGGCAGGTTACAGTCTATGGGGTCGCAAAAAGTCGGACATGATTGAGTGACTAACACTTTCACTTCACTTCATAAATCATTGTGTCTAACTTTGTTCATTCCTGTTGGTAGAGATGAGCATAAGACATGGTCTCAATTCTCAGACAGTCAAAGGCTTCTCCAGACAAGAAAGCAAGAGAAACTGAGAGACAGCTGCCTCAGGACTCGTAGCCTTGATTCAGCACCAGGAGGAGTCTTAGTGCAATCAACAGGAGAGAGAATATTTCCTTGCTAGCTCACTCGCACACGTATACCTGCCCAGACATTTGCATACACATGGGTGCCTACATGCAAACACGAGCACAGTGGAAAAGAGAAGGCAGTCAGAGCCCAACCAGTGCTCTCTGTGTGACATCCCCATTCTCCATGTCTCTGGAGTCTTCCAAAGCCGCAGGAAGCATTCTGCCCAACTAGCCTCCCATGGAGCTTGTAATCAGAATTGCCATTCAGATCCATCTTTCAGGGCTCCTTGCTTTGCAGTTCTATTATTGTTTCATGAAACTTTAAAACTTTCCACCCTTCCTTCATTGTAGTCAACTTCTGTCTCTTATACACATCTAGATGTGTATAAGAGACATGATCTGGAGGGATGATGTGGGGTGGGAGGTGGGAGGGGGGTTCATGTTTGGGAGTTCATGTATACCTGTGGCAGATTCATGTCAATGTATGCCAAATCCAATACAGTACTGTAAAGTAAAACAAAGTAAAAATAAATAAATAAATAATAGTCATCCAAAAAAAAAACAAAAAACAAAGTCAGAAATTTATAGGAGAGTATTTTCCTAAATAGAATTCCCTCATAGCTAATAATATGGCACAATTTGAGTTAATATGGGAGGGGAAAAACAAGTAATTCATTGATTAATTTATGTGCAGACTTTTACCCAGAGGGATGGCCCTGCTTGCTGAGCTTAAAGGAAGTGTTTCAACTCAGTTCACCAAGCATGGGTACAAGCTGTCTCTTTTTTGGGCCCTGAGCTAAGGTACAAGGAGGGATAGCAAAGATGATTACAAGCTGGACCTTAATATCAAAAGGGTTCACAGTTTGCCAGAGAAAATAAAACGCAGACACAAATAACTAGGAGACAGGTTGAATGTGATAAGAAACAGATAAAAATCCATAGTAATATCTATGGGTGTAAGAAATATGAGTGACAAAAGCCTTCTTTAAAATGTAAATAACCTTGCAGAGGAATAGGAACAAGAATCAAACCCTGTTTATAAATCATATCTACAAGAGATGTTAGATGACGTCCTACCCCATAAACGTGGTCTTGTGATATCAGTGTAGTGGGTGGCTGGTCCTTTCTTCACCATCAGTATTGGGAAGAGAGTGCATTGTGTTGTTCTGAGTCAAGGGCAGAATTTAGACTCTTTAGTACTGACCGCTGAAAATCAGGCCATTAGGCTGTGTGGGTGATCTGACTCAGCCTAGTTCCTTCTGTCACAATTGATGTTTTCTAGTTTCATTAAGAACATTAAATTTCCATGGGGCAGTTTCCCATTTCAACAAGGTGCGTACAACCTGCTAATGATGATCTCAAATGAGAAAGTCGTGTGCATCCATACAAATTGAGATCACACCTCCATCCCTGGAATATAGCTGTGATTACATTAAGGACACATTATAAGTCTGTCGCCTCTCATTTCATTTATTGTGTGTGTGAGCTGTGTTGGATCACTTTATCTCCTATTAAATTGCTAGCATTTCCTCTGGACTCAGATATGCCTTCTCTAGAACAAAACAGCAGCACACCCAACAGTTCCAGTGAGGAAGTGAAAGGGAAAGCCACGGCCCCTAAAGCAAGTGTGTGTATAATGAGTGTGCCTCTAAAAAGGACAAACATGCCTTTCTCAATTCCAAAATGCAGAAATGGACATTATGTGTAGGACATGCCTTCCATTTTCTTTTACAAAGATTAAAGTTTGGATGGTTTATACCCACTGCATCGCACAATCACTTTGCATGTGACATGCAGAGATGAGACTATGGTGACCAAGAGCACTCAGGGCTTTAGGGGTACTGGATTGGTGATTAAACAAAGGCTGCAGTAGCCATTCTCTGCAAAACCATTTAAGGCTTTTTCTGGGGGAAATAACCTATTATATTTCTGTATCTGTTTACTTTAAATATTGAGCATTTTCTTTTTTCTAAATGTTACCCCAGTCTTTTCATATATATTTATCATTACAACTCCTGAGTAGACAGGACTAAGCTCATTGCTCTCACTTTATAGGGAAGAAATAAAGAACCAGACATGTTTTTAAAAGGAGGGAGGAGCCATGTAACATAACAGGTTCTAACAGAAAACCTGTAGTCCAAGTTGCCACATGCATAGCTCTGTTGTCTCTCTCTCTTGGTTCTATAAGCCTTATGGACACTGACTACATAGAATGCTGATGATGGGGAAACCCAGATAGTGAGATGGGCTAGAAACCTCAGTCTGTATATGGCATTGCCCTTCACATGGCAGGAAAAGCATTGGCCTGGGAACTGGGAGTCTGAGTTCTACTCGGCTCTGCCCCTGACAACCATGATCACCTTGAGTAAGTGCTTTAATATCTCTGAGCAGTAATAGCCCAGCCTCTGCCTATCCCTTGGTAATTGCAAGATTCAAAGCGAAAAACTCATAGAATAAGCTTGGGAAGTCGAAATTGCACTATGAGTGCACATCTGTATGTTAGGAGAGATATTTAGAGCTGTCAGAAATATAAATACGGGTGGAACAGGGAATGTACAGGCTTAGAAAGGATTCCACTAATATATGCAACTTGAAGAGTGAATCAGTCCATCACAGGTGGTGGTTTCTAAAACCTCTGTGTGTGCCGATGTCTGAGATAAGTAAGGGACAAAGTATTTCATCATCCAAATGCAGACAGGCATAAACTGGAATGTCCTATGGAAACTGCGTATGAACTCCTACCATAACAGGGTTCCAGATTTAATGGATTCAGGCCGGGAAATGTGTTCTCTGTCAAGCTGTCCTGATGGTCAATGTGCTTTCTATGTAAGGCCTCATTTGGGTCACATCCACCATGGACAACCTCCAACCCTCTCTGATTCCCTCTGCCCTCCCTTTCCTGACTGTCAAAGTAGTCCATACAGGCTGAGAGCATCCTTAAGGTTTAGGTATTAATCCTTTTTGTGAAGAGAAGTCATCACAAGTGAAGTGAAGTCGCTCAGTCGTGTCTGACTCTGCGACCCTATGGACTGTAGCCTACCAGGCTCCTCTGTCCATGGGATTTTCCAGGCAAGAGTACTGGAGTGGGGTGCCATTTCCTTCTTCAGCGGATCTTCCTGACCCAAGGATCAAACCCAAGTCTCCCTCACTGTAGGCAGACACTTTACCATCTGGGCCACAAGGGCAGTCCTAAAGTCATCACGGGGGTTGACAAGTGTTAAATCACCGGTTTACTGCCATATCTTCCTGCATGATAATAGTCATTCCTTTAAAACAGTCATCTGTTGCATGGTTTAAACCTTAATTTCTGGATTTCAAAGCGCTTTACTAATTGCTAAATTTTAAGTTCCATTCACTGTCAGCAAAGCCACAGATATCCTGTGATTTCTACTTTCTGCACAATGATAACCTCCTTTTCTGAACTGGACCATACCATCAGAGATGCCAAGAGGACTCACCAGTCTGTCTCCCAAACTGGATCCCAGGCTCAGGAGCACCAGGCTGTCATCTCCTCCATGACTGCATGTGAGAGGCTCACAAGAAGCCCTAAAGGAAAGAAAAATATAGAACCTTACATTTCACTCTTCTACTTGGCTCTTAAGATCATCATAAATTGCAATTGGTTAGTTACTGGGAAATAGAATCTAAAATATTTAAAGTAATTGATTTTTTTCCCTGTGTAAACAACTTCAGAGATAAGCAAAGGGTTAGCATATTATCTCCACGTTTCCCTTCACATACACTGGGGAGAGAAGGGAGGGATGTTTGGGAAGATGCAGCGATAATCTTTCCCAGCCGAAATATCTAATTACACTCAGGTCTGGAATCCCTAAGTTAGCATATTTTGCCCATTCATTGCTCAATAAATATTAATTGGTGGAGATGGGTTATAATTTAGCATGTGTATAATATATAATTTACCTGTAACCTATAATTATCTTAAATGTTCAAATAGGGAATTGATTGGACTGAAAAGAAAATAACTTATTTAACTTTAAAAATGTTGTTATGATCTAACTCTTCATGAAATCACCCACCTCAGACATCATTTCACTTAGATAAGCTAACTACCCTATGCCACGTTCCCTCATGAGGACGACAGGGTGGAATGGATTCTGAGCTCAGCGTTATGCATGCTCTAAAGTTCCCTGGTGTATTAGAAATATTCTGTGCTCTTTGCCCATCTCAGACTGGCCACCTTCCATGAGAACTGCCTCTTCCACACTCAGGAACAAAGCCTCAGTAGCCCACGTTTGTTTTGGACCAGGGGTATATATTTTTTCATGTAAAAATGATGATTGCTATTACTATTTACCAATGGGGAGATGTTCTTTATTTACACCAGTAGAGAGAAGGGCAAGGGGAATATAGTTAGCTCTTAAGGGTGGACTCTTGAAGTAAGTCAAACTCATCAGATGATCTCTCCTAGGAATATGGAAGAGGAATTGAATTCAACCAGTGCTTCCTCCATGTGTAGCTGGAATTGAAAGGATAGAACTGGGAATTTCTGGGCAGCTATTTTCTGCTCAAAATAAACAGAGAGAGAGAGAGAGAGAAAGCCAGTCTCAGAGAGAGGAAGAAGGAAGAAGAGAAGATGAGCAGAGAGGCAGAGACAAAGGACAAAGAAGGAAGGAGTCCCTATTACGATGGTTCCTTGACAGCTTTCCAACCCCTTCTTCCATGCCCTTGAAAGGCCCAGCTGCCCTATGTTGCCAAGCTAAACCAACATCCTGACAACAAATCCATCTTTATTCTACCACCTCTTTCTTAAATGAGTTCTTACTGGTTTCTGTTGCTTGCAGTCAAATGAATCCCCTCCTAGATCCTTAAGGACACTCATTCAAGTCAAGAAAAGGAATTCCTCAGCCCTTTACCATGTTTTCCCCAAGGAGACTCTGTAGCCCTTCACCATTGTCTACCTTCCCAAGCTCAATTTTTCAATGAATAAGCATATATCATTGGGCTTCCCCGGGGCTGAGATGGTAAGTAGTCTACTTGCAATGCAGGAGGCCCAGGCTTGATCCCAAGGTTGGGAAGATCCCCTGGAGAAAGGAACGGCTACCCACTTCAGTATTCTTGCCTAGAGAATTCCATGGACAGAGGAGACGGGCAGGTTACAGTCTATGGGGTCGCAAAAAGTCGGACATGATTGAGTGACTAACACTTTCACTTCACTTCATAAATCATTGTGTCTAACTTTGTTCATTCCTGTTGGTAGAGATGAGCATAAGACATGGTCTCAATTCTCAGACAGTCAAAGGCTTCTCCAGACAAGAAAGCAAGAGAAACTGAGAGACAGCTGCCTCAGGACTCGTAGCCTTGATTCAGCACCAGGAGGAGTCTTAGTGCAATCAACAGGAGAGAGAATATTTCCTTGCTAGCTCACTCGCACACGTATACCTGCCCAGACATTTGCATACACATGGGTGCCTACATGCAAACACGAGCACAGTGGAAAAGAGAAGGCAGTCAGAGCCCAACCAGTGCTCTCTGTGTGACATCCCCATTCTCCATGTCTCTGGAGTCTTCCAAAGCCGCAGGAAGCATTCTGCCCAACTAGCCTCCCATGGAGCTTGTAATCAGAATTGCCATTCAGATCCATCTTTCAGGGCTCCTTGCTTTGCAGTTCTATTATTGTTTCATGAAACTTTAAAACTTTCCACCCTTCCTTCATTGTAGTCAACTTTAAATAAATTCAGAGTGTCACTTGTTAAAATAAATGACATTTAAACAACCTCAGCATGGTAACTCATTCCTCATTATCATAGAGAGCTCTTCTGAAAGGTCTATAGTACATTATCTCTACGAAATGGATTTTACCTTCAATATTAACCTCATTGCTCAGAAAGGACAGGTGCAAAGCACTCTGGTGAGAGGTGGCATAGAAATGCATAGGTAGATTGATAGAAGCGAGCAAGTGACAATGAACTAAAACAAAAGCAGTGAAAAGGTTTAGGTTAAATATTAGGTAGCAAAGCCGAGCCGAGAGAGAGCTGCAATGATTGAGCAAGCTGCCATGGAAGACTGAAGAACGTTTTTATTATTTCAGCTACTCAGAGCACACAAGACCTGTGCTTCTGGCAACAGAAGAAACCACCATGTGGGGTGTGGCAAGTAACTGCAGTGAATCTCAGACAAGTCCCAGGTAACTGAGAATCTGATGTCCTCATTTTACAATTTGGGCACCTGAGGCCCAAAGCAGGCATCTCTCTGCTTCAGGATACTCAGTGAGGAAGTGACACAATGCAGACTAAAGCTGAGGTCAGTGAACTCATTGCCTGAGTCTTTCCTGCGAACCATGATGTTCTCATAGCTCTTTTGCTTCATCCCCCTTTGGAGTGTGGAACCAACTGATCTGAATGCCAGTGACCTGCCTGCCAACATGTTTTCTGGTCATGCATATTCCCAGAATTAGCTACATTGAGTAGAAAAAAAAAAAAAAAAAAGTTTTGCTCTGAACAACACAAGGAACCAAAAGGTACTTTGCTCCCTCAGTGACATCCAAAGACACAACCCATGAATGAGGCCATGGCCGCTACATGGGCACATCCATTCCCACCAGAGCTTGTGCATACTCTCTGATGGAGTCTCACAAACATGGCTGCCTCCTCACTTACAACCTCTCTGAACCCAAGAAGTCAGCCTACAAGAATCTCAAGAGATGTCGGTCTCCTGCACTCTGGTTATGGGCTGTGAGCTTGGTACAGCTAAGCAAATCTTTATAGCATTTATGCTGTGAGCCAGGCCTTGAACATGGGCTGTTCGGAGAAGACTAAGAGAAAAAATATCTAGCAATAGGTGGACAAAGAGGCAAGTTTTACATGTGTGAGGCAAAGTAAGAATACATGGCTGTACTCGAGTTATTTAATCTACTAAAAAAATGAAATAAAGAAGTCAGTGTGGGCATGGGTCCGAAGGCAGCAGGAAGGAGGATTGGATATAAACAGGTATTACTTCCATAACCTGCAAAGGAAGTCGATATTTTTTAAGGAAAGTAAGAACGCAAAAATGAGAGTCCAGGGACAAGAGTTATGATCTTAGCCCATATCTTCCTGTTTGACCTGGGACTCACTCTCCCGCTCTGACTCCTTCATTTGCAAGGTGATGACACCTGGACCCCCTTCCGGCTGGGACACACTGCTATGTCTCTGCAGCCACCTCCCTGTGGTGTCATGAAGTTAATTCCCTAAACATTGCCACCTGCTTCCTCAAAACTTCCCTGAGGGTTGCAGAGACTCATGTGTCTTATAAAATTTCTCTCAGATTAAAAACATTATCATAAGGTCCAAAAACAGTCCAAAGTATATCTTGAGAACTCATACTGGTAAGTGTTTAAAATAACTATTTACTGGCATTAATGAAAATATTTGAGGTGCTCTTACAAAGTTCTAGTTGTGAAATATCAATAAAATAATTGCCTAATTCCAAACAGCGTACTGTTCTAATTAATTCTGCATGAGACATTTTTCCAGCTTCAAAGATTGCTTTACTTGTATTGCATAACAAAATAATGGTATAATTAGGAATAAATTTGTCACTTTTATAAGTAATTCCTTTTTATTATGTGTTTGGAAGCAAAACACAAGCATGATTAAAGCCCCCTTTAAAAGGTTTTATTAATTATTATGATTGTTATGGATAATAAGCGTCCACAAGCTGCAGAATGTACCCCAGGCAAGATGCACAAAGCCACAAAACATGGCAGGAACATGACAGATGTCGGATTCAGGTTTCTTTATCCTCTGTGGCTCAAGTCTCCCTGTCCTGTCCCTTGTGTGAGGTCAGGGAGCCCAGGAGGAAGATTTCACTTTCAGTCTCCCATCTCTACTCAGGCACCCTCCCCACTGGGAAATCCAATAAGTAGACCCTTTGTACTCAACATCCTCCTGGCCTTTACTCACTTCTCCTCCAACACTCCCAATCTTATCAAAGCCCAGTGAGTCCTCAAAATTCAGCTCTGAGAGTCTTCTGCCAGAAGCCTCTTCCGGCTGCCACTCTGGACTGGGGGCCCCTCCTGAGTTATGGATCCTGTTCTCTTTACTGAGTATTGAACAACTTGAGGGTAAGGACAGCTTCTTGTTTTTGCTTTTGTTTTTCTTATGTCCTCAACAGAAAGCCAGTTGCAGTAGTCATTCAAGAACATTTGGATGGGTCACCTAAAAGCAGAATAAATGAATAATAAAAGCCTATTAATATGCATTGCCTAAATTCCCAGGGATTGGGCTCACCTAGTGAACACAGGTGCCAACAGCCCAATATCCAACCAGCTATCCTGATAAGTAACTGGGGTAGCTACTACCTAAAGCTCTCTCCCTCCATAACAGCTAAATGGCCAGCATTTGGGAATCCACAGTTTAACCCACAATGCACCTCATCAACCTTTTCTCATCAGCTACTCAAGGTGAAGCCACGGATCCACAAATATTGTAGCCACAAGTGCCCTCAGAGGTCACTTTCTTCAAGTCTCTTATTTTATTTGTAAGACTCAGATAAGAGTGGGCTCCCTCAACATCACACTAGCTAGGTGACAGGGGGTTTCTGCTTGTAGACAGGAGCTCTTTACTATGCACTGCCGGCTTACCTCCTTCTTCTGGAGGCCAAAGAATTCACTGTACCCGGCTCCCAGGATATGTCAGAGGCAGGCAACAGAGGGGATGACGAAGGAAGCCCATCTCGGCCACATCATCCTTCTCTGCACTCTGTTCTGTGTTTACAAACATTTCACAGGCATTACTGGGGTCAGAAGACTGTCAGGGATGTTGATCCACCTCAACTTTCCAAGGTCATTCCTCTGCCTCCCCATCTTTCCTCCCAGTTCTCATGGCCCTCACCCTCACCCTCAGTCAAAGCTCCAGCCAAAGGGCAGCCACCCTACAGAGGATAATCCCCACAGAAACCCCATAAAAATGAACACAAAGCAGAAACCTTATGTCTTATTTTAGGTTCAAAGCCTGGTTTCCTAAACTTTTTCTGTCTGACTTTCCTGAACCCAGCCCTCATTTCTGCAAAATGTGCCTGTCCCAGGGCACATCTGCAACAGAGGTCAGCCCTGAAGAAGAGCTCAGGCTAAGCTATGTGAAGAGAAAGGTATCCAAGGCTATATTGGAAAGTTCTTCCCCAAGACTCAGAATCACATCTAAAAGAAGTGTGGTTTTGGCTGCCAGTCCACAAGTCAGCCTCCCACAACAAACCAGAAAGTGGTCTGTCACACCGAGGAGCAGAAGGGAACTGTCCTCCATATCCTGCCTTGTCTCACAAGACATCTTCAGGAGTCACGTGGAGGCACCCAGTTACAACACCAGTCAATAATAGGCTCTATTTTTATCAGTTCTTTGCAGTTCCTTCTCAAGTTCTCATCTCTAAGGATTCCTGCAAATAACTGGCCCAAAGCACCTAGTGCATTCTGAAAGAAAGCCACTAAGGGATTCTCTCTGGGGGACACCAAGGCTGGATGAGGAGTAGGGTTCTAGCATGACATATGTGGCTTAGAACTTACCAAGAACTCCCTGGACTGGGTGAAACAGAGCTGGGTCTAATCTACACTGGAAGTGGAACAGAGAAGGGAACAGAAGAGCTTTCTTCGTTGGGCCAGTTGGATGGGGAAGGCCAGTTGCAGGATGCTGACCTAGTCCTGGTTTTGGCAGATGGGACACAAAAGTCCTGACTGAGCGGACATCCCAGAGAGGAGGATATGTGGAATGTGAGTTGGGACAGAACCTCATGAGGAAGAATGCAGCTGTGGAGGAGGAAGCTACTGCTGGCCTCCATTAAAATCTCATCCCACTGACCAGTTTAGTTCAGTTCAGTCTCTCAGTCGTGTCTGACTCTTTGCGACCCCATGAACCACAGCACGCCAGGCCTCCCTGTCCATCACCGACTTCTGGGGTCCAACCAAACCCATGTCCATCGAGCTGGTGATGCCATCCAGACATCTCATCCTCTGTTGTCACCTTCTCTTCCTGTCCTCAATCTTTCCCAACATTGGGGTCTTTTCAAATGAGTCAGCTCTTTGCATCAGATGGCCAAAGTATTGGAGTTTCAGCTTCAACATCAGTCCTTCCACTGAACACCCAGGACTGATCGCCTTTAGGATGGACTGGTTGGATCTCCTTGTAGTCCAAGGGACTCTCAAGAGTCTTCTCCAACATCACAGTTCAAAAGCATCCATTCTTTGGCGCTCAGCTTTCTTTATAGTCCAAATCTCATATCCATACATGACCACTGGAAAAACCATAGCCTTGACCAGACAGACCTTTGTTGGCAAAGCAATATCTCTGCTTTTTAATATGCTGTCTAGGTTGGTCATAACTTTCCTTCCAAGGAGTAAGCATTTTTTAATTTCATGGCTGCAATCACCACTGACCACCACCTATCATGTTCTACATTTTTTATTCTCTGCTGCTACCTTCAAGGTTTCCACACACATTTGACTGTCTTGAGAGTGCTTAGACCAAAGAAGCCTGAGCATCTCCCCAGCCCAGTGAAGTAAGAAAGAGAAAAGATAAGGAGGCCTGAGGAGGGGCCAGAGCCTGATAAGGTTCTGAGAACATTCACAAGGGCACAGAGGTCTTTCCTGGTTCATTTAGCACCTGAGAAAGTGCCTTCCTGAACAGAACTTATGCTTAACTTCATTCCCCGACAGCCTCTATGTGAAAGACTGGAAACCACCTAAAAGAAAATCATAGACTTTTCATTTCGACACCCAAGTCTAATGTGAGGGTCTGCATTTTACACACCAGGTAAAACTAAGCGCTCTCAAAGAATGATCTGTGGGTCAGGAGGGCTGGAGTTCCCCATTGTCTGCCTGGCACCCAGCATCACCACTTCCAATTTCCAAACACAACTCAAGTGCCACCACTCCGACTGCCTCACCTGGTTTCTCTAAGCCTGTCCTGATCACCCCATCTCAGCACCCATAATACATATGACACGAACCTTTCATTGTCTGCTGTATTTATTCTCTTCTGACCTGCGTGTGGACGGCAAGCTCTGCTAGGAGTAGAGCATGTGGCTTCTGTTTTTCCTGGATCCTTCCCAGAGCCAAGGAGATGAAACTCTCTGTGCATTCATCCACTGATGCCTTTCTTCCACAAGCACTTATCAAGCACCCACTCTAGGCTAGCACTTATTCTAGGCACTAGACTTACAGAGATGAATGAAAAAATATGGGCCCTATCCTTGAGAACTCTTGGTCTAGTAAGAGAATCGGCCATGTGAGCAAGGAACGATCATATACTGCAGTCAGTGTACGACAAAGGTACAGGCAGAGGGAGTTCTTGGAGAGCACGGAGGACGGGAGAGGCAGTGGGACTGTGAGCCCAAAGCTGCTCAATAAATATTTGTTGATTAATTAGGGAAGGAGTACACTTCTTCAGGGATTACAGGGACAAAATGTCCTCATTAGCTGATGATGAGAGAAACGCTTTTCTTACAGTCAGGAAGCTCATGGGAGTTGGCGAGCGATAATCTGTGTATTAATGATAACAAAAGGAACAAACACTGGCAGAATCAGAAAGCTCATAGGCACCTGGAGCATCAGATAAGCCCATTACACTTCTGGGTCTGCAGTCCCCTGTCCTGCCCGCAGGACAATCTCCTGCTTGTCTTTCTCCTCAGAGAGATGTCTGGACTCAGACAAAGCCACGTTCTAATAATCTGGCCCCAGGAACCTCCATGGTCTCAGACCTGCAGTGAAAAGGCCAACAGATGTGCAGGTCTTTCTTCAAGATCCTGGCCTGGCAAGGGGTAGGAGTCTGTCTGCATGGCCTGGGCTTTGCCCGCCCAGTTAATTGATTCTGCAGCAGATGCTGGCTCAGCACATTAAGGCGGCTCCAATTTTCCATGTTGATTTTACTTCTCCCTTAACTCTCGTACGTTGTCTTTAACAGTGATCTTACCCTTATGGTTTATAAGGGAAGCAGCTGTGATTTTTCATCCTTTGAACTCTTGAGCCAAATGGCTTATCACTACCACCTACTTACCCTTTCCTCTGGACCAGAGGACTGGTGACATGGTGGTTGAATGACAAGCCTTCACGGCAAGGCTGGTACTGTGTTTAGTCCTGTACCCCACTTCACACCATCATGCAGCTCCTATGGCCTTAACCTGTCCATAAGTCACTGTCGAGCTGTAAGAAAATACTGACTAGTAAGCAAGTGAAGCTGCTTTGCTCAGGTGGGAGAAGACATCTAATCACTCAGTAAGATGAGGGGTACTTACACCACTTTGCAGGAGATTCCTGTGACTTATAATGGGCTTTTGGTCTCGGTTAACTTCCCAATTGTCATGACTACCCATCTTTTTCATTGTTGACAATTGTAACCCAGGTCTCACAACTCTCCATATTAAATAGTAAAAGACAGAATTAGGTCCTATTGAGCAATCAGTGAGAACAAAGGACTGATAGGGATTTCCCTGACAGTCCAGTGGTTAAGACTTGATATTCCAATGCAGGTATTCAATCAGGAGTGAGGGTTCAATCCCTGGTTGGGGAAATAAGATCCCACATGCCTCATGCCCCCCCAAAAAAAAAAATAAAGGGAAAAAAACCATAAAAACAGAAGCAATACTCTAACATTCAATAAAGACATTTGGGGCTTTTTTTTTTAAAAGAAACGTCGTATTTTTCATCTTATATATGACCAAACAATAGCAATGGCTTTTACATTAAAACTTATGATAATAAAGCAGTTAATTTCTATATGGATCAGCAGTCTCTGTCCATGGTAAGAAAATGTTTAAATCATATTTAAAGCTAAAAATGTAGTCATATAGTGTCAATGACCCTTCAGTTTTTGGGTGTTCAAGGTTCAGAAACAATATAGCCAGTTCTTCAAAGTTTATTTGTGGTTTGAACACTGGAACTCACTGTAATATTGCATTCGCCATTCTAAACTCGACCATCTGGAGGTCTAAGTATCATATGGAAATGTGTCTTTTAGGGTGACAGACTTTTGGCACCAAGGACCAGTTTCATGGAAGACCATTGTTCCATGGGACCTAGGGGTGGGTTTAGGGAAGACTCAAGTGGATTACATTTGTTGTGCACTTTATTACTGTTACTATCATATCAGCTCCACCTCAGATTATCAGACATTAGATCCTAGAGGTTGAGGAATCCCTGATTTAGGGTTTCAACTCAAAACCCCACCTGGATGGGAAACACAAAGGACTGGAAATGAATTCAAAGAACTCAGAATAGCAGGGAATGAAAGGCTGGAGTAGAGTACAGAGCTAGCTACAGAACTTCTATTTCACCCATAGTCTCTGTTGGGTCTGACATTAAATCTTGAACAGAAAGCCTGGTCATTGACTAAGATGCTGAATTTAAGAGTAAAGCTAAGTACAAACTAGAATGTTGAAAACATTGAGGAAAACAAACTTTACTGAGGGAGAGAATGAAAAACATCAACTAAAAGAAAAAGAATGATCCACCAAGTATAATCTTAGCTTTAAAAAAATGAGGGCTGGCTAGTCGTCTCTATTTTTTTTTTTAAAGAAACGTCATATTTTTCATCTTATATATGACCAAACAATAGCAATGGCTTTTACATTAAAACTTATGATAATAAAGCAGTTAATTTCTATATGGATCAGCAGTCTCTGTCCATGGTAAGAAAATGTTTAAATCATATTTAAAGCTAAAAATGTAGTCATATAGTGTCAATGACCCTTCAGTCTTTGGGTGTTCAAGGTTCAGAAACAATATAGCCAGTTCTTCAAAGTTTATTTGTGGTTTGAACACTGGAACTCACTGTAATATTGCATTCGCCATTCTAAACTCGACCATCTGGAGGTCTAAGTATCATATGGAAATGTGTCTTTTAGGGTGACAGACTTTTGGCACCAAGGACCAGTTTCATGGAAGACCATTGTTCCATGGGACCTAGGGGTGGGTTTAGGGAAGACTCAAGTGGATTACATTTGTTGTGCACTTTATTACTGTTACTATCATATCAGCTCCACCTCAGATTATCAGACATTAGATCCTAGAGGTTGAGGAATCCCTGATTTAGGGTTTCAACTCAAAACCCCACCTGGATGGGAAACACAAAGGACTGGAAATGAATTCAAAGACCTCAGAATAGCAGGGAATGAAAGGCTGGAGTAGAGTACAGAGCTAGCTACAGAACTTCTATTTCACCCATAGTCTCTGTTGGGTCTGACATTAAATCTTGAACAGAAAGCCTGGTCATTGACTAAGATGCTGAATTTAAGAGGAAAGCTAAGTACAAACTAGAATGTTGAAAACATTGAGGAAAACAAACTTTACTGAGGGAGAGAATGAAAAACATCAACTAAAAGAAAAAGAATGATCCACCAAGTATAATCTTAGCTTTAAAAAAATGAGGGCTGGCTAGTCGTCTCTCTGTTTTTGTGCCTGGTCTTCCAGCTATGGCCCAGACTAATGGGCATCCTGAGAGCTGGCAGCTAGGGCTGCTGCCAGTAGGCTCTGAGACACAGTCACACTTCATCAGAAACGCAGAGTTGGCCCTGGTTCTCTTGAGGAGAAGCAAATGGAACAACCTCCAAGAATTGCAACTGGCCAAGAATAACAATTGAAGAAGAGTTTGATATAAAGAGAAGTCATACGATTTGTGTTTAGCGGATGATTACAATTTTAGAACTCAGTTCTACTCTGCCTTTGGAGACACTTAAGGGGGATGTGTATACTGCGGACCTGGGTAATGGAAACAAGTGCTTCCACTAAGTCGTAATCATTAGAACAAGATAAGAAGTTTACATTTAACCTCCTCCAACACCACCTAAGCCAGCGCTGTTTGAAATGTGCTTCTCCTGCTCCACCCATGATTGCCTCTGTACTCAGGTGAGTTCTCCATTGTCATGATGGAACCAAAGGTCAGAAATGTAGGTCAAAATTGTGATGTCACAAAAGAGTACAACCCTGCTGCAAACAGGCTTGACCTTGGCATATGGACTGTTATTCTGGGTATATAGAATTCTGTTCTGAGAATACAGAATTTTGCTTATTGTTTGCCCAAAGGCTGTAATAAACTCTGGGGGTGGGGAAAGTTATACTTAAGAAAGAGATCTTCATCTGAGTTATTTAATATTAGCTAGCTTCTTCTTGACTCTGTTGCTGCTGCTGCTAAGTCACTTCAGTCGTGTCCAACTCTGTGTGACCCCATAGATGGCAGCCCACCAGGCTCCGCCGTCCCTGGGATTCTCCAGGCAAGAATACTGGAGTGGGTTGCCATTTCCTACTCCAATTCATGAAAGAGAAAAGTGAAAGTGAAGTCGCTCAGTCTGTCCGACTGTTAGCGACCCCATGGACTGCAGCCCACCAGGCTACTCCGTCCATTGGATTTTCCAGGCAAGAGTACTGGGGTGGGGTGCCATTGCCTTCCCCGCTTGACTCTGTTAGGCTGATATATTTGGCTTCATGTCGTGAGGCTGCCCATCTTTCAACAGACTATAGTCAACTAGACTCAGAAATGCCAGAACAGAGTCTCAGCATTAAAAAGATTCAGATCAGAGACTCTGGGCAGCAGGAATAACGGTGTCTAGGAATTCCTATCTCCCCAGATTTTTATTGCTGTATAGAGTGATAAGCTCAGCTGAGGTGCTTTGGCCCCCATGGAGGGATATCTGACAATGTTTGGAGACATTTTTGGTTGCTACAACTGACAGGCTGCTACTGATACCTACTGGGCAGAGGCCAGGGATGCTGCTAAAGACTCTACAATGCACAAGACGGGTCTCTGCTATCGAAAATTATCTGGCCCCAGATGTCAAGGGTCAAAGTTGAGAAACCTTCTCCTAGAATCAGGAGTGTCCTGAAGTTAAAATGATTTTCTAGCTGTACCTGGGAGTCATGGCATGCCTCTTAGCACTCCTCTACCTCAAGTGGCAGGCATCCATGCTCCTCAGGCCTCTCTCTCTCTGACACATCATCCTCATGATACGAACCCTTATTCCATCTTGTGCTATGTGTTTGGTCTACATATTCATTCTAGGCAGGCAACACAGTATTCTCTACGGGGAAGAAGGTCCTATTGTATGGGAGAACAGAGACCAGGGTTTGCCTTTAAAATAGCTAAGTCACTGCTTTGAACTTGGCACATATAATTCAGCTGTGGCCCTCTTCTCTGAAGCCTTCAGATAATTTATGGACAGATTCTGCTGGCAATATCATCTCTGGCCTCTTTCCGATTAGTTCAAATGTCTTATCCTTAGAATGTGATTCATCCATGAAACTCATTCTGTCAACTTGGCACAAATCATTGGTCCTTTGTGTGCTAAAAAGTTCCAGGTCCACAGCCGACCTTTATGACATGTTTCGTATCCCGTCTTTGCAAGGAAGCCATCCCTACCTGCTCTAGTTCATACTTCTCTCTTTTTGTCTGGGAGCACTAGTGTGAAATGCCTTCATACTCTCGCCTTGTGTTAAGTGATCACTGACGATTACCTTTTCTCAGCAATGAAGAGTCACTAAGGACACGAGGTGTATATATGTATATGTGTGTGTATACACACACATAAGTGGCTAGCGGCTCAGATGGTAAAGAATCTGCCAAAATGTGGGAGATTAGGGTTTGATCCCTGGGTCAGGCAGATCCCCTGGAAAAGGAACTGGCAACCCACTCCAGTAATCTTGCCTGGAGAAACCCATGGACACAGGAGCCTGGCAGGTTACAATCCACGGGGTCGCAAAAAGTCAGCTATGACTGAGTGACTAACACACTCACACAGAAAGAAAGAGTATCATTGCATCATTATTACTATTATTATCTCCAATGCTTATGCTTATTATGGGCCAGGAATTGTACTAAATATTTTATATGCACCACCTCATCTTTGCAGGGAACATATGATTATTCCCACTTTTCAGGTGGGTAAACTGAGCTCAGAGAATTTACATAAATTGCTCAGGATCATTAGCTTTATAAAATTCCAGACCTTCAATCTAAATTTAGATCTGTAGGTATCTAATAGCCTGTGCTCCTGACTAGTCCATTACATAGCCTCTCTCAAGGTGTTCACAGTCTAATGGACATAGAGTAGATTCGTTTGAAGGAGTAAAACTTCCATCAGCCAGGTCAGGTTAATGAGTTTGTTGGTGACTAAGCATCACCAGGCTCCAGGCGGCCATCCCACTGATGACTTTAATGCACCTTTTCTGAAACCAGCCTTCAAGACCCTGCAAATGCATGCTTAGTACTGCACAGTCTTATGAATAATAATGAAATCCAATCAGGAACGTAGGCCTTAGATTTTAATTGAGCTGTCCTTTAAAGGACTGCTTTTCTCCATGTCAAGGTCATGTTCTCCTAGTTAAAGCAGTTATTTTATGTGTGTAGCAGAGATAATAGGCACTGGAGACACATCGAGGACAAGCGGCATACGGCATGAAAGAAAGGAGGAAATATACGAAAAGCAATCATTGAAGTATACACTATAGACCTTCCCATTGATAATTGGTTTAAATTATTAAAGCATATAAGAGGTTATTAACTAGAGAGAGTATAAATTACTTTTTTTTTTTTTTTTTGCTGAGCATGACTTTTCAAAGTCTCCCAAACTTCCACTTCAAAAAAGCTTTAAATGTAAAGTCATTACCAAAAAAAAAAAAATATATATATATATATATATCTTTTAAACATTATCTCCAGAGTGGATGGATGAGGAGAGCAGATGCTTCATGAATTTGAGATCATGTTACCTGTCATGAGAATATAAAATGGGAAACAGTATTTAAGTAATGCTAATGTTGCTCAGGGGACAGCTGGCATTGGCTACATCCAGAGTCACGGCTGCAGGCCCCTGGGACTGATAACCTCCCTGAGGAGTAGGGATAGGTAGCTGGAAATGTACCCTCAGAACTCCTGGGAGACTCTGGGATGTAGGGCACAGCTGCATTGGGACGGGTGAAGATGTCTACAGTAGCCACTGCGGGGAGGGATCAGAGACCCAATCCCATCACCTCCTCCAGTGTGTGGGATCAGCGGGCAGGGAGGAGCTGAGCCCAGGAGATTTTAGGAAGCGGCCCAGCCAGAGCAAAATGAGTGACATACATCTTCCTTCCCACGCTGGAGATGCTGATTTATATCCCTGTTCTCCAAGCCCTTCCGGACTTTTCTGCAAATAGGACTGATGAGCCTGCTCTTATCTAAGGCTGTTCCAATCTTCTGGGGCTCTGAATTAGCATTTATAGGATGTACTGTTCTGGCAAGAGACCCTATATCTAGTAAGGCCAATTATCTCCTCGGATTCTTAGTTCTATCTTTATTCATTAACTCCCGTTTCCTCTCTCAGAAATGAGCTCACTTGGGCTGCTTGCCTTTTCTTTGAATGACTTTTCCTCCTTGTGGCCTAAATCCAGGATCCTTTTGCCCGAACCCCATCTAGGCCTCCTCCTTTGCCCTGTGGCCTCATCTCCACCTTTTGCTAGGCAGTGGTGCCCTCGCTGAAAGAAAAGGAAAGAGCAACACTGCTCTCTCCCGCCACCCAGCCCAAGGCCGGGCTCTGCTTTGTCTGGGCTGTCAGGATGACAGATTTACTACAATTACAGAGCCATCTCCTTAAAGATGGTCATGATGTATCAGTATTGGAGGTAAGAGGCTATGAAACAGACACAGGCACACACACATTGGAATGAACACTCCCACCTACCTTTCCAGGTTCTTCTTTTCTTTTTATAACTGTTCCTCTCCCAAGACCAACCTTATTTTTATAGACGCCAACTCGCTTGTTCAGGATCGGACTCCAGCCAATAGGACCAATATGAAAACTTTCCCAGAATAAGAATTCTTTTTTAAAACCAGAAACAGGAAAGTCTGTTTCATTCTGAAGTCAGAATTTACCCCGCCTGTACGAAGCGGGACTGCAGAAAGTGATAATGATCCTAGCAGCCAGAGAGGGATGGTGAGTCAAGGAGGATAATGATCCTAGCAGCCAGAGAGGGATGGGGAGTCAAGGAGGATAATGATCCTAGCAGCCAGAGAGGGATGGGGAGTCAAGGAGGTGCAGAACAGAAGTGCTAATGGAATTTGAGACTTGGGCTCCAATTCCTGCCCTGGCCTTCCTGAATTGGAATATTAGCCTTTCCTTCTTTGACTACACGTCCTTACCAGATGTCCTTCCAGTAAATCTACTTCTAAGTTCAATTTAGCCCAAAGGACTCCTGATTAATACAGAAACATATTCTTCAGTGGTATACACCAATATATCCACACTACCCCTCTCTGGATTTTTTTTTTCTTTTACTTTTCCGTATTTATCCCGCTTTATAATGAACCTGAAATATTTATATATTATTTTGATCATGATGTATTGGTCAGATGACTTAACTGATTCAAAGAGAAATACCTGTCAAGAGAACTACAAATGTAACTGTGGAGGAAATCAGCAGATAGGAGGTGATACCCACAACAGAGTCAGGATCACGCGCTTTCCCTGCAGATGTGCACCAAGATCTGCCTGGTGCTATCAGATGGGGAGGGGACAAGAGTGAGACCATCTAGACATGGCGATCATGGAGCTCGTGGTTTGCTAAGGGAGACAGACACAATATCCACAATCACCCAACCTAGGTAAAGGTGCGACAAGGACGAGTGCGATGGAGAGAAGCCATTTATGTCCAGGCTGGAAAAATCATGAATACTTCTGGAGAAAAATGCCACATAAGAAAGATAAGCAGGAATTAATTGAGAATGAGAGAAGGAAGAATGGTGACTACATGTCAAGGGGAATAGGGGCATCTGAGAAATAAAAGTGCTTGGAGTGGAGGGAACATTCTGTAGGGCAGTGTGCGTAAGAATCACAAAGAACCAGGAGGTACCACAGATCCAGTTATCACCTTAGGATTGGTGGACTGAGGGGAGGAACTGGCCACTGGAACTCAGAAAGACAGCATTGCACACAGAATAGTCTATGATGAGAGATAAGGTTTTACAGCAAATGCTGAAGAAAGTCCATGATGACCATGCAAGGTGAAGAGGGGCCAGGGAAATGCCAACGCTCACCTTACTCTCCCTTCTTGCCCCTGGTCTCTGATCTAGGCCCAACTCATCCAAAGTCAGACAGAACAAGGCCTCTTCGAAGTACATATACATCAATCTCCTAGGGCACAAAGCAGGGAAAGATGAAGTATCTATCTATAGGGGAAACCAAAAAATATCCAGCTCATGGACATGCAAAACCATACAGCAAATATAATAGACACTTACTAAATATACAGTGTTTATGGACTGGCACCAGGTATCTTAGTGAACAATGAAGGAAGTGCCAGCCTGTATTGGAACTACAGAAGCCCAGAAGAGAGCAGGTAGAAGACTATATGGGCACTGGAAACATTAAATAAAAATAAAGTCATAGGCCAAGAGAGCAACACAGGGTGTCACTTGGCAGTGCGTGAGTAATTAGCAGGGCTGTATGCAGGTAAAATGTGCTGCTGGCCACTAGAAGTGAGGGACTCTATAGCCTGAAATGACCATGGAAGACTTCCCAAAAGAAGGGCTGTGATCTGAGCCTTTCTGGGTAAAACGATTCTGATGATAAAAAACCAAGGAACAGGTGTAGCACTGTAGGCTATAGCATTAGTTGCTCAGTTTGCCCCCATGGACTGTAGCCGCCCAGCCTTCTCTGTCCATGGAATTCTCCAGGCAAGAACATTGGAGCGAGTGGACACTTCCCTCTCCAAGGGATCTTCCTCACTCAGGGATCGAACATGGGTCTCTTGCATTACAGGTGGACTCTACCATCTGAGCCACTGGGAAAGATATAGGTTAGGAGATGAGTGACTACAAAATGGAAGAATAGAAGAACAGCAAGTTATGTCTGAGAAATCTATCACAAAAGCCATATAAACACGCAGACAGCAACAGTTCCAGAAATGTTATCTTAGTCATTGACTTTTTTTTTCTTTCAAACTGAGTATCTATAGCGTGTGTGTGGGGCACTGGTCTTAACACTGAGGATGCAGCTGCGAACATGATGGACAAGGACCCTGTAAATGTAGAGATTATATTCTGGTGCAGCAAATGGAATATAAATAAATGACATATTAGGTAAACATCAGATACCCTGAGGTCTTATGGAGAGAATTCATATCAGCTTATGTACTAGAGAATAACTAAATAGTCACTGCAGGGGATGGTTAAGAAAAACTGCAATAAGGAGTTCTTTGAGCTTGGCTGAGACTTAAATAACTAAAATTATTCCTGTTCCATATTATGATCAAGAGCATTTCGGGCAGAGAGAAAAATGACGTTCAAGGCCTAAACCAGATACTTGAGTAATGAAAGTATTTGGGGAAACAAGTGAAAGCAGAGTGGCTATGCCATGTGGTTGTGATGAAGGTTACACCAAGTGCTGAGACTGGAGTGTGTCCACTAGCAAGAGGCAATCGTTACATTTTCAGGAATTTTGTGAGCCCACTGACATGACTTTGGTAGCCTGTTGTTGGCTGTGGTGAGAGTGGTTACACCAGAGAATTTGCAGAGGGTATAAATCAAGAGTTCCTCCAGTTCCCAGCCCCTGCCCCCGCTCAGAGAACCTGTTCTTAAACAGCTGCCAGCACACCACGTCGAGGATGCCAGAGGAAACTGGAGAAGTAACCAGAGAGCTGTCGTCAGAGGCTTTATAAGCCAGGAGTTTCCATTTAATTCTAAGTGTGATGCGGAGCCATTTGAAGGTCTTAAGTAGGATGTGGACATAACCTGATTTGCATTTTTAAAAGACAGTCTGGCTCCTTTGCAGAAAACTTTGAGCGGGTTAAAAAGAACGGGGAGGGGACAGGAAACATCAGCTGGGTGGCTACTGCATTAGTCTGGATGAGAAGTGACACAGGCTTTGACTAGGGTGTAGCAGTGCAAATGCAGTGGGATCTGAGTTCCCCAACCAAGGATCCAACCATCAAAGTGCAAAGTCCCAACCTTTGGATCGCCAGGGGATCCCCTAGAACATATAGTTTTCAACTCATAGATTTGATCTAGAAGTTGAGGAAAATGGAAGAATCAAGGATAATTTCTGATTATTATTATTTTTTTTTGCTTAAGAAAATAGGTATATGGTAGTGCCATAAACTGAAAGGCAGAGAATATATGTAACATGAGAGGTAGTGTGGGGAACTAAGAAAATGATACTCATCCTGTTAAGTTTGAGATTTCCATATGGCATTCATCTGTAAATGTCAAATAGAGAGGGAGATATTCACACTTGGATTATTGTGGCAAGGTAGAAACTGGAGACATAGTTTGAGAGTCATTGACACATATGAAGTATTTAAAACCAGAGTATGTGTTAGATCACCAAAGGAGGGGGATGCAAAGAAAGACAGAAGCAGGAGGTAAAACCAGAGGTAGAGCAAAAACGAGGAGCCAGCCCTGAAGATTGAGTAGTGACACATTAGCCTGGAAGAAAACTAGGAGAGTCTATGCCGGGATCCAAAGAGAAAACATACTCCATGAAGTCAGAGTTTATTTTGTTGAGTGCTACTGGAGATCAAGTAAGATAAAAAGAGAGATGTCACTTGGACAGGTGACAAAGGGATTCCTAATGCCTCTAATCATAGCAGTTTCAGTGAAGTAGGGAGGCCTGAATGAAGACTTCTTGGAATAAATTCAAGTAAGGATGTTCAGTGAAGAAGGAGAAATGATTATAAAGGGGGAGAGACGACAGTAGCTGGAGAAGGCTGTGAGGTCAAGAGTTTTCTTTTCTTTTTTTTTCCCCCTCATTTTACCGTTTAGGTAGGCATAATTAGAATGTGTTTATATATTAATGGGACTGATCTTGCTGCTGCTGCTGCTAAGTCGTTTCAGTCGTGTCCGACTCTGTGCGACCCCATAGACGGCAGCCCACCAGGCTCCCCTGTCCCTGGGATTCTCCAGGCAAGAACACTGGAGTGGGTTGCCATGTCCTTCTCCAATGAATGAAAGTGAAAAGTGAAAGTGAAGTCGCTCAGTCGTGTCTGACTCTTAGCGACCCCATGGACTGCAGCCCACCAGGCTCCTCCATCCATGGGATTCTCCAGGCAAGAGTATTGGAGTGGGGTGCCATTGCTTTCTCCTGGGACTGATCTTATAGAAAGGGAAACCTCAGTGAACGGGGGAGGCGAGAAATACAGGAGCCAAGTCCTTAAAACAATAAGAAAGAACAGGAACTAGAGTGCAAGAGGAGGGTTCAATTCAACAGACACCTATTAACTGCTCTTGATATGCCCTGTTTCAGTGTACAGATTTCTGATATCACACCTGGAATATTTTCCAACATTTATTTCCCCTATTAGATTCAAGGTGCTTAAGGACTGAATCCCTATTTTGTTCTGGTTTCAAGTCCCAGCCCAATTCAGGCGCCCAGTAAGACTTAAAAAATGTTTTGTTCCGTATGTGTTTGCATGAGATTAAAAAGTTTTAACCTAAACTCTCAGCATTGGCAGTTATTATGAGCTTTTGATTTAATCATAGACAGCACTGAGGTGACAGCTATAACTAGTGAAAAACAGACAACTTCCATTACAGAATTTTTTTCTTCCTTTAAGTTTGACTTAGATTGACAGAGAAAAAGGTTGAGGCCAGATGGATGTGGGAGTCGGGGAAGAGATAGCTTCTTCTGCAAGTCACCGAAGAGAAAGACAGCTCTTTCACATAGAATCCAGTTTATTTTAATTCTTGACAAAAACAAGTACATGTAACCCCAGTGTTCCCACACTGAGTGCAGAGTGTCAGCTTTTTCGTTTATGATCTTAGTGTGTCTGCTACTGCTAAGTCACTTCAGTCGTGTCCGACTCTGTGTGACCCCATAGACGGCAGCCCACCAGGCTCCCCCATCCCTGGGATTCTAATCTCCTGGACCTCCTTGAAAGCACAGTCCAAGCTTCTTGCTCCCAGTCCAGGGAGACCAAGACCAATTGCTCTTCCTAATCCCAGCCCCACCCCATCACCAACACAGTAATTTCTGTCCTGCATTGTGTGCTCTCTCCTCTGAAATATTCTCCAAATTCTTCTCATTTTTCAACATTCAAGTCCAAAGAACTTTAAGAGTCCTTCTCCTAGAGAAAGATGCCTATCAGTTTGCTTAAATTTTGTAGCATTTAGTGAATCAATTATGCAGCAATTGTCAAATATCTGACTGAGTTGACTTTGCATGAGTCTACATGCATGCATGCTTGGGTGAGTGTCTGTGTGTGAGACGGAGATTCCTGTCTGTCTAGGAGAAGCGGACCTGTCGGCAGATGACAGGTGTCATCAAAAAAGAGCTGGGCCCTCGCGTCTCTTCTGCTCCTCCACCCTCAGCAACCTAGAGAACAAGGTCAAGGATTGCATGCTCCTGGGAAATTCAGCTGTAAAGGTGGATGGAACATTTATAACAGTCTGTTTCACGTAAGTACTGCAATCACCACGTCCCCCTGGTGGTAGGTTACTGACTGTTAGTTTTTATTACAAAGACAATATATAAAAATGTACAAACTTCCAATTATAAAAGAAATAAGTGGGACCTCCTTGGCGGTCCAGTGGTTTAGAATCTATCTTGCAATGCAGGGGACTTGGGTTCAGTCTCTAGTCGGTGAACTAAGATCCCACACGCAGCAGAGCAACTAAAGCTCTCCTGCCAGAACCAGAGAGCCCTCATACCACAATTAATGAAGCCTGTGTGCTCTGGAGCCCGTGTCCTACAGCTACTGAGCCCACGTGCCCCAACTAGAGAGTCCATGCACCACAACGAAAGATCCTGCATGATGTAACCAAGACCGAATGCAGGCAGATACACAAATAAATACTTTTTAAAAACCTCTTTAACATTGTTTAAAAATAAAAGAAGTGTCATAAGAATGTAACGGATAACATGGTGACTACAATTAAAAGTGTACTGCACATTTGAAAGTTGCCTAGTCAACACTGAAAGTTCTCATCAGGAAAAACAAACACATAGAGTACTATATTTTCTATTTTTAAACGTTTTAAAAATTATGTGTTAGTAAAGTTTCAAAGTATTCAACCAATGTGATTATGACATTGTACCCAGAAAACGAGCCTAGCTCACCTAAAAGGAGACAGAACAATGGGGTTAAGTGGGAAGCTCGCAAACGGCTTCAGAAGACCTGGAACATCCTTAAACTTGCCCGCAGCTATGTGATCTTGGGAGGGTCACCTCCCTTCTCCAGGCCGTGATTTCTAATGTGAAAAGTTTTGGATAAATGATCTCTAAGCTTCTTCCCACCCTGTCTGCCCTCAACTCTAAGGCTGTGAACGAGATCTGAGCTTTATCACCATGCTTTGATCAACACTGCAGACCACACTGTCTCCTGACATGCTGTGCTTCCTGGAATATAATTGAAATAATGTGGGTGTCATATCTCTTTTGATTCCCCAACCGTGAACCGAAGTCGTCAACTCTCCTCATTTAACCTTTCAACAAAGAGCTCTGTTTGTTTCAGCCGGGGGCAGTAGAAATAATTAACAATAGAATGTCTTAATATAAAGAGGAACAGCTAATATTCCAGCCACTAAATTAGAAAATATCCATGTGCCCATATGGCAGGCAGAAATCATTCTCCCATTAGCCACTGGCTTTCAGTTAGTAAAATGGAAATCAATTTACCAAATGCCATGGCCGTGCTGGAAGCTAAAAGACCCTTCAGCGTTATGCTCCTTGTGGGGGTCCACACAGGCCAGCAGCTGGCGGCACCCCGAACGACGTGCTGTGATGGGCTCTGCTGTTAGCTGAGGTGGATGCCCTCTAGCAGTCCTCCCTGGCGCCTGCCTGGCACCAGAACTGGCTGCCTCTTCCTATTTGTCTCTGTGTTCCTCTCGGCGTGATGTGGGTATTTGTTTTACTAAAGGGCTTGCTTCACTCACTTGGTATTAGACTTAGGGATCAGACATGAAATAATTATTCAGCCTAGAGCAGCTTTTTTCTGGTACTGCCATGTCTAAACGAGCAGCCAGTTCCTGCAGGGATCTGTTTTAAGGAGAAAAACCACTCACAGTCTGACTAGAGTTTTGTATAGATGGAGAGAGGCCTACTAAACCCTTTATCTGATGTTAACATTGAAAATAAAAGGATTCTCCAGCTTTTCCCTGAGTCGTGGAATCCCCAGAATCAGGCACATGGCTCTGTCACCTGAGACCCCCAAACTCACAGGCTCTGTCTTTGTCATATCTATGTACTGAATAAGTCAGGATCTTCAACTCAGGAAGGCCCAGTCTATTACCTTTAGAATAATTCAATGGCAGTGTGGTGTGCACAATTTCAGGCTCCTGTTCACTAATTGCTGCTTCTAAGGATTGATCACAAAGAGCCGGACACGACTGAGCGACTGAACTGAAGGCTTGATCAGAAGGACGAGAATTCAAAATTCGTCCACAAAGAATTAAATCTGTACTATTTTGTTGTTACTGTTGTTGTTGAGAATGCCACATAATTCATTTTCTACCTCTTTCTGAAAAGTTTGTGTGCTTGCCAGCCTGAGTCTCAGGACTGGACTTTAGTTCATTCAGTCCAAATGACTCATACAGAGTATTTAGTATCTGAAGATGTGGATAACCACAGATAAGCACTTTCAATCATTCCTCAAATATTTAATGAGCAATCATGTGCTGAGTTCTGTGGATAAATGGTATTTGCCTTCCCAGATATCATAGTCCAGCAAGAAAGACAGAAAATTGAACAGACACAATTACTGCAAAATACAGCAGGTACTGTGAAAAGCTTGGTACACAGGAAAATAATAAAGCCTATGGCAGATCTCTCATTACAACTGAGCAAGCCAACCCCAGGATGACTGTTTGCGATATAGTTCAAGCCATGCTTTAT
Source organism: Oreotragus oreotragus (assembly GCA_006410675.1). NCBI lineage: Eukaryota > Metazoa > Chordata > Mammalia > Artiodactyla > Bovidae > Oreotragus > Oreotragus oreotragus. The sequence goes on from SJYX01010379.1 coordinate 269,015, forward strand.
CTTCATGTTGATGCCTTCTCTCTTTTGGTGTTTCCAAGTGATGTCTTTCCATTTGCTCAAACATACTTTTAGTTTTTCCTGTAGTTTTATAGATGGGCTTCGTTTGTGGCTCAGACGATAAACAATCTGCCTGCAATGCGGGACACCTGGGTTCAATACCTGGGTGGGGAAGACCTCTTGGAGAGGAGAATGACAAACCATTCCAGTATTCTTACCTGGAGAATTCCCTGGGTAGAAGAGACTGGCGGGCTTCAGTCCATGAAGAGTCAGACACAACTGAGCGACTGACACACACAATACTAAGTAAACATTCTTATTAATACCATTATATACACACACATGCATCTATACACACACACACACACACACAAACAATAAGACTGTCCCTGTTCAAAGGACTTAGCTAGTAAATGAAGCAGAAGACAAAATATCTACTTCTAAGGAACTTAAAATCTATGTATGAAAAAAGTATACATACAACACAAACATGGTATGAAGTCTAAGTAAACAGAGTTAAGCAGAATGCATTCTAAAACCTCGTATATCTGTAAGTGCACATTGAATAAGTCAGAGAAGAGGAGGGCCATAAACCCAATCTGCCTCCATCATATAAGTATCTCCTGTGTGCCTTCCACTGTTTCAGGCCTCAAGGATGTGAAGGATAAGAAACACGGTGCCTGCACTCTAGGACCAAACTCCAGCCCCAAGCAGACACAGAGAGGCACCACTGTCTACACCTCCCTAGTCAGACTTGCCACATTCTAGCCTCTGCTTTCCACTTACTAGCAATATGACTTTGGGCAAGTTTCTCATCTGTGAAATGGAGACAATTAACAGTATTTACCTTGCAGGGTTACCTTTTTTTATTTAAATGAGATAATATGATTAAAACTCCTAGTATAAATATTGGCTTACATTGCATATCAATAAATGTTACTATACTTTTATTGAATAATACTATTATTAACTACAGCTTTTTAAATCAAAATGAATTTAATTTAATAGAAGGCCTCTCATCATCTTCTTCTGGGACATGCCAACTATAGCCACCTGCAAGACAAGGGAATCTAGCAGAACAGACAAAACCTAGCCAGTGAATATTGCTACTTAGAGACACTTAGCCTTGTAACTGAATCTGTATAATGACCAAGAAAGTAAACGTATCTTAGAAATAGATTTGATTGACTTAAATGCTTAGTTTTCTCTGTGTCAATGTGCAGCGCACAGCTTGAATTAAGACTGTCCTGAGCCTAATGGTACAGGAACAAGAATGGCAGGTAGCGTGTGGGATGGGAGGGGGCAGGAAAGTTCAAGAGGGAAGGGATTTGTATATATAATTATGGCTGATTCACGTTGCTGCACAGCAGAAACCAGCAAAACATTGTAAAGCAAAAAAAAAAAAAGGTTCATGAACAGATATACTCAGCTCACCTCAACTCAACGCTATGGAGGTAGAGACCCTGAAGCAGAGGCTGGAATAAAACTCCTGAAGTAGGGAGAGTGGTATGCAGCTGCAGAAGTTAAAACAGGAGCTGGAATTTTAAGACGGTCTGTGTTTGCTGCTGCTGCTAAGTCACTTCAGTCATGTCCGACTCTGTGCGACCCCATAGACGGCAGCCCACCAGGCTCCCCCGTCCCTGGGATTCTCCAGGCAAGATCACTGGAGTGGGTTGCCATTTCCTTCTCCAATGCAGGAAAGTGAAAAGCCAAAGTGAAGTCACTCAGTTGTGTCCGACTCTTCGCGACCCCATGGACTGCAGCCCACCAGGCTCCTCCATCCATGCGATTTTCCAGGCAAGAGTACTGGAGGGGGTGCCACTGCCTTCTCCCGGGTCTGTGTTTAGTCAGGACTAAACTAGGTGGGGAGGTGGAGAAAAGTCCTTAGGAAAATGTTTCCACGAGGGCCCTCCCTTTCTCTCTTTCCCTTATGGAAACTCTGGAAAGCAACAGCTGAAAAGTTTACTTTCTGTGAGGGTGTAAATCAGAGTCATATTTCTGTTTCCAGCAATAAGTGGAAACAAGATGAACCTAATGGACTCAAACAGGTAAAGTCTGACCACAAAATGACTCTGGGGGTTCTTGGAAAATCAGTGTCTATGGGATCTGTTTCATTAGAAGGAAGACATGGCAGATGAGCTTTCTACATCAGCGCCCGGGCCTGACCTGTGGCAGCCTCACTCTCAGCAGACTAGTTGTGGTCCTCTGAGGCAGGACATCTCCAGCAAGGAGGCTGCTGTCCCCAGGGTTGGGCCACATCTATGTCCAGATCAGACAGCCTGTAAATGTCCAATCCAGGAATCAAATCTCCAGCTATTTAGGCTTATGCCCTGATTGTTTTTGTGTTCTTTGGCAATACAGATAAGGAACAAACAGGTGATACCATCACTAGCTGTATTTTGACTTTCTGAAGAGAGAAATAAAATGCTACCCGTGATGGGGCAGAAACGGGAACAGAGACAGTGTGGTGTGGAGTCTTCAGGAGTCTGAAGACAGTCTCTCTCTGTGTTCAAATCCTCAAGAAGTTGTTTCACCTCTCTAGGACTCAGTTCCATCTGCAAAACGGAGGTAATAATAGCAGCAATTCCACAGGGTGATTTGTGAGGAATAAACACTAATTTATGAAAAGCATTCAGAATAACAATTTATGAAAAACATTCGGTATTATTATTCTGAATGTATTATTAAGTGTGATAGCCTCACACTTAACAAAGGCTATCATTATTGTCAAGAATTGCTCATATTGTTTCCCCAAGTGGATCTTGGGAGAATGAGAACTAGGTCCCCTTATGCAGGCTTTAATAATGACTTGCTTGTGGAAAGGAAAAAGAGCTTTGTAGGAGACTGCTCCTTTATGAATTCCAGTGTCCTGGGTCTGTATTGCAGGTACATGCATGGAAACCAAGGAGATAGGCTATGTGCATCATCAATAAAAATCCTATGTCCTTGGGACCCCCCTGCTAACCCCTCAGGGCACTGCTGATGGAAGAAAAAGGAGGGTCAGTTAATCTGCTCATCAGCCATGTAGGAACCATCCTTCAGGCCTCTCTTGGTTACAGCAGTACCGTAGCACTTGACAAGTCTGTGCCTAGCACCTATTTGTGGAAAACAGCCTGGGGTCTCTGAAGAGGGAAGGATATATTCCTCTCATCAAAGCTATGAGTTTCCTGAGGAAAAACGTCTCATCTACAAAAACAACTGGCAAGCCCATGAGGACTTGGTGGCTCAGATAGTAAAGAATCTGCCTGCAATGCAGGAGACTCAGGTTTGATCCTTGGGTTGGGAAGATCCTCTAGAGGATCCTCTAGCCATTCCCTTAATGGCTACCCACTCCAGTATTCTCGACTGGAGAATTCCATGGACAGAGGAGCCTGATGGGCTACAGTCCCTGGGTGACAAAGTGTCAGACATGACTAAGCGACTTAACACTTTCACTGAAGTCCTGCTCAGTTGACCCTCTCTCAGGACTGTATAGAAACAAGAGCATAAAGTTTCCTACAAGAGATAAAGATTCCTGCCTTCAGACATGGAGGAAATCTGAGGTTACTGAAGCCTTTGCTCTAAGATGGGGCCTCTGGCTTCCCAGCAAGCACCCAGGAGTCACCAGCACCTTCGCTGATTATGTGGAGATCCCTGACTATGTGGAAAGCATCTGCTTTCTCTTCCCAAACCTCATGTAAGAATGGCTCAAATTCCTCCAATCCAATTAACTAGGATACCTGAAGGGGACTGTGGCACTGGCTCATCTTAAAAACCAAAGGTGTCATTTTCTGAACATTCTTAGTGTAATGGAAGTCCACTGCTTTGGAAGTCAGAAGACTAGAGTTGGGTGTGCCTGCTTCTGCTGCTAACTTGCTGTATGACTTCTGGCACCTTCCTTCAAATCTGGGATAAATGAGTCATCTCTTGAGTGAGATGAAGATAACTAACGCAGATGCTTCCCAGCACCATGGTATTCTGATCAAGAGAAACTGCAATGATCTCCACTAAAGCAGAAAGCAATGAGATGCATTAGCAGAGAGTCTGCAGTTTCCCAAACTGGGTCTAAGGTATTTCACAGTCAGAGCCCCTGGTGGACAAGTTAACTCTATGATAAATCTGTGATATTTGACAATTAAAGATAATTACTGGTAAAGTAAACTATACAGTTACCCAAAGAAAAGAAAAAAGAGACCAGTAATATAGCCATATACTTTAAAAGCATTCCTTTTGTTATGAGAAAGGCCTCAAAATTTATTTTTTCCATTGGCCTCTGCCATAAGGTAATAACTCAAATTATGGGGGAAAAAAAAAAAAAACTGAAGGAAGTTTTTATGACCAGCTGAACACTGGAAATATAAACTTCTGAAAATTTTAACTTTATGACCATTTCTGAATCTGCCCTAATTAAAAAAAAAATGCTTCCACCTTTCCCTGTGATCGCATATCTTGAGGCTTTTTTCATTGACTAGTACATAGGGATAAATTGTGATGTCATACTTACTAAAAGTTTCCAATGGCAAACACTATCAAACCCCAAACAGAATGTCAAGCTATAAACAAACTGGTCTCAGCTTTATTAATACAGTACATGTGATACTGAATCCAGCTCCCCTGCAGGCTCAGATGGTAAAGAATCTGCCTGCAATGTGGGAGGCCTGGGTTTGATCTTTGGGTGGGGAAGATCCCCTGGAGAAGGGAACAGCTACCCACTCGGGTATTCTGACCTGGAGAATTCCATGGATAGAGGAGCCTGGTGGACTACAGTCCATGAGGCCACAAAGATTTGGACATTACTAAGCAACTTGCACTTTCACTTTTGTGATACTGAATTCACAAATGTATACAGAAAAGGGAAGCCTACACATGGAAATCTTCAAGTATATCCAGGAGGAATCATATATCACCATATCCTTCCTTGAATCACTCAGTGGATTTTGTGCATTACCATCAACTATATGCCATGTATTATTTTAAAGTAGGTTATTTGAATCTTTACAGTTATGTACCATCAGCATCTAAATTTAGATTTGGGCAATCTAGAGCCATGTGACTGTGTGAAAATGGATGATTACGAGACAGATTCATATTTTAAATTTTATTCTTTGTGCTCAACACTTCATTGGGAAAAGAGGAAATCTCAGTTCCCAAGCAAAGAATATATACTTGCTGAATGATGGATGGAATGCTGCCATCTCTTGGTAATCTAGCACAGAGGAAAACAGTTTCCAGAAAAGTGATTTTGCATTTTTATTGGGTAAAGGCAATGCAGTTAAGCAGCATAATTCTACTCTTCTGGTGTCAGAACAATCTATAATTGCTGTTATTATTTTTAGCATTTAATGCTTACGGTGCATATTGAAGCTATTCCCTGACAATAATACCATATTAAAAAGAATCCATCACATGGTTTCACTGGCTTAGCTTCCACAAAGGAAGGTCTAAATTAGATTGGCCTGCTTCTTCTCTTAAACCTTGGCTCTTTTTGGATCTGTGTTGAGTAATCCTCACTCCTAAAGGTCACAAGTTACGCATGACCCCTGTGAGTTTGTGCACCATCTAAATAAGCGTTCTCTCTTCCAATGCATGTAGCAGAGAGAGCCAGGAAAGTGGCTGGCCCCTGAAACTGACTTCTGGTGGAATGAAAAAGCCAGGATTCAGGGAACAGTGGCTTTTTGCACTGGTTCTACAACTCTGGTCTAGCAAGTCATACCACCTCGGTCTTCTCATCTGTAATGTGGAGACAGTAATCTCTATTCTACCTACTCATCATGTTACTATAAGGCTCAAAGAGAATTCCAGGTGTGAAAATGTTTTGCAAGGAGCAAAGCTTTGAACTTAGGTCAAGGCTGATCAGAGAGAGAATGACATTGTTCATGTTCTTCAGAGGGTATTTACAATAAATCTAAATAACTTGTATTTGGCTTTGTTCATAGTTGGTTACTATTTTTCTCAGAGTCGAGCGTCTGATGATACCAATAAAGCCACATAAACAAGCCAGTAGAATTACTGCTGTGGTACTATCGTAAGCTGTTGAGTTAGGCAAAGTTATCAAAGTGTCATATCAATTCATGGCCCAACAGTATAATTTTAGCCACCCAAAGGCATAACATATTCAGGGTAGCCTGGAAGGTGGGACAAATCATCCTGCCTCACCATCATTTTATAATAGCTATAATACTCCTTCCACAGTAGGTGTCACTCTGTTAGAATGTTACCTGTTCACATTTTGTCTTGTCCCAAAGACATACAGGTTTGCTAATGTGTCCCTAAGAAGGGCTTAATACTGCACTTGGGGCTGTATTTGTCCCTTAATTAGGTATTTGATTGTTAAGTTGAAGTGAATTAAGTATTACTGACCATTCACCATATTCTATGTGCCAAAGAAACAAGAGAAATGAGTTAAAATAAATTCTAAGTACAGTGTGCTGCTGCTGCTAAGTCACTTCAGTCGTGTCTGACTCTGTGTGACCCCATAGATGGCAGCCCACCAGGCTCCCCCGTCCCTGGGATTCTCCAGGCAAGAATACTGGAGTGGGTTGCCATTTCCTTCTCCAATGCATGAAAGAGAAAAGTGAAAGTGAAGTAGCTCAGTCTGTCCGACTGTTAGCGACCCCATGGACTGCAGCCCACCAGGCTACTCCATCCATTGGATTTTCCAGGCAAGAGTACTGGGGTGGGGTGCCATTGCCTTCCCCATGGAACACATTAGAAAAAAAAAATGCACCCATTGTTGGAAGAAGTGCAATTTTCGAAAGAGGAAATAGAGAGAATGTCATAAAACAGTACATTGCTAATATTTTTCCAAAGTTTGAAAATATTTTTGGTGAGAAGTAGAAAAAAAAAATCATGCATTTGGGAACAATAGGTGAGTTGAGGGGACAGAAAAGATCTGGTGCTTCATATAAGCCAACACAATGAGAAACTGCTGCTAGCACAGCCCTTGGAGCCTTGTGTTATATTAAGTTATAAGCTACTCATTTGAAGAATCGTGGAAAATCTTCCAGAGAATGGCAACTAACACAAAGAATATTGTGGAAAAAATGACAAGTAGAAACAAAGAATAAAATGAGCAGGGTACAGAAGAGAAAATAGAACTTTCAAAGGATATGTCAATTATATTCAGATATAAGAAAATTGTCCTGTGAAAGAGGTAGGAAAGAAATTAAAAAGAAGGATCTCCTCAATCTAAAACAAAATAAAACAGACCCAGAACTTTCTATTGGGATTCTCAATTGGTGGTGAGCTGTCCAACATGGAGATGAGCTTCTTGGCCCAGATATATTTCAGGACAAGATAGAGGAGGATGGGAGCCACTAGCAGGATTTTGACAGGAGAGTCCTTCATAGGCTAAAGGTCCTCCCTAAGCAAAATGATAAGTTCTCACCATTTTAAATTAAATATACACCATGAATATAAGATTTTTCAATTATATACCATATATCCTTTTAGAACACCATGTGGAAAATCTGCTATTAAAAATTTGGTTATGAGAAAGAAATAGAGAAATCAGAATTATTAGCAATGGAAGAATGAAGAAAATTTGCAAATTTTGACAGAATTCCTAGACAGGAGTCCCGGGTAACTGTTTCAGGGTCAGCATTTATGTACCAGCTGTATGGTGTAACATTTAACTAGGTTCCACCTGTAATCTATACATAGGGAGGTCGCCTTACATATAATCACTAAATGCAGTCCTTCACCAAGGTGAGTTTGTCTTATATTTAGATAAAATGATTATAAGTGTTTGCTTTTGAGATTGTAACATCCTCTGTACCAGCTCTCCTGCCTAGTACATAATTAACCTGTCAACCCACCCTGCAGTAATAAGTGTGATAGGCAGGAAATATATTAGGAAGGAACTTTTGTGTGATGTGCTTTCAAGCCCTCTTTTATCCTTCAACTATCTTTCCTTTTAATTAGCACTTGGGTAACAGCATACCATAATGAATTACCATATTACTGTTATCAATAAAAATTATTTTGGGTCTAAAATAGTCATTAAGATGAAATGTGTAAGACCTGTTCTGGATAGTTTGTAAGGAGATAGCAGTTGGAAATCAAGTCTCTATTTTGTATATTCATTTGAGAAGATTCAGAAGATTCTAAGATCTGTAAATACATGTTTTCTAAATGTAAAGATGTGAATATATGGGAGATAAAGGAAAGAGAGTAAGTGTATGCATCTGGGGAGAACACAGTGGTGATACATTGAAGAAGATATTTTTGTTAAACATGGCATATTGAGCAAACACTTTTATCTCTGGCATCTCTCCAAAAAAACCTAACTAAAACAACAGTAAGGGAACTAATTGCGCCCCAAGTACAAAATGAATGGGACACAAAATCAAAATAACCAAAGGCTACAGGCCAAAAAGCAGAAGAATGAGAGAATCTAACCTGTCAGGTGTGGGCTTATTTCAACTAGTAGCAGAGACAACAGAGTAACCCAATTTACCCTCCACAAAATGTCTCCTGTAAGCTTAATAATCACCAATATCAGCTGTCTAGAGCTATGGAAATGAAGGTGGGGGCAAAGAGGAAAAAGACTAAGTAGATCATTTAAGAAGCTAGATAAGAGGTTCCCATCTTCTCTTGGCTCAGCTGAGCAACTTCTCCCCCATAGCCTGCTGGTAAATTAGAGGTAGCAGTGTCATCCTTGGATGGGGTAAAAGACCAGACACAGTTGAGAGTGGAGATTTGATAGGATACTCCTCTGCCACAAGCCTTAAGTGTGTCTGCAGCCAGAAGCATATAGTCCAGACATAAAGTTCACAGTCCAAGAGAAAAAAACTTAAAGCTCTCAGTGAAAAGTCTAACCAGTTCCATCTATAATAAAACCCACCAACATACACACCTGATTAGCATTTAATCAGGCTTTCTGTATTATCCTATTAAATGAGTATTTAGTAAAAGGTATCACATGAAATTCAAGGATAATGCCATGCAGGAGTCAAAGAAGGAAGCAAACAGTAACAATATCTTGGAGGAAACAAGGACTCTTCCAGGAGAGGAAAATGTAGAAAACAAACAAAAAAACCCACATCTGCTCTAATAATACACTTAGTAAAATAAAAGAAGAAAATACATCCCTCAAATAGAATAGAGTGGTAAGACAAAGAAGATAAACAGAGAACAAAAAAATATCTGGAAACATATCTAAGAAGGCAAAAATGTTAACGTGGAATAAAGGGACAGAACCATAAAGTTGTGCATAATTGTAATAACCTTTCAGAAAGTAGAAGAAAATAAATATTTTGTAACATGTAATGCCATAGAAGTTTTGCCTTTTAAGTACTCTTTCTCAGGAAAATGCTAGAAGACGAATTACAAAGAAGTAAACAGGAAATGAGAAGACATGGAATATAGGAATCAAAGCAGAAAAGGAAAGCCCCAACTTGGTAATGGAAAGAAATATCAGAATAAAAATAGCACTGCAGTCCCAGAGACAAATTAGCTCAGAATGGAGCAGGCAAGANATCTAAGAAGGCAAAAATGTTAACGTGGAATAAAGGGACAGAACCATAAAGTTGTGCATAATTGTAATAACCTTTCAGAAAGTAGAAGAAAATAAATATTTTGTAACATGTAATGCCATAGAAGTTTTGCCTTTTAAGTACTCTTTCTCAGGAAAATGCTAGAAGACGAATTACAAAGAAGTAAACAGGAAATGAGAAGACATGGAATATAGGAATCAAAGCAGAAAAGGAAAGCCCCAACTTGGTAATGGAAAGAAATATCAGAATAAAAATAGCACTGCAGTCCCAGAGACAAATTAGCTCAGAATGGAGCAGGCAAGAAAGAGCAAAAAGAAAGTTTCTTTCAGAAGATAAAAGTAATTTAAAGTATGACTTTTTTCAACATATTGAGGAGAAATTTATACAAAATAGATTAGAATTTAGGAATAAATCAGTCATCAGACATTGGGACAATACACATACAAAAAGTAAGACCATTCTTAATTCCTGGAAAACCAAGAAGTTTTGCAAGAAAGAAAAAGTAGTCATGGTATAGCTGCTGCTGCTAAGTCGCCTCAGTCGTGTCCGACTCTGTGTAGTCCCACAGACGGCAGCCCACCAGGCTCCACCGTCCATGGGATTCTCCAGGCAAGAACACTGGAGTGGGTTGCCATTTCCTTCTCCAATTCATGAAAGTGAAACGTGAAAGTGAAGTCACTCAGTCGTGTCCGACTCCTCGTGACCCCATGGACTGCAGCCTACCAGGCTCCTCCATCCATGGGATTTTCTAGGCAAGAGTACTGGAGTGACTTGCCATTACCTTCTCCGAGTCATGGTATAGAACGTGGCTTAAATGTGAATAACACTGACATTGATAATGAAGGGCTTCCCAGGTGGCACAGCGGCAAAGAATCTGCCTGTCAATGCAGGAAACACAGGTGATGGGGATTCAATCCCTTGGTTGGGCAGATTCCCTGGAATAAGAAATGGCAACCCACTCCAGTATTCTTTGCCTGGAAAATCCCACAGACAGATGAGCTGGAGCGCTACAGTCCTTGGGGTCACAAAGAGTGGGACGCAGCTCAGCATGCACATGTACACACATATAGTGATAATGATGCAATGCCTTGAATCTGATCTAGACAAAATTACATCATAATTATGGTGGTAGAATGGGGGGTGAGAAGGGAACATGTGTAAAGTGAGAAGCAAGAGAACCAAAAATCTAGTATTTATTCTTCCATAGTAAGAAGTCAACAGATAATGTTTTAAATGTGAAAATCAAGACATGCCAATGTAAGTGGATTATTAAGAAACATGAAGGTAGATACTAAAGGAAAATAAAATATTTGAAAGTTGCCATTTTCTAGAGCAGCAATTGAATGGGGATGGTAAGACAATCATAGTTTTTCATAATTAGTCTGGTAGAATGTGCATCTTTAAACGATGTGCTATGTGGGGAAAAAAAGAAAGCATTTCATATCTATAGTTCAGACTCATAGTTACACGTTCTCTTTTTAGAAGCCTGAAGCTAGCCTCAGGGACAGAAGGACCTTGTTAGAAGATGCCAATGAAGATAACATCTTCTGTTGAGCTATTTTGAGGACACAAAGCCTGCGGGAAAGACCAAAAGTATCCAGAGGAAGTAGCAGAATTAAGAAGGAATGCTTAAATTTCACTCCTTATTTTTGCACAATGAAGTATGTTCTCATTTTCTATGCCCCATGAGGGAAAGGCATGGAAACACTTTCTACTTTCTTTTATGACCTCAGATAAAATTAGGAGAAGGTATGGTGCATAGGAGGCTCAGCCACTTCTGAGGATGCTTCTTCTTTCTGCACAGATTGCCCTCAGGGCCGAGGTGTCCTCTGCTTGTCCAGGAGCATGCATTCCAGGCAGTGCAGAGGGAGGCCAGCAGTTTGAGGATATGCTTTGTTTCAGATAGGAGATATACTGGGTGATTACTGAACATAATAACTACATAGTCTCCAATTTGCATTTATCAGTAAAAAAACAGACATTTTAACTCCATGTGTATCATTCCTGTATCTTATTTTTTCAACTGGCTTCAAACTCAGGAGAAAAAAATTAAGAATGTATTTTTTATAAAATCACCCTCAAAACCCAACAGACACTATTGCCTTCTAGGATACTGAGAGCTCCTTGACAAGCAAGAACATGGAGCAGGAGCAACTTCACGGACGCCGTGAGATGCGCCTCGTGCTCCTTTCAGAAGTGAAGCCTTGGTTTCCAGCTCCTGGGAGCACTGCTAACAAACAGCCTTCTGCATGAATTGCCTCACTAAAGAGAGTTGCCTTGACTAAAAGGCAAACCACAATGAGATAACACCTCACACCTGTCAGAATGACTGTTATCAAAAAGACAACAAGTAACAAGTGCTGGCAAGGATGTGGAGAAAAGCTCACCTTTGTGCACTGCTGGTGGGAATGTAAGTTGGTATGTGTTGCCGGTGTGCATACATGTGCTTCAGTCACATCTGACTCTTTGTGACCCTTCAGACAGTAGCCTCCCAGGCTCTTCTGTCCATGGAAGTGTCCAAGCAAGAATACTGGAGTGGCTTGCCATGCCTTCTTCCAGGGGATTTCCTCGACCCAAGGATCGAACTCATATCTCCTGTGGCTCCTGAACTGGCAGGTGCATTCTTCACTGCTGAGTCACCAGGGAAGCTGGTAAATTGGTATAGCCACTATGGAAAACAGTATGTGTGCGTGCGTGTAAAGTTGCTTCAGTCACGTCCAACTCTTGGCGACCCTATGGACCCTTTGGACAGAGGTGCTGGGCTCCTCTGTACATGGGAGTGGGATGACAGTCCCTCCTCCAGGGGATCTTTCTGACCCAGGAATCAAACCTGCCTCCTATGGCTCCTGCATTGCTGGTGGAATCTTTGCCACTGAGACTCCAGGGAAGCTTGAAAAACAGTATGGAGGTTCCTAAAAATAGAGCTACCACACAATTCAGCAGATCCACTTCTAGGCATTTACTTGAAGAAAACAAAAACACTAATTTGAAAAAATATATGTGTCCAATGTTCATTGCACCATTATTTACAACAGCCCACACACGGAAGCAACCTCAGTGTGCATCCATAGATGAAAGGACACAGAAGATGTGACATATCTTGTCTTGCTATATTTCACTGTTAACTGAACCCAGGGTACACAGGGCGTGAGCAGGGAAGCAGGAAGACTCAAGGAGTCATAGGAACTGCAGACAGGTTTATTCTCTCTAGGCTGGCACAGCAGCTGTATTGCAGCCATGCTGTATTCCTTGATGGCTAACCCAGAGGACACAGCCAAAATGCAGCGTCCACGGTTTTTCAGGTGGAGCTTATATATACTTTCAGAGCAACAGTGGCCTGTGGCCCAGCGGGGACCTGCTGACACACACACACAGTGCTATAAGTGATCTCAGCTGCCACATGACCATGTATTTACAAAATGTGGCAGGACAGCGAGAAGCCCTGGGGCGAGAGAGCCTGCCCACCGCCATGTTACCTAATTTGCTCTTTCCCTACATATCTATATACCTATATCTAGACAGAGGGATCGATAGAATATTACTCAACCATTAAAGAGAATAATACCTAGCATTTGTGATAACATGGATGGACTTGGAGGGTATTATGTTAAATGAAATAAATCAAACAGTAAGATAAATGCAGTATGAACTCATTTGTCGAATCTAATAAACAGTACAAATAAACCAACATAACAAAACAGGAACAGATTCATAGATACAGAGAACAAAAAGCCTGTTGCCATATGGGAGGGGATGGGGAAATGTGTGAAATAGGTGAAGGGGACTGAGAGCTACAAACTTCCAGTTATAAAATCAGTAAGTCACAGTAATGTTAAATACAGCATAGTGAATACAGTCAATACTACTATAATAACTTGATATGATGACAGATGGTAACTAGACTTATAGTGATCATTTTGTGATGCACAAAAACATAGAATCACTATGTTATACACCTGAAAGTAATTATAATACTGTAAGTCAATTATACTTCAATTAAAAAGAACTGCATGGGAGATGACTTCAGAAAAACAAGAAACTATATCACAACATCTCTTATCCTTAAGGCAAACTCTGCTTCCTAATCAATACTACCTAATTCTACTTTTTTGTGTGTGACAAGAGTTGATTCCAACAGCACTCCATAATAAACTTTCTGAAAACTTATCTCCATTTCAGAATCAGATCCCCCAAAATTTCAACTTTCAAAAGGGAGCAAAGTGTTATTATGTAGCTAAATCCTCATGGGGCCTTTGCAGATTATGACAGTTAACACTGAGTCTTTAATATGCATCAGTTATTCTGTTCAGCATTCTACAAGTATCACCTCTTTCCTGTGTATGTATGTGTGGTGACAACACCATGGGTAAATATCACTATCACATCCAGGAAAAGGACAGTAAATTTCAGAGAGGTTAAGTAACTCACAAATAGCTGAGCTGATGCCTTAAGTCAATTGGTCTTCCATAACTATCCTCTTAAGCTCCTTGCCAGAGTTCTTTCTTTAAAAAAAAAAATGCCAATTTCTACTGCCCTGGCCATTTAAGGTTGGGAGAAGTTCCAGTAGTCATGTATGGATGTGAGAGTTGGACTGTAAAGAAAGCTGAGCACTGAAGAATTGATGCTTTTGAACTGCGGTGTTGGAGAAGATTCTTGAGAGTCCCCTGGACTGCAAAGGGACCCAACCAGTCCATCCTAAAGGAAATCAGTCCTGAATATTCATTGGAAGGACTGATGTCGAAGCTGAAACTCCAATACTTCGGCCACCTGATGCACAGAACTGACTCATTTGAAAGGACCCTGATGCTGGGAAAGATTGAAGGCGGGAGGAGAAGGGGATGACAGAGGATGAGATGGTTGGATGGCATCACCAACTCAATGGACATGGGTTTGAGTAAACTCCAGGAGTTGGTGATGGACAGGGAGGCCTGGCGTGCTTCAGTCCATGGGGTCACAAAGAGTTGGACACGACTGAGTGACTGAACTGAACTGAACTGAAGTTAATCAATGAGGAGCCCTCTTTAGGTAAAATATTCTCTTCTCTACCCACTCCAGTGTTCTTGCCTGGAGAATCCCAGGGACGGGGGAGCCTGGTGGTGATCACACAGAGTTGGACACGATTGAAGTGACTTAGCAGACTTAGCAGCTACATATCTTGCCTGAGAATGTAAATCATTTGAAACTTAATGTTATACACCTGAAAGTAATTATAATACTGTAAGTCAATTATACTTCAATTAAAAAGAACTGCATGGGAGATGACTTCAGAAAAACAAGAAACTATATCACAACATCTCTTATCCTTAAGGCAAACTCTGCTTCCTAATCAATACTACCTAATTCTACTTTTTTGTGTGTGACAAGAGTTGATTCCAACAGCACTCCATAATAAACTTTCTGAAAACTTATCTCCATTTCAGAATCAGATCCCCCAAAATTTCAACTTTCAAAAGGGAGCAAAGTGTTATTATGTAGCTAAATCCTCATGGGGCCTTTGCAGATTATGACAGTTAACACTGAGTCTTTAATATGCATCAGTTATTCTGTTCAGCATTCTACAAGTATCACCTCTTTCCTGTGTATGTATGTGTGGTGACAACACCATGGGTAAATATCACTATCACATCCAGGAAAAGGACAGTAAATTTCAGAGAGGTTAAGTAACTCACAAATAGCTGAGCTGATGCCTTAAGTCAATTGGTCTTCCATAACTATCCTCTTAAGCTCCTTGCCAGAGTTCTTTCTTTAAAAAAAAAAATGCCAATTTCTACTGCCCTGGCCATTTAAGGTTGGGAGAAGTTCCAGTAGTCATGTATGGATGTGAGAGTTGGACTGTAAAGAAAGCTGAGCACTGAAGAATTGATGCTTTTGAACTGCGGTGTTGGAGAAGATTCTTGAGAGTCCCCTGGACTGCAAAGGGACCCAACCAGTCCATCCTAAAGGAAATCAGTCCTGAATATTCATTGGAAGGACTGATGTCGAAGCTGAAACTCCAATACTTCGGCCACCTGATGCACAGAACTGACTCATTTGAAAGGACCCTGATGCTGGGAAAGATTGAAGGCGGGAGGAGAAGGGGATGACAGAGGATGAGATGGTTGGATGGCATCACCAACTCAATGGACATGGGTTTGAGTAAACTCCAGGAGTTGGTGATGGACAGGGAGGCCTGGCGTGCTTCAGTCCATGGGGTCACAAAGAGTTGGACACGACTGAGTGACTGAACTGAACTGAACTGAAGTTAATCAATGAGGAGCCCTCTTTAGGTAAAATATTCTCTTCTCTACCCACTCCAGTGTTCTTGCCTGGAGAATCCCAGGGACGGGGGAGCCTGGTGGTGATCACACAGAGTTGGACACGATTGAAGTGACTTAGCAGACTTAGCAGCTACATATCTTGCCTGAGAATGTAAATCATTTGAAACTTAGAAACAGTATCTCAAGTCTATCACTATCTTCTCTATGTGAATTAAGGATAGCTAACATTTTGAGATTTTTGTTTGCTCAACCATTAGCCTGTGACAGCTGAGTTGTTCTATGAATAAATTATAGAAGTATGACAGAAAACAAGGTAAATAGAGGAAAAAAGTATTCCTCCTCCTCCAAACTCTATAGTCTTTGTGTGTGTGTGTGTGTGTGTGTGTGTGTGTGTGTGTGTGTGTGTGTGTGTGTAGTTCTCACTGGTACTATTCTTCAAAACTAGCTCCTTTTGAAGGAATCTATGCTTCTCATCCTAACTCGTGGTCCTCATGAGCTCTCCATGGTACTGAATGCAGTTCTTTCCAAAGAAAATCAAGGACAGATTATTGGAAATAAAAGCAAATTTAGAGCTGATCTGCTCACTGTCTGAAGTGAATTTGGCCTTTCATGAGATACAGAATATCTCCAATGCTTGATACAGAAAAGTTTATCTTTTATAAATTTGGTTAGTACAGCCTAGTTTAGGTATTGATTGGAGTCAGGTAGGACACTCTATCTGCATTTATAGATGACACTCAATCACTCTCTAACACTCCACCTCAATTATACCAATGATAATTTTGAAACATAGTACAGCATTTTGACACAGATCCATCATACTCTCATCCACATCCCCAGTCCGGCAAACAGGTTCCTGCAAGGGATGTGACTAGACTACAGTACAGCTGGATGAGCCATACTTATTTTATGAGTCTGTTACTGTACAGAATAGTGATATCCTATACAAATAAGATGTGAGGCACATCTGTGATTTTACACATTTTAGTAGCCACTCTAAAATATAAAAAGAACAGGGGACATTAATTTTAAATAATGTATGGATACCCATAGGTATCTAAAATACTGCCATTTAACATGCAAACTATTAAAAATAGTAATATATAAGTCATGTCCTTTTTTAATACTCAATTTTGAAATCTGGTATGTATTTTACACTTACACATATGCACATGTGGGCCAGTACATTTCAGTTGCTGAATGGTACATGTGGTTAGTGGCTACTGTTCTGGAAAATACAAGTATAGATTCCAGACTAAGAATATGACCAAGCAGTTTAATAGAGATCTGCCAAGTACAGCAGGACCACTGCTGTGCTACACACACCAGTGTAATACAAAATTTCCAGTAACTACACTAGTCCTGACTTCTTTTTCTCACCATCCAACCTTAAGTTCATCTTTGTCCCAAACCAACTGTGACTGTCTAACTTCATTAAAGTTATTGAGTAACCCAGTCCTGTAACCTGCAGCCTAAAATAATCTACTTCAAGAAGCTGAAATTGCACCCATGCTCCAAAGAGAAAATAATAAACCATCCAACCATAGAGAAGTGTGGAACACATAGAACAGGGCTAAATATCCCATTTCAATCTTGGGTTTCACCTCTTAGAAGTTACCCGACTCTCAGAAGTTCCCTGAACCTGTTTACTACCTTAGAACAGCAATTTAGGTGGTGCCTCCTTCCCCAGAACCTGCTGTGATTACTTACCCTCCTCTGCCACTTCTCAAATAACTGCCAAAACCTAAAAGGAAAACTCGGATGGCCTCCAGGCTTCAGAATCTCAGACAAGGAGAACAGTGAAAGTACCTCCCTTCAATCATTATTCTGTTTGCAGAAAATGAGCAAAACTCTGGAGTAAACAAATTTTACAGGCTCCTTCTTTTTATACTTCCTGAATGTTAACAATTTCATGTGTGTGCATGTGTATTTGGGTATCTTTGTCTAACTATATGTTTGCATTTGATACTACATCCTTCTCCATGGAACTCAGAGATGAGCTGAATGTATGCATCTCGTATGCATGTCTTTGGAATTGCAGAAGTAGTGTTTTTTTTTTTTTTGTCAGGTTTAACATAAATTATAGAAATACAGATATACAGACTGATGACTTATTTTTCCAGTGTTATTAGGAAACTATCCATTTCATATAAATAACTTTTCCATATAATTTAAGTGTAATTTGATTTGTTCTGCTTCATGACACTAAGGCATGTGATGTAAAGACTTTACAACAACCCTATAAAGCAGCCCCATTTCACAAATTAGGAAATTAAGATCAAGGAGGTGAAACAAATTTAAACATGGAACTACTGCTTAGGCATTGTGTTATCATAGACTTACCCATTATATAGCTTTGCCTCCGTGATAAAACTCTTATTGGTCCACCATTTCTAATGATCTCTCCTAAGAAGCTTAGCTTTATGAGCCATGCTATTTTCTCTGTTCTGAAGTAGTTATACCTCCCCAAACTACAAAAGGGCATAGGATTTGTAAGAGCTTTTTTGCTTCTTAGATAACTGTTTAACTAATTTCAACTGCTTTGTTGAATGAGACCACTGGCAACAGGACCTATGGACAAGAAAGGCATTTCATTATGACTTTTTTCAGAGTGAGAATTAGGGCTAACCTCAGTGTGCTAACTCTCAGTGGTAAAGAATATGCCTGCCAATGCAGGAGACACATGTTCAATCCCTGGGTTGGTAAGATTCCCCGGAGAAGAAAATAGCAATCTATTACAGTATTCTTGCCTGAGAAATCCCATGGACAAAGGAGCCTTGTGGGCTACAGTCCATGGGAGCCAGTCCATGGGTTGTGAAACAGTTAGAAATGACTTAGTGACTAAACAACAATAAAGCTAACTCTTAAATCAGAGGTTAATCACCTTTCTTGTGATGTGATTTAACTGAAGGCAAAAAAAAAAAAAAAAGCTCAGTTCAAATAATTTAGCAAATATTTCCTGGATTATCCTTATTCTCAAGACTTTATGTAAATACTTATCACGACATATACATATATGAGTGTTTATTCTTTTGAATACTTATATATTCCTTTGAATACTTATATATTCCTTTGAATACAAAGATGATAAGAATTCTACTGCAGCATTTTGAGTCCTGATAGAAAATTCCAGGAGCTTTGCTTAGTCAGACATTCATATTCTTACCACATTCCCCTTATAACCAATAGTACAGCTCTGGGCCAGTGGCAAAGACTATAGTTATACCTCATAAGGGCTATGGAAAATTTTGTACCTAAGGAAAACAACCTGAATTTGTACATAAACAAAATTGTGATTTTGACCGTATTCTTACCATGAATTCTATATGTTCCTTAAGCATGTGAAAGTGAAAGTTGCTCAGTCATATCCGATTCTTTCTGACCCCATGGATTATACTGTCCATGGAATTCTCCAGGCCAGAATACTGGAGTGGGTAGCTGTTCCCTTCTCCAGGGGATCTTCCAAACCCAGGGATCAAACCCAGGTCTCCTGCATTGCAGGCAGATTCTTTACCAGCTAAGCCAAGGGAAGCCCAAGAATACTGGAGTGGGTAGTCTCTCCCTTCTCCAGTGCATCTTCCCAACCCAGGAATCAAACAGGGGTCTCCTGCATTGCAGGTGGATTCTGTACCAACTGAGCTATTAGGGAAGCCTTTACCTTGAGCATATATTGTCATAAATAACCAGAGTCACCAGAGAAACCAAAGAAAAGCATTCTTTAGATTTAAAAGGATGCATATATTTAATCAATAAATAATATTGATTAAGCTTTTGCACAAGGAATTGGGAACATAATCTTCTTGCATAATAGGAGTAAAAATATGGAACTAAAGCTAGGGAGCGAGAACTGAGATACTTATTTCAAGTTTTTGGTAACACCTGTGCTAGGCTCACTATCACTCGCACGGTCGGTATCTCCCTGCCCTCGGTGATGGGAGCACGGCCCAGAGCTAAGCTTTGGAAGCAAAGCTAAGGCAGCAGTCACAGCCCTGAAAGCCCCACAGTCATGAGGGACAGGACACTCTGACCTCTGAAAGCAGAGTCCACGTGACTTTGGCTTTGCATACATGGATCACCGACCTCTTGCTCCCTTTAAATTTATCATGGAATATGTAAGAAGCTAAAAGTAAATCCATATCCCCCAACTATATATATATACACACAAACTGTGGTCACTGATCTGCTGATAAGACCACTTGCTTTCCTGAAGTTCATCCCAAATATATTCATTCCTACACAGTGTGGAATAAAGAGAGTCGTAATTTATTTTAATATAGTTGGGTTTTTTTCTTTTTTTCTTTTTTTCTTTTTTTTTTTTTTTGCCTCTAGTCACACACACACACACAATTTAGCCTATTTCCCCTCTCTTTGAATCTTCACTGGTCCTGGGATTGCCTGTAACCAATAAGCAGCAGCAGAAGTGGTCTAATTTCCAGGGCCAGGTCTTAAAAAGACCTTCAGATTCCACTTTCTTGTGGCTGGGATTCTACTCTTGGATCCCAGAGGCCATGTTAGGTGGAGCTTAATTCACATAGAGAGGCCATGAGGAGGAGAAATAAGGAGCTCTGGCAGCCAGCTCGGCTGGGTGCTACCAGACAGTCAGCACCCACCGCCAGCCATGACGGAGCCATCTTGGAGGTTATAGTCTCATGCCCTCCGAAGACTGTAGTCCCACTGAATACTGTAACAGAGCAGAAGAACTGCCCAGCTGATACTAGTCAGACTCAGAACTGTGGGAGATCAGACATCACCACTGTTTGGGGCCATTAAGTTTGGGAACTGGTTTGCCATAGTGCAATCAATAACTTAGAACTCCCATCTCTATTCAACTTTTACCCTCCATCAGGCTCTTACTATACTATTGTGGAAGTCCACTCCCAAGCATCTAATACTAAATAACACTCAATGAATACTAGCTGAATGTGTGAGGGTGTGTGAGGGTGTGTGTGTGTATGTGTGTGTAGAGTTCACTTCACTGTACACCCCAAGAAAGTTGCTTTAGAAAAGCAACGGGGAACCGCATACCCTTAATGTTTTTACACCACTCAGGGGACAGCACAATTCTTTCTTGGCCATCACAATACCAACTGAGAAGAACTGCAGAAGGGTGACACTGCTAAGCACATTTTTATAAGCTCCTGCTGCTGATAGCTCCCACTGGGGCGCTGCCAGCCCTCTCCAGGCTCCATACCAATATATGCAGCTGAGTTCCCTGTGGGTTTCCTATTGTCATGACTAGGAGAGAACATTTACTTTCCTCAAACTAGGTTGTGTCTTTGACCTAAACTCCAGAATTCAAATAGGAAAGACTGTGATAATGAGGCTGCACTGTCAAAAGACTAGAAAACATTTTAGAGGCTCAATGTACAGATCATTCCAATGATAATCAGAGATTAAGATATTTCATTCATGCAGTTTTTTTCTATTCTATTTTTATAGGCTTTAGGTCTTTCCTATACATGTTAACACCACAGGCATCTTCTTTTTGATTTCACTACCCTCAAAGTACTAAAGACCCTAGCTAGGGGGTCTTTTAATGATCTGTTTAAACAATGCATCTCACATTTGGACAGTTCCTTTTAATTTTGAAAGTACTTTAAAAATACTGCCTCCTTTGTCTCTCTTTTTTTTTTTTTTATGAATAAAACTCTTGCTTTGGGTCTTTTAAGGTCTGCCTTCTAAGGAACGTGATGGTGTAGGGGCTACTGATCTAGCAGATGTGTGCCTGCTCCTCTCAGATGTTTCTCAGCCCATTGTCTTCTTCCAGGCATTTGTACAGGCAGGAAATATACAGATGCACTTTATTCTGGGATTTGTAGTAGCTAATCACTTTCCAACAATTATTTTGAAAACGCAGTGGCATCATGGATGCTTTACAATTATGCATATCCACAAGAGGGGAAGTACTGCTTTACTTTCTTCAGCTGTGAAAGCATAAGGAGTTGCATGTCAAGCAGGCCCAGGTGAGCAGCCTGATGAGACAGAATCAGCAGACTCTGCAGGCTCTTGTTTCATTAGAGATGTTGGAAGTGAAGACTCCACTTTGATGTCTCTCCCATGTTGGAGAAACAGCCCTTTGTATCCACAGTTCCACATCTTCAGTGAAGGCAGAATCTGTGAATATGGAGGATGACTGTCCTAAGTCATTTTGTATCAGGGACTTGAGCATAGACTGATTTTGGTATCTCTGGGGGACCCTGAAACCACTATTCCTGAAACCACGTGGATACTGAGAGAAGACTGTACTCCCACCATCATGGAATAAGTCCCTGGGAACCCATGTGCCTTAGCTGAGTGTATATGGGATTTTATTCCTTGCCCTCAACATCACTCTCCTCTAAGCATTCCATGCACAATTTCTGGCCCCTCACTAGTCTGTCTTTTTTTAACCATAAAAGACCACTTTTTCACCTCCAACCTCCAGAGGATGGTTTTGATGAGTGGAAACAGAGAGAGAATACGAAAGAATAAATCACAAAGCAAACTTTTGGAGAAAAACTTCATCACATCATAGTGTATTCTTTCCGAGGTAAAGCTCTGACTTCGTATACCAACTCCAACACTTGGCACTCTGGGAAAGCCATTTAATTTCTCAAATGTGCATTTATAAATTAGAGTAGGAGGGGTATTTAATGCATAGAAGTGTTATGACATAACAGCGGGTTTGATCCCTGGGTCCAGAAGTTCCCCTGGAGAAGGAAACTGCAACCCACTGCATTATTCTTGCCTGGGAAATGCTACAGACAGAGGAACCTGGCGGGCTATAGTCCACGAAGTAGCAAAGAGCTGGGCACAAGTTAGTGATTAAACAACAACAACACGAAAAAAAAAAAAAAAGCTCAGTTCAAATAATTTAGCAAATATTTCCTGGATTATCCTTATTCTCAAGACTTTATGTAAATACTTATCACGACATATACATATATGAGTGTTTATTCTTTTGAATACTTATATATTCCTTTGAATACTTATATATTCCTTTGAATACAAAGATGATAAGAATTCTACTGCAGCATTTTGAGTCCTGATAGAAAATTCCAGGAGCTTTGCTTAGTCAGACATTCATATTCTTACCACATTCCCCTTATAACCAATAGTACAGCTCTGGGCCAGTGGCAAAGACTATAGTTATACCTCATAAGGGCTATGGAAAATTTTGTACCTAAGGAAAACAACCTGAATTTGTACATAAACAAAATTGTGATTTTGACCGTATTCTTACCATGAATTCTATATGTTCCTTAAGCATGTGAAAGTGAAAGTTGCTCAGTCATATCCGATTCTTTCTGACCCCATGGATTATACTGTCCATGGAATTCTCCAGGCCAGAATACTGGAGTGGGTAGCTGTTCCCTTCTCCAGGGGATCTTCCAAACCCAGGGATCAAACCCAGGTCTCCTGCATTGCAGGCAGATTCTTTACCAGCTAAGCCAAGGGAAGCCCAAGAATACTGGAGTGGGTAGTCTCTCCCTTCTCCAGTGCATCTTCCCAACCCAGGAATCAAACAGGGGTCTCCTGCATTGCAGGTGGATTCTGTACCAACTGAGCTATTAGGGAAGCCTTTACCTTGAGCATATATTGTCATAAATAACCAGAGTCACCAGAGAAACCAAAGAAAAGCATTCTTTAGATTTAAAAGGATGCATATATTTAATCAATAAATAATATTGATTAAGCTTTTGCACAAGGAATTGGGAACATAATCTTCTTGCATAATAGGAGTAAAAATATGGAACTAAAGCTAGGGAGCGAGAACTGAGATACTTATTTCAAGTTTTTGGTAACACCTGTGCTAGGCTCACTATCACTCGCACGGTCGGTATCTCCCTGCCCTCGGTGATGGGAGCACGGCCCAGAGCTAAGCTTTGGAAGCAAAGCTAAGGCAGCAGTCACAGCCCTGAAAGCCCCACAGTCATGAGGGACAGGACACTCTGACCTCTGAAAGCAGAGTCCACGTGACTTTGGCTTTGCATACATGGATCACCGACCTCTTGCTCCCTTTAAATTTATCATGGAATATGTAAGAAGCTAAAAGTAAATCCATATCCCCCAACTATATATATATACACACAAACTGTGGTCACTGATCTGCTGATAAGACCACTTGCTTTCCTGAAGTTCATCCCAAATATATTCATTCCTACACAGTGTGGAATAAAGAGAGTCGTAATTTATTTTAATATAGTTGGGTTTTTTTCTTTTTTTCTTTTTTTCTTTTTTTTTTTTTTTGCCTCTAGTCACACACACACACACAATTTAGCCTATTTCCCCTCTCTTTGAATCTTCACTGGTCCTGGGATTGCCTGTAACCAATAAGCAGCAGCAGAAGTGGTCTAATTTCCAGGGCCAGGTCTTAAAAAGACCTTCAGATTCCACTTTCTTGTGGCTGGGATTCTACTCTTGGATCCCAGAGGCCATGCTAGGTGGAGCTTAATTCACATAGAGAGGCCATGAGGAGGAGAAATAAGGAGCTCTGGCAGCCAGCTCGGCTGGGTGCTACCAGACAGTCAGCACCCACCGCCAGCCATGACGGAGCCATCTTGGAGGTTATAGTCTCATGCCCTCCGAAGACTGTAGTCCCACTGAATACTGTAACAGAGCAGAAGAACTGCCCAGCTGATACTAGTCAGACTCAGAACTGTGGGAGATCAGACATCACCACTGTTTGGGGCCATTAAGTTTGGGAACTGGTTTGCCATAGTGCAATCAATAACTTAGAACTCCCATCTCTATTCAACTCTTACCCTCCATCAGGCTCTTACTATACTATTGTGGAAATCCACTCCCAAGCATCTAATACTAAATAACACTCAATGAATACTAGCTGAATGTGTGAGGGTGTGTGTGTGTATNAATAACTTAGAACTCCCATCTCTATTCAACTTTTACCCTCCATCAGGCTCTTACTATACTATTGTGGAAGTCCACTCCCAAGCATCTAATACTAAATAACACTCAATGAATACTAGCTGAATGTGTGAGGGTGTGTGAGGGTGTGTGTGTGTATGTGTGTGTAGAGTTCACTTCACTGTACACCCCAAGAAAGTTGCTTTAGAAAAGCAACGGGGAACCGCATACCCTTAATGTTTTTACACCACTCAGGGGACAGCACAATTCTTTCTTGGCCATCACAATACCAACTGAGAAGAACTGCAGAAGGGTGACACTGCTAAGCACATTTTTATAAGCTCCTGCTGCTGATAGCTCCCACTGGGGCGCTGCCAGCCCTCTCCAGGCTCCATACCAATATATGCAGCTGAGTTCCCTGTGGGTTTCCTATTGTCATGACTAGGAGAGAACATTTACTTTCCTCAAACTAGGTTGTGTCTTTGACCTAAACTCCAGAATTCAAATAGGAAAGACTGTGATAATGAGGCTGCACTGTCAAAAGACTAGAAAACATTTTAGAGGCTCAATGTACAGATCATTCCAATGATAATCAGAGATTAAGATATTTCATTCATGCAGTTTTTTTCTATTCTATTTTTATAGGCTTTAGGTCTTTCCTATACATGTTAACACCACAGGCATCTTCTTTTTGATTTCACTACCCTCAAAGTACTAAAGACCCTAGCTAGGGGGTCTTTTAATGATCTGTTTAAACAATGCATCTCACATTTGGACAGTTCCTTTTAATTTTGAAAGTACTTTAAAAATACTGCCTCCTTTGTCTCTCTTTTTTTTTTTTTTATGAATAAAACTCTTGCTTTGGGTCTTTTAAGGTCTGCCTTCTAAGGAACGTGATGGTGTAGGGGCTACTGATCTAGCAGATGTGTGCCTGCTCCTCTCAGATGTTTCTCAGCCCATTGTCTTCTTCCAGGCATTTGTACAGGCAGGAAATATACAGATGCACTTTATTCTGGGATTTGTAGTAGCTAATCACTTTCCAACAATTATTTTGAAAACGCAGTGGCATCATGGATGCTTTACAATTATGCATATCCACAAGAGGGGAAGTACTGCTTTACTTTCTTCAGCTGTGAAAGCATAAGGAGTTGCATGTCAAGCAGGCCCAGGTGAGCAGCCTGATGAGACAGAATCAGCAGACTCTGCAGGCTCTTGTTTCATTAGAGATGTTGGAAGTGAAGACTCCACTTTGATGTCTCTCCCATGTTGGAGAAACAGCCCTTTGTATCCACAGTTCCACATCTTCAGTGAAGGCAGAATCTGTGAATATGGAGGATGACTGTCCTAAGTCATTTTGTATCAGGGACTTGAGCATAGACTGATTTTGGTATCTCTGGGGGACCCTGAAACCACTATTCCTGAAACCACGTGGATACTGAGAGAAGACTGTACTCCCACCATCATGGAATAAGTCCCTGGGAACCCATGTGCCTTAGCTGAGTGTATATGGGATTTTATTCCTTGCCCTCAACATCACTCTCCTCTAAGCATTCCATGCACAATTTCTGGCCCCTCACTAGTCTGTCTTTTTTTAACCATAAAAGACCACTTTTTCACCTCCAACCTCCAGAGGATGGTTTTGATGAGTGGAAACAGAGAGAGAATACGAAAGAATAAATCACAAAGCAAACTTTTGGAGAAAAACTTCATCACATCATAGTGTATTCTTTCCGAGGTAAAGCTCTGACTTCGTATACCAACTCCAACACTTGGCACTCTGGGAAAGCCATTTAATTTCTCAAATGTGCATTTATAAATTAGAGTAGGAGGGGTATTTAATGCATAGAAGTGTTATGACATAACAGCGGGTTTGATCCCTGGGTCCAGAAGTTCCCCTGGAGAAGGAAACTGCAACCCACTGCATTATTCTTGCCTGGGAAATGCTACAGACAGAGGAACCTGGCGGGCTATAGTCCACGAAGTAGCAAAGAGCTGGGCACAAGTTAGTGATTAAACAACAACAACACGGCTACTGTGTAGAGCACGTCAGTGTTCAACTAACTGTTATTATTCATCTTGCACTCCACAGATACTGCTTAGCAAGGGCTATGGGCTGACTCTGTCAGCACTGACAAGGTTAGGGCACAGACTGGCCATGTGTGGGAAGCATGACATCCATCCTGGAGACATTAAGTAGCTTGGGGCATAAAAAGAACGTAAGAGAAGTGCACACTGAGTGGGAATGTATGTGGTCAGAGATTTCTTAGAGGTGGCAGACTGTATACTGCCACATATATATGGAATTTAGAAAGACGGTAATGATAACCCTGGATGCGAGACAGCAAAAGAGACACAGGGGTATAGAACGGACTTTTGGACTCTGAGGGAGAGGGAGAGGGTGGAACGATGTGGGAGAATGGCACTGAAACATGTATACTACCACGTAAGAAGCGAATCGCCAGTCTATGTTCGATACAGGATACAGGATGCTTGGGGCTGGTGCATGAGGATGATCCAGAGAGATGATATGGGGTGGAAGGTAGGAGGGGGGTTCAGGATTGGGAACTCATGTACACCCATGGTGGATTCATGTCAATGTATGGCAAAACCAATACAGTATTGTAAAGTAAAATAAAGTAAAAAAAAAATTAAAAAATAATAAAATTCTACACCTGAAAAAAAAAATAAAGAAAGGGCAAAGTTTTGGTAAATGGTAGAGGGAAAGAGAAAATAAATTCATGAGCATAGAGTTGGGGGTGACCTTGGCTCTATATGAAAGGTCACACAAAGATCTGGATGTGTGCAAGGTGAAGGAAACTGCACTGACCAGCCTCTTATATTCTACCCCCCTATAAAATAAATCTCCTGTACTCTCTTCCAACTTCTTCAATACCAAACAAGGTATAATAAACCCTAGGGGTAAATGATACAAAGAAGCAAGTATTTTACAAGTACCAGGACGCAAGAGAGCATACTAGGAAAGCATGCAGTGACAGCTCCAGTCACACATGGAGTTTAATTAAACAGAGGAGGCAGTTAGCTGAGGGTGTTTCTACCTTTGGACACGAATGAGAATAATACTCCTGTGATGTATACAAATAAGCATGAGAACTGTATATCCTGACACTGGTGTTTGAACCCTATTCTTGTTCATTCCTGTCCCCTTCATTGTCTCTAATATACTTGATGACTGTTTTACATTAAATTTTGGATAGGAGAAATAAGAATGGAATTAAAAGGAGTACATCAAGGCTGTATATTATCACCCTGCTTCTTTAACTTATATGCAGAGTACACCATGAGACACGCTGGGCTGGAGGAAGCACAAGCTGGAATCAAAATTGCTGGGAGAAATATCAATAATCTCAGATATGCAGATGACACCACCTTTATGGCAGAAAGTGAAGAAGAACTAAAGAGCCTCCTGATGAAAGTGAAAGAGGAGAGTGAAAAAGTTGGCTTAAAGCTCAACATTCAGAAAACTAAGATCATGGCAAATAGATGGGGAAACAGTGGTTGATTTTATTTTTCTGGACTCCAAAATCACTATAGATGGCGATTGCAGCCAGGAAATGAAAAGACATTTACTCCTTGGGAGGAAAGTTATGACCAACCTAGACAGCATATTAAAAAGCAGAGACATTACTTTGCCAACAAAGGTCCATCTAGTCAAGGCTATGGTTCTTCCAGTGGTCATGTATGGATGTGAGAGTTGGACTGTGAAGAAAGCTGAGCACTGAAGAATGGATGTTTTTGAACTGTGGTGTTGGAGAAGACTCTTGAGAGTCCCTTGGACTGCAGGGAGATCCAACCAGTCCACCCTAAAGGTGATCAGTCCTGGGTGTTCATTGGAAAGACTGATGTTGAAGCTGAAACTCCAATTCTTGGGCCACCTGATGTGAAGATCTGACTCATTTGAAAAGACCCTGATGCTGGAAAAGATTGAGAGCAGGAGGAGAAGGTGACAACAGAGGATGAGATGGTTGGATAGCATCACCGACTCAATGGACATGAGTTTGAGTAGGTTCTAGGAGTTGGTGATGTGGTGTTGGAGAAGACTCTTGAGAGTCCCTTGGACTGCAGGGAGATCCAACCAGTCCACCCTAAAGGTGATCAGTCCTGGGTGTTCATTGGAAAGACTGATGTTGAAGCTGAAACTCCAATTCTTGGGCCACCTGATGTGAAGATCTGACTCATTTGAAAAGACCCTGATGCTGGAAAAGATTGAGAGCAGGAGGAGAAGGTGACAACAGAGGATGAGATGGTTGGATAGCATCACCGACTCGATGGACATGTGTTTGGGTGGACTCTGGGAGTTGGTGATGAACAGGGAGGCCTGGCGTGCTGCGGTTCATGGGCTCGCAAAGAGTCAGACACGACTGAGCGACTGAACTGAACAACTAGACAAAATCACAAGTTTCAAGGATACTAAAAAAGTTTGATGTATTAGAAATAAGTTCTCATTATGTTCAAAGGCCAAGCCAGTTAGGGAACAAAATAAGTGCTCTCTGTCCATTCCAAGAAGACTACAATAGCCAACACCCCTAATACCTCGCATAGATGCCCGCCAACTTAAACAAAGTACAGCCAAGATTTAGTAACCAAAAGCAAGGCAGTCTTAGCCAAAGCATTAAGCACATGACGCAACAATAGGAAATGAAGCATTTTAAGGCTAGGGAGAAAATAATATTTTTGATGATGGAGGAATCAAATTAAATTTATTTTTAAGTCATTTTGGCTGCTTGGTGTTTATCAAGAGACTATGGATGAAAGTGGGTTGGGTGTTAAGGAAAAGCAAGGGCTTCTTGAAGCCGAGAGACTCAAGACACATTTTCCTCGATACTATTTTGAACTTCATTCCCCCCATAAGCTTTCAAATTTCAATCACTACCCCACTGAGTCCGAGGAGAAATTGATAAAGAAAATAATATAGCAGACAATCACAAGTGAATTGAATTTGAGCACAATTGAGATGAACTGCAGTGTTTAAAAATAGAATCATTTCAAAAATGGGCTTAAGGGAGAGTGTTTTTCTTTTATGTGTTGCTTAAATGTTTGAGGTGAGAAAGAAGGGAAGGAATTAGAAGGGCAGGGACGGGAGGGGGGCAAGCTGTATCCTGACTTAGCTAAATATTTATTTAATTCCTCCCAGCTTTTAAACAAATTTTGGATACTCTTCAACCTACCTGAGCAGCATTAGAAAAGGAAATTGTTAAAATAAAATGATGTTGCCTATAATCACAAGTGAATTGAATTTTTCCACATGGGCTGTGGTGCGTAAAAGCCTTTTCTTTTTAAGACCGTATATAAAAATCGCTGAAATTTTGAAGAGGGAAAAACAGAATCATAGACTCTTAGAACTGATAGGGAACTTATAAATTATCTTACTCAGGTCCCAAATTGGGCTGTACCAGTAGGATCCTCAAAATAACTTTAAAATACTATTTCCTTTTCCTACTGAAGATCTACTGAATCAGACTCCCAGAGGCCGAAGCTCCAGACGAGGTCGTTTAGAAGCTCTCCATGAAATCTTTAAAGAAGACAGGCTGCTGTCTACTGATTCAACGCATCTCTCCTGATTTATAAAAGAGGAATCCAAACCACAGAGCAAAGAATTCATACAGATATAAAGTGACAAAGCAAAAACTGAACTTAGCATTCTTGAATCCTGATGCATTGCACTTCCCACTGCTCCAAAAGGAGAGGAATGCAGGACTAGAAACGTCCCTAGAGTAATCTAGATTAAAAGAAAGATCCCTAGGAAAGTGTGGGTATCCTCAGCTGACATTATACAGAATTTCCAGATCACGCACTGACAGGATCAGGTAAGAAGTGCTCGACCCTTTTCAAGGCTGGAAGCTGAAGACATCAGCCTGCATTAGTTGGTAATTGTAATGCTGTCTCTCTGGTTTTGGCCTCTTGGAGTGTAGGTTCACTGGGCAATAATCACTCTTTAATTACTGGGCAATGTAATAACCAGACTATAGCCCTGAAATGAGCTCAAGCCAAATGACAGGAAGATCCAGGTGCAAGGCCCTTACCCAGAAGGCTTATAAGCCAGGAAAAACCCAGTTCTGCAAAATATCTAGAGAACAAACCAAATCAACATTTCCTGTAAGCAGCTTTTTCTAATTTAGGAAGCTGCTCATGTCAGTAACAGCATCTCAGAATTTGGAGGGACCTTAAAATTCATTCAGTACAAACTTTCATCCAGTTTAGAATCGAGTCCACAACACCCATGCTAGGTGGTGGGCTGGACTCTGCTAGGACATGTTTGGTGATGTGAAAAGCTGTCTCATTTTTAAGGTAACCTATTTTGTGATTTCATCTTTCATTGCTTTGAAAGAAGTTACACTTATTAATAAAAAATTTTCTATTCTGTGATTTCCAAACTTTCATGCTCCTTCATGATGCGGGTTCTTTTTTTTTTTTTTTTTAATCTGTTTTCTTGTACTAAATAACAGCTCCTAAAATATTTGCAGAAAGCTATCAAATAACCCCCTTCTGTAACATCCTCAAACAAACAGAAGCGTGTCTGCTGATTTCAGCCATGTTCTACTATGTTAGTCTGTTGTGTATATTACGGTTGCTGCTGCTGCTAAGTCGCTTCAGTCGTGTCCGACTCTGTGCGACCCCATAGACAGCAGCCCACCAGGCTCCCCATCCCTGGGATTCTCCAGGCAAGAACACTGGAGTGGGTTGCCATTTCCTTCTCCAGTGCATGAAAGTGAAAAGTGAAAGTGAAGTCACTCATTCGTGTCCGACTCCTCGTGACCCCATGGACTGCAGCCTACCAGGCTCCTCCATCCATGGGACTTTCCAGGCAAGAGTACTGGAGTGGGGTGCCATCTCCTTCTCTGGTGTATATTTCTAGCATATGATTTATCGTATCCCAGGTAAGTGTATGGGACCTCCTCACCGATCAGACTGTGAGAAAGGACACCATGATGTATTTATGCATCCCTGTATCTCTAGTCTCCAACATAATGATATAGAAGAGGTATTTTAATGTTTTTGCTAATTGAATCACACCTCATCATACTTGTTACATCTTTGGAATAAATATTCTAAATTTCTTGAAACTCAAAGGTTCTTGAGATAAGCACTGTTTTGTTCATCACTATACCATAATGTGTACCACGGAGTACTAAATTAATATTGTTGAATTAATTTGGCAGTGTGTTCAAGGTCCTTCAAAATTCTTATTATTGGCTTCTTCTGGACACAACGCATTTTAAGGAATTATTTTAAAAATTAGCATCACCTCAAATGGGGTCTTGATGCACTGTGGGATTATTGCTTCCCCTGAGCTGGGTGTCATGGAGCTCAGATTTACACGTGGATTTTCAAATAGTCTTCTTATGCCTTCGGTTCAGATTGACCTTAAAGTTATTGAAATCTGAAAATCCTTTCTCATAAATATTAACAGTGATATTTGCCCAATCTTGAACAGCTACTAATTCTACCTAAAACATAAAGTAAATTTTAAGGTATATAAAAGGTAAAGTTCTATTAACATCTAAACATTTAATACACCATAGTGGTTAACTGATGCTTCACTGGTGGCTCAGATAATCAAGAATCTGCTGGCAATGCAACTATTCAGGTTCTAATCCTGGCCCTGTCACTTACTAGCTTTGTATCCTTGGATAAATTACACGACTTCTTTGACCATCAGTTTCTTTACCTATCAACTGGGCATAGTTATAATTCCATATTAAAGAGCAGACGTATTACCAACAAAAGTCCATATAGTCAAAGTTATGGTTTTTCCAGTAGTCACGTATGGACATGAGAGTTGGACCAAAAAGAAAGCTGAGTGCCGAAGAATCGATGCTTTTGAACTGTGGTGTTGGAGAAGACTCTTGAGAGTTCCTTGGACTGCAAGGAGATCCAACCAGTTCATCCTAAAGGAAATCAGTCCTGGGTGTTCATTGGAAGGACTGATGCTGAAGCTGAAACTCCAGTACTTTGGCCACCTCATGCGAAAAGTTGACTCATTGGAAAAGACCCTAATGCTGGGAGGGATTGGGGAACAGGAGGAGAATGGGACGACAGAGGATGATATGGCTGGATGGCATCACTGACTCGATGGACATGAGTGTGGGTAAACTCTGGGAGTTGGTGATGGAGAGGGAGGCCTGGCGTGCTGCAATTCATGGGGTTGCAAAAAGTCAGACATGACTGAGCGACTGAACTGAACTGAGGATGAAGTGGCAAGCTCCAAGCTTCTGACATGCTGAACAGGTAACCAGAAGTTCCTTCATAGCCTTTTCATAAATAGTACATTGCATTTTTTGAGATAATGGATGTACAATAGCTTCTTCTATGTCTAGCAGATGTTAAATAAATGTTTATGATTTTGTATGTTTGGGCCTATTATTCTAGTTTGGCAAGGTTGTTTGAATGTTGTCTATTAAACTGCTTATTAAATTGACCTTCCTAACTTTGGGCCAGATGAAAATGTAATTAGCCTGCCTCCAGTGTTTTCACACATGGTATTGATTAAAAAGACATTGAGATAGGAGCTCTGATCCAAGTTATCTCAGCCATATTCATTCACACTTTTTTGGGATACACTGATTTAATTGCTTGTATAAATGAATCTACAGCATAAACCATAAAGCTTCATTCTCTTCTTCCCTACAAATTTAACCTCAGTGTATCAACTAATGTGCTGGCATGACTGACATTGTGAGAGGCAATCTCTTGCTCTGCCACCAGAACATAGCCCATATCATGTATTGATGTAGGGAGGCAAAACTAGCTCTCTTGCAATCAGCAGAGAGAACGCCTATAAATTCAGATCAAAAGGGCCATCTGCTCACCATTTGCTGCTTTGTTGCACCAAGACAAGGCTCTGGCCAGGACACTGCACAGTATGGTAAACTTCATACTGCAGGATTAGGCTTCAAGGCTAGCAGCAGTGCCACTATTTTTACCCTAATTCCAGAATGTCTTGTATCAATTTCTACACAACTTGAGTATAAGTATTGATTCTCTGTGAATGCTATGAGTAACATAAAGGCAAGCACTGCATATCCTATCAATCCTCCTCTCACTCTACCTCCTTTAAGGGAAGAGCGCTGGTGATGAGAGACCACCCACAGAGTCTTGGGAAATCAGCCACTGGAGTCTACTGATGTCTGCAGCCTCTCCCCCGTCACCTCACTTTTGGATCCACTGACCCAGAATGTGAATGAGAAACCGAAAACATAGAATCCTTACACCAAGTGAAAATGTGAGATATTGTTTAATGGATAGTATTCTTAAGCTTTCTGCCAGATGATACATTTCTAAGAACCCAACAAAATGAACACATACCCACAATCACATGTCATCACTGATCATTGCTAGTATCCTCATCTGAAAACAACAACAAAACTACTCACAGCTTCTAAACCGTAGAATTCTCTTTTCCTCCGTGTTCCTATGTCTTCTGCCAATGTCTCTCATGATATACATTCTGGAAAAGCCAGTTAGAAAATACATACTGAACATTTGGACTGTGCCTACTTATGCACAAAGCTCTTGGCCAGCTTTAGAAAGTTTAAAAAAAAAAAAAAAAAAGATTCAGTCCTGCCTTCAATGAGCTCACTGTCATCAGGAAGGGGACACCAGGTCAAAGAGTGGCCCCTCATTCTACACTGTATCCCTGAACTAAGGTCTGGACTGTGTATTATTAAAAAACCTTAAGTGCCACAGGGCGTCTGAGGAGAAACAGCAGAGTGCCCGAGGCATGACTGGGGAAACTGCATGGAAAGGGTGCCCTTGCAATTCACTGCAGAAAGATCAACAGGATCGTGTAGAGTTTCCAATTCTGATTTTCAGTCATTTAACTGCACGGCAACCTACATACGTCCTGTTGTTTGTTTTCACTCAGAAAGAAAGAAATTAAATCCAAAGCCAAAAGTTAATCATGGACCCCAGGCCTGTGCCTGCAGAGAGCTGCCTCTTCTTTCCCTGGAGTTTCCCAGGGGCACAGCCTGGTTAAGTCAGCAGGGAAATACAGTGAACACTAATTTTGTGTGCCGATTTTATAACAAGATCATTTCCTAAATTGCAGGCAAGATTCTACATACCAAGAAAGCATTTTTTGGATACAGAATTACATATTTAATTTACGTTGAAGTTTAATTATGATTTTGAAACTCATTCCACACACACACACACATACATACACACACACACAATAGAATTATTTAAGGATAGGGACAAAGTTATTCCTCAATGATAAAGCCTGGATATCTTCAGCCACAAAAGAAAAAGAGAATGAAATAAATGTTTATATATACTTAATAGGACTGGTTGATATTAAATATTTAGTGAATTTTCTTAAAAATATACTTAAACAACTATATCTTCCAAATACTCTACAGGATAAAAATAGTCTTAAGGCAAAGAACTAACCAACACTGCATCAGTGGCTATGCCCAGAAAATGGCTAGGAGATAGAAGCTGGGGTCAGAGTATCAGCAATTATTCTGTCAACCAACACTTGTCAAAAGCTTTCCAGGTGTCAGGTACTAGAATGAACATAAAGCTTTCTTAGAGACAAGGTACTGAAGTAAGCCAAAAATGATTAGGAGCAAGTTAAGTTTAGATCTTGAGAGCTCTGAGTTCAGGGATCAGTTTTAAGCAAGCAGAGAAGCTCATGAAGAGGGAAGCCAAGTCAGAAACGACAGAAAACAGTCACACAGTGGACACTGTTAATTCACCTCAATGACCAAAGGAGGAAAGAAGGAACTGCTCTGACTTCAGACCATTGCTTTACTGGAATTATCTTGATGCTTCTAAATTAGAGCATTTCCAACCCTTTCTTGTTTTAGATATGCTACTTGGCAATGCTAATTTTTCTAATCTCTCTGTGACCCTTCAATGTTTTTCACCAAGAAATAGTTTATTTAATAACAACAAATATATGTACACACATATGTATGTACATATATATTTGTATTATATATACATATGTCTGTATATGTATGTGTGTATGTATGTGTGTATATGTGTGTGTATTACACATTCTATATATATTTGTGTATATATCAGTCAGTTCAGTTTAGTCGCTCAGTCATGTCTGACTCTTTGCAACCCCATGGACAGCAGCACACCAGATCTCCCTGTCCATCACCAACTCCCAGAGTTTACTCAAACTTATGTCCATTGAGTCAGTGATGCCATCCAACCATCTCATCCTCTGTCATCTCCTTCTCCTCCTGCCTTCAATCTTTCCCAGCATCAGGGTCTTTTCAAATGAGTCAGTTTTTTGTATCAGGTGGCCAAAGTACTGGAGTTTCAGCTTCAGCATCAGTCCTTCCAATGAATATTCAGGACTGATTTCCTTTAGAATGGACTGGTTGGATCTCCTTGCAGTCCAAGGGACTCTCAAGAGTCTTCTTCAACACCACAGTTCAAAAGCATCCATTCTTCAGTGCTCAGCTTTCTTCACAGTCCAACTCTCACATCCATACATGACCACTGGAAGAACCATAGCCTTGACCTTTGTCGGCAAAGTAATGTCTCTGCTTTTTAATATGCTGTCTAGATTGGTCAAAATTTTTCTTCCAAGGAGCAAGCATCTTTTAATTTCATGGTTTCAGTCACCATCTTCAGTG
>SJYX01010379.1:307566-356747 GCA_006410675.1 Oreotragus oreotragus
ATATATATATATATATATATAAAATCTTGGGTTAATAAATAAATATTTGGTATGTTTTTAAATAAATTAGTAAGCTTACAAAAGGTATTTAAGTAGATGAAAACAAAGTCTAAAATTACTGAAAAATGAAATCAGTTTCATTTCTCTTTTTCAGTTATAACTATCTACAATTACCTAAGTAGATAAAAGTACTTATATTCTTATCTATAATTATCTATAGCTTAAGAAATAAGAGACTTAGTCATTTTCCTTTAAGATTGTCACGAATGGTTAAAAACCTCTAGCACATGAGTAGCAAAGCCAAAGTAAGCACAGCCAAGGAGTGCCATTCCATGCAGAGAAGTTGCTTCTGAGGCAGAGCGTGTGGAGCGGGGCAGGGGAGCTAAGACTTCTGCAGGAGGTGACAGCACAGGAGAGAGAAGCCAGATGAGAGTGTCTGCTTGCTGTGGCTCAGAGCCTTCTTCACAGCTGCGTTTGGACAAGAAGATTGCAGGGAGGGTGACCAAGTTCATCTTTAAGGAATTGAGCCTAGATGTCAGTAACTACTCCCTGACACAGGGCCTGGGTTACAGCAAGGCCCAGGGATTGGTCTGGGGGCTCACATTGTGGGTGTGGCCTCTGGAGCCAACAACCATGCCAGTGTCACAGTCTTTCTCAGCTGCCTTGAGTTGAACGCTGTATCCCATTGCCTACCTGGCACTGGGACGCAGATGGCACTTGTCCACAAGGCCTGCCTGAGGAGCCGGGAGCAGCTCCCAAGGTCTTTGTTGGGAAAACTTAGTACATATTCCTAGACTTCCTGGCTGTCCAAGGGGAGAGAGGCCCAGGATTGGAATTTCACAAGCCTCCTTCTTCTTTTACATTGCAAAGAGAGCCAAAAACAATGAAATTAAATTTTGTTGATTCCCCTCAGAACAGCACATGAGTAGCAATTGTTAATGAAAAAGGCAAAGAAATCTAATTCCATTATCTAATTTTCTAGTCAGAGACAATAATTTTCTTTTTCCCTGACATTGTTTGGATAACAAATACTCTAATGTAATATGACTTCCACACCCCCAAAACAAGTGAAAGGTAAAACAAAGAATACAGAATCAAGATGTAAACTGCGGAGAAATTCTGAGATGAAAATTTGTTGGGAAAAAACATTAGATGGTATATTTATAAGCTCTAAGTAGAAATAAGCATTCCTGCCAGGATCTCCTAGCTGGGGCCTTCTTCAGTCACGATAATGGGGGTCTTCACACTGTACTCGTCTACAGGATGGATGGTTGGGTGAGGAGCTTCTTTTCCCTGTTAAAGAGCAGCCCAAGGAATTTCTGATAGACTCGTGAAAATCTTGACTCTCACAAAAACATTCAGTGCTACAAAGGTCACATGCATGTTTGGGGAGGTGTGGGACAGTGTGGCGGGATGTTTTGTGATCCTAGTGAATCCTTCATGGGAACATTTCCACATCATCCCAAAAGGCAAATAATTGAAACTGTTTATACATCTTAATGCTCCTTTAAATGCCTATTTGCCTTTTATTAATGTACAAAGTTATCACCCACCTCATTCAAGCAACCTTCAGGATGGACTGAAACCATGAGGCCCACACAACTTTCTTTCCAAAATCCGTTCTTTAGCTCTGACCAAAAAGCAACGGAGAGACTGTCTTTTTATTGAATGTAACTGCAGAAAGGAAGGAACGTGTAGCAAAACACTATGAAGGCAGAAACTCAAGGCAAGTTCATATTTGCTTCCTTGATGAGTGACACTGTGGCCAGACATCCACACACATCCTCGTGACCTGACATCTGATTGCACATTAATGTAACAACATGGCCGCCATTAGGAAATAGAGTCCACTGGGAAATAGAGTCCATAGGATTAACCAGTAAGATCTTTGTTATATTACTATGACATATCCTTGCTATCCAAATAGGGGTGCTGAGACTAATAGAATTTGGACCAAAGCCAAGAAAAATTTCCACAGAAAAACTATAGACATATAAAATTTTAATTAATTTTTGGCTGGCATAGTGTCACAATTTATAGACTTCATCTGTGTAGCTAGGAGAACAGAAAACACAATATGACCTATTACATCAAGATGAAACAGGATGTAAGATGTCTTTTCATCTGAAGTGGGATGTAAGGTGCTTTATCTTCCATCTACCCCCATCAGCTAGTTCTGGACTGTCAAGGTCAAATCCCCAAACACTTCGGCATGTGTCTCTGAAATCATTCATGCTTAAATAGCAGAATGGGGATTATTATTTTTAACATGATTATGATAAACAATAAAGATAATGCAGATATATTAGAAACTTTAAGTACAGGTATTGAAAAAAGAGGTGATGCATACCAAGAATATGTAGAAAGAAGACAGATCTGGGAGACCTCAGGGCCAATCTCTCTTAGAACACTCAGAAAAGGAGTTGAATTTGTAGTTTTTGATCCAACTTGAGTCAACAATGTAATGCGACTGACAAAATAACTTCTTTAGATGAGTTAGCATAACTATAATATACAGATCTACAGAGGCTGTAGGCCAGCCCTCTTATGTACGAAAATAATAAATGTGTCTGATTCTGGAAACCAAGACTGGAAAAAAAAATAGATGATAGCATGTCTTGTGGATTGTATGGGAGACAGGGATCAAGACCATCCCCATGGAAAAGAAATGCAAAAAATCAAAATGGCTGTCTGGGGAGGCCTTACAATTAGCTGGGAAAAGAAGAGAGGCGAAAAGCAAAGGAGAAAAGGAAAGATAAAAGCATCTGAATGCAGAGTTCCAAAGAATAGCAAGAAGAGATAAGAAAGCCTTCTTCAGCGATCAATGCAAAGAAATAGAGGAAATGAACAGAATGGGAAAGACTAGAGATCTCTTCAAGAAAATTAGAGATACCAAGGGAACTTTTCATGCAAAGATGGACTCGATAAAGGACAGAAATGGTATGAACCTAACAGAAGCAGAAGATATTAAGAAGAGGTGGCAAGAATACACAGAAGAACTGTACAGAAAAGATGTTCACGACCCAGATAATCATGAGGATGTCATCACTCACCTAGAGCCAGACATCTTGGAATGTGAAGTCAAGTGGGCCTTAGAAAGCATCACTACGAACAAAGCTAGTGGAGATGATGGAATTCCAGTGGAGCTGTTTCAAATCCTGAAAGATGATGCTGTGAAAGTGCTGCACTCAATATGCCAGCAAATTTGGAAAACTCAGCAGTGGCCACAGGACTGGAAAAGGTCAGTTTTCATTCCAATTCCAAAGAAAGGCAATGCCAAAGAATGCTCAAACTACCGCACAATTGCACTCATCTCACACGCTAGTAAAGTAATGCTCAAAATTCTCCAAGCCAGGCTTCAGCAATATGTGAACCGTGAACTCCCTGATGTTCAAGCTGGTTTTAGAACAGGCAGAGGAACCAGAGATCAAATTGCCAACATCCGCTGGATCATGGAAAAAGCAAGAGAGTTCCAGAAAAACATCTATTTCTGCTTTATTGACTATGCCAAAGCCTTTGACTGTGTGGATCACAATAAACTGTGGAAAATTCTGAAAGAGATGGGAATACCAGACCACCTAACCTGCCTCTTGAGAAATCTGTATGCAGGTCAGGAAGCAACAGTTAGAACTGGACATGGAACAACAGACTGGTTCCAAATAGGAAAAGGAGTACGTCAAGGCTGTATATTGTCTCCCTGCTTATTTAACTTATATGCAGAGTACATCATGAGAAACGCTGGACTGGAAGAAACACAAGCTGGAATCAAGATTGCCGGGAGAAAT
The DNA here is from genome assembly GCA_006410675.1 of Oreotragus oreotragus. Lineage (NCBI taxonomy): Eukaryota > Metazoa > Chordata > Mammalia > Artiodactyla > Bovidae > Oreotragus > Oreotragus oreotragus. Next base: position 311,352 of record SJYX01010379.1, read on the forward strand.
ATCAATAACCTCAGATATGCTGATGACACCACCCTTATGGCAGAAAGTGAGGAGGAGCTAAAAAGCCTCTTGATGAAAGTGAAGGAGGAGAGCGAAAAAGTTGGCTTAAAGCTCAACATTCAGAAAACGAAGATCATGGCATCCGGTCCCATCACTTCATGGGAAATAGATGGGGAAACAGTGGAAACAGTGTCAGACTTTATTTTTTTGGGCTCCAAAATCACTGCAGATGGTGACTGCAGCCATGAAATTAAAAGACGCTTACTCCTTGGAAGAAAAGTTATGACCAACCTGGATAGTATATTCAAAAGCAGAGACATTACTTTGCCGACTAAGGTCCGCCTAGTCAAGGCTATGGTTTTTCCTGTGGTCATGTATGGATGTGAAAGTTGGACTGTGAAGAAAGCTGAGCGCCGAAGAATCGATGCTTTTGAACTGTGGTGTTGGAGAAGACTCTTGAGAGTCCCTTGGACTGCAAGGAGATCCAACCAGTCCATTCTGAAGGAGATCAGCCCTGGGATTTCTTTGGAAGGAATGATGCTAAAGCTGAAACTCCAGTACTTTGGCCACCTCATGGGAAGAGTTGACTCACTGGAAAAGACTCTGATGCTGGAAGGGATTGGGGGCAGGAGGAGAAGGGGACGACCGAAGATGAGATGGCTGGATGGCATCACGGACTCGATGGACGTGAGTCTGAGTGAACTCCGAGAGATGGTGATGAACAGGGAGGCCTGGCATGCTGTAATTTGTCGGGTCACAAAGAGTTGGACACGACTGAGTGACTGAATTGAACTGAAGTGTCTAGAATTGTATGATTTAGTAAGGACACTTAGCTGGGGGAAGCAGATTTGGACAGTTTACAGAAATTTCACTGAAATAATTGAAAGTTATCTTGTAGAGGAGGGGACAGGCATACTGTATGACCCTCAGAGGCCAAAGAAAGCCAGCTGACATATATTATAGGATGTGAGTTCTCTCCTCCATAAAAGGGATCACTGTGAGCCTCCGGGGAGGCCACCCACTCCCTCTCCCAGCAGAGCATCCACACAGTAAGGATGCAGTGTCAGATGTAGTGAACTTCAAGGTTCCTCCAAGAAAGAAGTGGTGCTCATACAGTTCCCCCAATTCTCCATTTCTCATTCAAGGTCGTCAGAGGGCAGGTCTTCTTGCGTAACTTTCATTTTATTTTTATTTGCCAAAACTGCTGTTCTCATCACAGGGGGCAACAGCATACCGTCTTCTCACGCATTCCTGCTCCCTAAGGAATGTGCTCCAGTTTGGGTAATTACATTCTGCCAGCTTAAATTATCCCTGCAGTGAACATTGAGTAAGGCATTTTTCTTTAATATCTATCCTAAATTGTTGCATAGTGTTTCTGTGTACCAGTAAATATTACATACATGCCAAGGTAATAGTCACAACCTTGGAAACCACTCACCCTATTTATAAGAGAACAAGGAAAGATTAAAAGCAATTAAAATTTACTTCGATTATTCATACAACTGCATGCTTGGGCCTTTATGCTGACAGTTAAGGGAAACAGGTTTCACATAACCTATACTTAATTTCCTCGCTTTTCTGAATTTTTTCAGCTCCAATTGTTTTCCAATTCCTGCTACACCCAAAGAGCACCCCAAACAAGTTTGTGCGTGGTAGCGAAGAGTGATGGGTCAATAATACAAAAGTGCAGTGAAGAAGCTGGGGTTTGGCCTAGATCCCTTCATCATGGGGGTAATTTTTAAATACAGCTCTGCAAATTCTATCACAGTCATAGCTGCTCCTGTCACAGGCTATATCCCTTTTACATTTCTTCCCCTTTTGTTTGTCTGCCTCCTTATTAAGAGTATTTATTCTAGTTACTTTCATTGCTGACCTTGGGAGCTTATCGCAAATATGATTTCTCGTTTGTTTGCTCTTTCACTCCCTTTCAATCTTATACACACACATTCTCTCTCTGACCTCATTCTTTTAATGGTTTCAGTATCTCCAGAATCATCCACATATCATTTTTCCACATATGTTTTGCATTAGGCAGGAGGCACATCTGGGCACACAGGAGTGGATTGTGTAGAGGTGGTGAGCATCCGTGAACAGTTGGCATATGTTGGTACTTACTAAGATGTGTGATAGTTAATCGATTATTGGTTCTGGAAAGCAGGGGCTGGGTGTGCTTATCCTTGTCTTTCAAGGGTTAATACAAGGTTTAAAATAAATGGATGTCCAGGAAATGCTGTCTGAACTGATATGAACTGAATGGAAGAAATGTACTCTAAAAGTGAGACTCTAAACTCCAATATCTCAAAGTCCTTTTAGGTAGCTGCCACACGTCTATGACCTCTCTAATTTCCAAGTTCACTTTTCTCATTTCAAGACAGACCTTTGTTTCTCTCTTTCTCTGTTCATCAAAGCAGAGAAGCCTCCCTCATAAGAGGATTCTTTGTCTGTTTGAGTCTTTTTCCTTTGCCACTTATAGCTGGGTCAAGATGCTCTCTTATTTATTCATGTATTTATCCTTTCATTAGGAAAATATTTATGGGAATGCACTATGTTCTCAGAACCGTGCAATTTCCAGAAGTACAGAGGTAAGAGCTGCACTCATCAAGCATGCAATGTAGAGAACTAGTCAAATATTAACCAAATATTTATACAAGAATGATTCAATTTCCATTCTAAGGATGACGAATCCAGAATGGGAAAATGGTATAACAGAACAAAATTCCCATAGCTGTTATTTGAGGCAAATGGGCATCTCTAAGCAATCCTGGATGTTTGGTTGGGAATTGCTATATGAAACCCCACCTGTGCCCCGTCTCTCACTTCCTAGACTGGAGAGCAAGCGGCGGAGAGGAGAGTGTCATGGTCTGGGGATCAGGAGACCTCAGTTCTTGCTAGACTCTGCCATGGAGTCTGTGCTGGTCCTAGGAAAGTCTCTTCATTTCTGGGCTTCGGATTCTCTAAAAGTGAAGAGGGCAGGATAGTATCACGCCCACTGAGGTCCTTCAGGCGCCGACATTTCATGCTTCTCCGGGCAGCTGCCTTAACTTACAGTGAACAGCAGGCAGGTATGACTGGGCTGCTATTTAGGCCTGAAGTTGCTAATGAGGCAAGGAACACTACATACGTTTTACTTCATCTGAACTTTAGATAATTTTTGCTTTACAGTTTACTCTTTCCTCCACACCATTTCCCTATCTATTCTAAATGGATTCACAAATGCTTGCAAGAATTTGGGGGCTTACATTGGCTGTTTTGCAATTCAGACAAGTGATTAGAATATTCCCAGCACATACACTTAATCAAAACAAGCCCAATTAAGCTCACTACTCCAGATTCCACCTCATTAGCTTTCTGTTCCTAAAATATAACAGATGTCATTGCTGCAGGCCCGGAGGTACAGACACATTTTTCAGCTAAGCACTTACAATGCAACCTAAGTTAGAGGAAGATTTAATTATTACTTTCATTGTCGTGGCTTCCTGTGGAAGCTCATTTTTCACTTAATAGCAATCTCTTTCTACCTAGTTGCCCACTGCCACCAGAATAACATGTCTTTCTCCTCAAATAGTGAGTTCATAAAAAGTGTTAATTCCCTGCCTCTCCAATTTTGCCTGGTAAATTGATTTTGGGGGTTCCTGAATTTATCTGACCCTGAACTCCTATTAAATGAATAGAAAGAGGAAGAAACAGGATGCAATGATTCCTTCTCCTTTCTTAGTAACACTTAGGCTTGTGCATCGGCTACTCTGGCACCCATATTCAAAGAATGGTTCACAGCTCTATATTTTCCCACTGTACTTTGCACAATGCTGCACTATAACACTGAGTTTGCATTGCAATTTCTTTTATCTGTTTGTTTTCTCCTTCTCAAAGCCATCAGCTCTTCTAAGCCTGGGCCCTAACCTGTTTTTCCTCATATTCCCAGTTTCCTGGTGGCAGGATAGCTGGGTCTTATAAAAGGAATAATTAGTGATTATTTGTTCAATAAGCAAATAACTATAAATCTCAGTCTTATACAGTAGTCACTGATCCAATCAATTTTCTAATCAATGTCAGTTAGTTCACTAGGTTATATTTTTTAATAATGATATATGTTCTTAATTACTGTGGAGATGAGATATTTCAAGATTCTAACATTCACAGAAGTAGTAAGTATTCTGGCATGTCATCCATATGAGCCACCCCCATGCCCACTCTCACATTCCACAAGAAGTATGTCACACTGAGCCTCGTCATATTCAAGGTAAATTTAGTACCTTGCATGGTTCAGAATTGGGTTTTATCCATGGAAACATCTCTTTCTCCTTTTCCCCTCACTTGTATTTCTAATTAAGTACTCACTCTCTAAAGAGGCCCTACATAGTTTTCTTCCTAGAAGCAGTAAATGATAGGAAAGACACTAACACAGCCATACACTGGAGATGCATCTCTTACTTTTCTTTAGATTTGTGATTGTGGGTGATAAATCAAATTTTTACCATACAGATACACACACAATGACATCATAAAAATATTATTTGTGATTTTAAAAACTGACAAGAATTTGCACATCCAAAAAAGTCTCTTTATCTTCAGTAGAGTCTCCTTGATGAGCAGAAAATCATCCCCAAAATGCTGACCTTACTCAAAACTCTCCAAAGCCTCCTTTAGGAAAGTCTAAAGAGCCAGGTATGAAACAACTCAGCCTGCCGTAACAATACGCTACAGACGGGCTGGCCTAGACCCTGGCCCAGTTCTGAAGCTTTTGTCAGTTCTGGAGTTCTGTAAGTTGAAGACCAACATGCCATTCAATTCAGTTCCTGATGAGGACCCACTTCCTGGCACCTTTTCGACGTGCCCTCACATGGCACCTTTGTAGGTGCAGAGACAGCCACTGAGATCTTAAGCGACACTTCTTAGAAAGGCACTGATGCCACTGGACCAGGACCCCACGCTTGGACTTTATTTAACCTTAATTACCTCCATGAAGGCCCCATCTCCAAATATAATCACACTGGGGGCTACGGCTTCAACCCAGGGATTTTTGAGAACAAAATCTTTGGTCCACAATAAGCCAGTTCAAGAAAAATATTACAAAATTTCAACTGGATTGCTTAGAAATTAGAAACTTTGTGTTTCAAAAGGAGAAAACATTACTTATTCTCTTTAGCTACTCTTACTCATCTGAATTATTCACCTTTCTTGGCTTCAAATAATCTTTGGCATTTTCTAATATTGAAATTCATCAACATGTAAAAAGCTTTCACTATGGAAGAAATTAAATTATTACAGAGTCTGAAGATAATGTTGAGTAAGAAATTCAGTATTTATTTGGGATGATTGTTTTACGATTGGAATTAGTGCATAGAAGTCGAAGTTGACTATTATATTGTAGAGAGAACCGTTTATTCAGATTGAAAATGTGTGGCATGTTTATCAAGGCAACCAGTGGCCTGTGTGTATAGTTGTACCTTCCAGTCATAATACATCTACAACAAACCTGTAATTAAATAGCATCATGTCATACAACAGGCAGCAGAGCACAGTGAAGGTAAATACTGATGCCATTATTTTTAAATTTCTTGAAAGTAGAACAGTATTTGTCTTGTTCATGATTTTACCTCTAGGGCCTAGAATAATGCTGAGCAAAGTGTAGGCACTTAATACATGCTTATTGAACGAATTGATAGGTAATTCTCTAAAAGGCCAACTAATTGGGTTCTGTTAAACCTGAAATCTCTTTAATATAAAGCAAGGATTGTAAAACTAGATCCCTCAGGTCAAATCTGGCCTGTCACCTGTTTTGTAATGTCTGTGAGCTAAGGATAATTATTACATATTTAAAAGGTTGGGTAATAAGCAGAAGATGAATAAAATTCTGTCCCCATGTGAAAAATTACACATAAAATTCAAATTTTAGCATGCTTTATTGAAACAGTGTCAACATAATGATTTTTATTAATAAATCTACATTTATGTTGCTCAGTTGCATCTGACTCTTTGTGACCCCATAGACTGTAATCCTCCAGGCTCCTCTGTTCATGGAATTTTCCAGGCAGGAATACTAGAGTGGGTTGCCATTTCTTTCTCTGGGGGATCTTCCCTACCTAACTCTGGTCTCCAGCATTGTGGGCAGATTCTTTACTGTCTGAGCCACAAGGAGAGATTTTATTCAGTGAGATTATTGCCAGGCAGGGGGTGAGGAATGACTTAAAAAGGGAAATGGGGGGATTTTGCAACAGAAAAGAAGACTACGACCATGAGAACAGCAAACATCTCAAGGAGAAAGGGATTTTCTTTCCTAGAAAGGAACGAACAAGGTTAGAAAGAACTGAGTGTGCAGAAGTGGGTTAAAAGCATGGTGTGCTCTGATTATAGTTGGAAAGGAAGACTATTTCATGCTGAGGCCAGCCTGTTTTCTCAGAGCAGCCCTTAAGGAGGGGCTGTATGCTGGCTCAGGCAGACGGCAGGCTGAAATTCAGAGGCCTATAAGTGAAGGTGAGAATCTTAACCAAAGTTTTGTTAACAAGTACTTTGTTCCCCTTCATCAATGAGGACAAAATGGTTCAGCTAATTATCGGGTCGGCCAAAAAGTTCACTCAGGTTTTTCCACAACAGAGAAAAATCCAAATGAAATTCTTGGCCAACACAATATTTATGGGGCAAAATAAAGAGAGACAGAGAGCTTGTGCCTGGTTTTGTCATATTAACACGCAAGCATCCCTGAGTCTTTTCTAAGTCACAGACGGAGATGGTTCTTTGCAGGAAGTCATTTTCTAGAAAACACCTGGGAGGGGTGGGGTCTGTAACCTTTCTGTTTTCAGGGTCACAGGGCTCAGGTCACATTTACCGTCCTCAGGAGCCATGCCTGTCCATTTCTGTATTGTCTATGGTTGCTTCCTTGCTGCAAGGGAGAGTGAAGTAGTTGCACAGAAATCCATGATCTACAAAATGAACTTATTACTATTGCCCTGTTACAAAACAAGTGTATTCTTATAGAAAGAATTTGCCAGGGGGAGGGGGGTGGAATTTTGATTGAATCGGTAATGTGGAATGATGTAATAGACTAAAATTAATGTAGTTTACCAAACTCTTACTCAACCTCCCAGATTCCAGTGAAATCTGTAGGAAGACATATCCTTCTGCCTCCTGTTACAGGAAATAGCCTAGGCCAGGTGCCCAGGACCCCTCCCACACCCCCCTCCTGGCACTCACTGCATTTACAATGCATGTCTCCTCCCCAGGTACTTAATTCCTGGAAAGAAGAATAAGACTTTGCCTTCTTTTAATTCTTAACACCTAGAACAGAGCCTGGAAATCTGGAGAAGGAAGAAAATAACAAGGAAACAAACAAACTTTGAAATTCACAGTCATTACTAACAATGTATTGCCAAAGATGAGTCTGGCTTCAGGGAGAAGGTAAGAGCAATCTTTAATCACAACGTGCATATGCAAATAGTAACTGTTCCAGTGCATAGAAACACTTTGTTCCCTTTAGTAGGTTAAATATGCCTCTCCACAAATGTGTTAACATCCTTCCTTTGCTTAGCAAATCCTCCTTTCATGATCTGTTCAAAGGTAAACTTTATCCCCAGGTTGGATTATCATAACCTCCATATCTATGTGTATGTATTAAGCTCATCTCTCCCATCTTAAAAAGAAATTACTCTTCAGGCCCCACATTCACCTCAAATATCAGCTAATTTTTCTCTTTGCTTTCATAGTCAAACATCTTTAACAAGTCATTTACACTGTCTGTCTGAAAACTTTATTCCTGCTTTTAATGACTTTCCTGATACTGAGTCTCCTTCGGAGGTTTTTTCTTGGCCAACTCTTAAATGCTGATGTTTCTCCAAGCATCCAGGTAGGTTTTCTTCTAACGCTATGCAGTCTTCTTTTTTTCTTATTTTAAAAAAACTTTTAATTTTATGTTGGAGTATAGCCAATGAAAGAGGGGACTCAGCCATATAATACATATATCCATTCCCCTTCAAAATCCTCTTCCATCCATTCCTGAAGAACTATCGAAAGGCTTATCACAGACAAAGCAGCACTGCCATATTTTGCAGCATGTATGAGTCCAGGGACTATAATTATACATTGTCTACGAGAGAGACACCTTTACTAGAATGGCCCAAAGATACTTAAAACTGAACATCTCTACAACTAAAAAAAAAGAAAAAGAAAAGGAACTAAAGCCCTTTCCCCAGCCCCTGAGTTTCACAGCTTGGATATTCTATCTCAGAGAACACCACCATTGTCTACTATGGATTATCCAAAATGTCGCTCATATAATTAGTCACCAAATCTACTGATTTTACTTCCTAAAATACAGTAAATTCCCTACTTACAAACAAGTTCCATTCGGAGAGCACATCCATTAGTCCAATTTGTTTATAAATCCAACAAAGTTAGCCTGGATACCCAACTAACACAATAGGCTACATATCACTGTCCTGTAGTAGGTTTATAATACTTTTCACACAAATAATACATAAAAAACAAGCAAACACAGAAAATGAAGAAAACATTTTCAATCTTAGAGTACAGTACCTTGAAAAGAACAGTAGTACAGTACAACAGCTGGCACTGAGTGACCAGGCAAGAAGAGTTACTACATGGAGGAGGAAGGGGTGGTGGGAAATGGTAGAGCTGAAGAATTTCACACACACGTGATGGTGTTTGGAGGGGACCTGCTGTAGTTTCCAAGTATCTCCATATCTCACAATTCTACCTGCCTCTATAGTGCTTCTCATAGCAATACTTTTACCTGGTCTTATCCCTATAACCATTTCTTAACAGGTTCTCCAGCCCTCAGTAAATTCCACCGTAGAATATCCTTTCTTCATTCTAAAATGCAAATTTGATCAAGGTACACATTTGCTTAAAAATACTTTAGGGTAAGTCCAAACTCCTTCAGATGATTTGAAAGAACCTTCATGATCTGGGACCTCCAGATTCATGTCTCGCTTTTCCCCTCATTGTGTATCCCTCTCTCTTGTATTCTGTCACACACTCTAGCCTCCAGCCATAAAAACAATTTTTTTGTTTTTCTGAATACATATTTCTCTAGTCTCCAAGTTTAAATAGGATGCTTTATCTTTTCACGGTACCCTCTTCCCACTCCACCTTACCTTTGCTCCCTTCCAATATCGATTCAGCATTCATGTCACGGCTTAGACATCCGTTTCTCTAAGAAGTTTTTGGTATGGCTCCTGCCCACCATCATTAAGTCTGTTAGGCACCTCCCTCTCTCTTAGAACCCGCACCTCTCCTCCCACAGCATGTGTCACATGGTGCTTTAACTGCCTACATCCTCATTTGAATCACACATAATTGGCTACCACTGCTGTTGTTCAGTTGCTAAGTCGTGTCTAGCTCTGCGACTCCCTGGACTTCAGCCCACCAGGCTCCTCTGTCCACGGGATTTCCTAGGCAAGAATACTGGAATGGGTTGCCATTTCCTTCTTTAGGGGATCTTCCTGACCCAGGGATTGAACCCGGGTCTCTTGCTTGGCAGGTGAATTATTTATCACTGAGCCACCTGGGAAACCCTACCTAATTGGCATATTTGGTGAAATCAGAACACATGTTTATAATGGATTGTGATATATCCCTTAAGTCTATTATATCACCTGGCACATAACTGGCGATATAATAGGTCAATAAATAAGTATAAAATAAATGGAAGAATCACATCTATTTGTTTGCACTTCAAAGGAAACTGATCAAAGAAATCCCTTCTTTTTGTCTCATTCAAAATAACTGGTACTGATTGTTAAATAAATGATCAGCTTATAGGCCCAGATCTATTGAAATAACGTGAAAAAACTAAAAATCCAATGAGGCATGATTTACCCAAAAAGTCACTATTGTTTGGTTATTGTCATTGATTTTGCTATTTTCTAAATCAGTCTGGTTTCTTTGGCTGAATCTGGTAATTTGGGATGAGGGAGGTATTGAATGATAATGTTCATAACGAGATGTTCAAAATGCTAACTGAAGTGTAAGCTTCAAAATCATGGCTTTCTATGAGTTCTTATTCCATGCAGGTAACTGCTTTCCTTTTCCTATATCTCTCCACCGTCTGTATTTTGAAGCCCACCTTGAAATGTGTTAACTTTGCCTCTGCTTCACTTTCCTCAGAACCCACCTGCATGTCATATGCATTTCATCCCCCTCTAGCAAATCTCTAGAAAATTGGAATGGAACTTTTAAAAGGATACAAATCATTGTAGGTTTGGCATCTCCCACATCATCCATTTCAGTTGATTCGCTATTAGCATCTGTGATGAGGCTTGGAGGTGGCTGCCAAACCTTGAATGTCACTGAGATGAAATTTAGCTGGTGGGGCTGAAGCCAGGCTTATTACTGTTCAGTTTGTGAAGCGTCATGATTGTCCTCTCTTGTTAGCGTGCCTCCGTTTGAGCACAAAAAACATAGATTGCTTTGCAAAATCTATCTTAATTAATCATAAATAGTGCCTGATGGGAAGATTGCTGCTTTCATCTCAGTTAAATAAAACACAATCACTAAATCCTTTTCTTGCTCCAGGTTTTCACAGTATTGTGCAGGTTGCCTTCTTACATATTTGAGATGCTGGAGGTCTAATCACATCAGTGTGTTACTGATAGCCTCATTAGGCTGCACAATCAAGAGCTGTTCCCGGCCCCTTCTCCAGCAGCAGAGCCAAGTCCCTATGAGTTAAATGGGGACACTGGAATGGCGAAACAATTCCACTCCTTCCCAGCAGCTAATTAAGAAGGAGAGGAAAGCATTGTGCTAAAGACTTCAGTGAGTTTGCCTTGCAGCTCTTCAAGGGTGACCTTGTGGTAAATGGTGAAAGAACTGAAGAGAGTCACTGTTGCGTGGTAAATGATCATCAGGAAAGTTCAAACGCTACTGAATGGGGTGGCTAAGTGTGCTAGAATGAGCTTGCTTTCTTCTCTGCCCCTTGGAACCCACAAAATTTCCTTTCTGCGCAAATACAGAAAGCAAATAATGAAGAACGTTAACAGTCTACTTGAAAGGACAATATATAATCAGCCTCTTGCACCAGTCATATAAATGCTACCTATTGGGGCTTAAATACAGCATTTTGCCTTGGGCACCCATGTCATATAATGGGCCTGTGTATGTGCATAGTAAGTAGTGTAATTGCTAGCCTATTTACAAGAGCTAAAAAGAAATGCTAAATATTCAATTTCCTATCTTTTCTTGCAGCTTCAGGTAAGGTCCTCTGAAACAGTTCTGATCAATGAGATACATGGAGAAATCTGCTGAGACCTCTTCCTCTTCCATCCGCTTCCTGCCTGGAATGAGGATACGCAAGAGCACTTGGGACCAGAAAGACAAAAGCTACATGCTGAGGATGGCACATGAGGAAGACAGAAGAAGTTTAGTTTCTTGATGCATCTGGATTAGCCTTACAAACCCTGGATTTCCTAAGTCCAGATCTCTTAGTGCATAACATAAACTCCTATGTGTTTAAGTTAAGATTCATCAGGGTCATGATTCAGATGGCAGAATCCAATCCTTTCTGATGGAGAACACAAATGACTCATGATTACTTTCTGCCTTTCTTCCAAAAGAGTACCACGTAAAAACAGACTTAATTCATCTCTTGTTTTGAAAAAAATGCAATGGCTGTTCAAGATTTAGGAATGAATGTCCTGAGGACCTTATCTAATTTTCAAATTCACAAATACCACTTGTATTAGAGTCTAGTCAGGAAAACCAAAACGACCCTATGTACTTATCAGAGGGAATTTAACATAGGGGATTTAATATGCAGAAAGAAGAGGCAACACTGAGGTGACCCCGAGACAACAGCAGGGAGCAGCTACTATTCCTAAAGCTGGAGGGACAAAAGGGAAGAGGCAGGTGTGAGCAGAACTTCAGAGTCCAGAGGAGTCTCAAAGAGTTGGTGGTCAGATCTTGAAAAGGAAACACCTCCAGGGAAGATAACACATTTAGGAGTTCAGGCACAGACCTCGGAGGAGGTGGCATTGCCACCACTTCGGGGTGGTATCTTGAAGAGCATGTGATGAGGCTTGTTCTAGGAGTGCTGAAAGATGCTGGGCCTCCTGCTGCAGCCAGGGTAACCCATACAACCTGAAGAACTGCTGCTGAAGAACTGGGTGATGCTGCTGGGGCCAAGAGCACGCAGGAAAAAGAAAGTATCTTCTCAGCCCCTCTTTCTCCCTTCCACTCTCTTTCTACTGCTTCCTATTGGCCAAACCTAACAGGGAACAGTTGAAGAGAGTCTGATAAATGTAGTTACCAGTGTTCCAGCTGCAGCATCCCATCCGAGAACAGAGAGTAATGGGGTAGATTAGGAACTGTGACAATATAGGCAAAGGACTAGCACAGCAGAAAATGCAATAAAGAACAACTGAAGCATTAAAGTGAGTCCATAGTGGCAGTATTAACACAGAACAAAGGCTATTTTTGAAAGTATCAGACAATTCTTCCATAAAATCAAAATTCTACTTTTCCAGTTAAAAATGGCTAGTAATTTTTAAAAAATATCAATATTATTTTCCTCATTTTTTTCAAAATTAATGCATAGTCATTGTAGGAAGATTAGAAATAGCTAAACAAAAAATAGAAAATAAAAACTACCTTAAATGTTATCATTTATATTTCTGATATAAACATTGTCAGAAGTTCTACATTTTTAATAACAGATAATATTTATGACAACACATTAAGCTTTTAAATGCTTAGCACACAGTCTATCTTTTAATTCTCAAAACAACCTTATGAGTTAGGTCCCTCAGCCATCAGCCAACAGAAACTAAAAGTGAAAAGAAAGTGAAAGCCACTCAGTCATGTCCAACTCTTTGCAACCCCATGGACTATATAGTCCACGGAAATCTCCAGGTCAGAATACTGGAGTGGGTAGCCTTTCCCTTCTCCAGAGGATCTTCCTAACCCAGGGATCGAACCCAGGTCTTCCTCATTGTAGGTATGGATTCTTTACCAGCTGAGCCACAAGGGAAGGCCCAGCCAACAGATAAATCACCAAAAAAACCAAGACTTGAATTGTGCACTGTGAAATAATATGAAATGCATATATGGTCTCTGCCCCTAATCCCTGACACAGAGTTTTCCTAGGAACTAACAAGGTTTTAACTTGTGTAAATTGGGGGGTTTGGAGAATCTTTTGTTCCAACATTTAGTCTCTGATCCCAGTTCCTGACACGGGACTCCTAAATCCTTGGAACTTCCTGCATGAGGACAGTATCTTTTCTACTAATGAGGAAACCCTTTATGAGTTTCTAGATAAGGGTTGGGTCACCAAAAAGACTAGCTTTCCGAAGTGGTACAGTGATTGGGGAGTTTCTGGGTTCGCCATCATATGTATTGGGTTGGCCAAAAGGCTTGTTCAGGTTTTTACATGATGTTAAGGAAAAACCCAAACAAACTTTTGGATCAATCCAACATGCCAGTAGGTTTGTACATCCCAATTCCACAGGGACAGAAGCTCCTGCTCCTGGGACCCTTCCACATCTCACTCTACGCATCTCTTCATCTGGATATGATTTATGTCCTTTATGATATGAGAAACTGCTAGATATAAGTACTTGCCTAAGTTCTGTAAGCTCTTCTAGCAAATAATTAAAACCAAGAAAGAGATCACAGGAATCCCCAGTTGGTAGCCAAGTCAGTTAGAAGTTGTAGGCACCTAGGGACCTACTTCTTGGGATCAGCATCTGGAGTAGGAGGCAGTCTTGTGGAACTGAGCTCTTAACCTATAGGTCTGTGTTAACTCTGCTTACTGTGCATTAAGTTGAATTATAAAACACCCTAGCTAGTGTCACAGGTTTGCTTGATGTGAAAAAACTCACACAATTGATGTCAAAACTGTTGTGAGTGTGGCAGGAGAGTGAGAGCACATAAGTTATGGTATCTTAAAGTCCAGAGAGATGAAGTGTCCTTCTTTAGCTGGTATTACAGCTCACATTACAACAAAGCAGGCCTGTACTCCCCAAGAATGGCCTTCATCTAAAGGATAAACCTTGAGCTAGCACCAGACTTGATCCCAATGTCTTTCCAAGGACAACAGGAGCATTTAACTAATTTCCTTTCCTCAGTCTTTTCCCATAAGCCACAGTCATCTCCTTTCTCTGCTTCTCCTGGCTGTTAGTTGATACTCAAGTTTCTTCAAGAGCGTTTGTCATTTCACTTCTCAGAAAGACTTTTCCTTCTCATAAAACAAATTGCCAGCTGGTCAGTCTTTCCTGACTTTCTCTTCTACTACATTTCATAAAAGTTCTGACTTGCAGGTGGCACTCATTCTGCCCTCTTGGACTCATATAACTTGTATCCCCTTATTTCAATGTTTTTTTAAAAATGTTAATAGAAATTCAGAAACAACTGTCTATGAACTGTTCATAGACAACTATTCAATGTCTATGAACAAATTGCCACATTTACCAGAACCAAATGATCAGTTTCTATGACCTTGTCAATCTCTTTTTTCTCTAATTCAGAAGTTTATTTACATTTCCAAAAAAAAATAGTTTGAATTGCTCTTTCAGAGTTAACATTTATATAAGTATTTATAGTCCCAAATTTTAACAAACACTGTGTGATTTTGAAGCATTAAAAAATTACATATCACACATTGCAGATAGAAAAAAGTTGTGAAAACTAAATGAACAATATATTTCTCTTTTTCTTCTTCTTCTTCTTCTCCTTCTTTTTTTTTTTTTCTGCCATGCTGCACAGCATGTGAGATCTTAATTCCCCAACCAGGGATTGAACCCGTGACCCTGCAGTGGAACCATGGAGTCGTAACCACTGGACTACCAGGGAAGTTCCTGAATAATGTTATTTCCAAAAGCATTCTGAATGATGGTGCATCGGGTACCCTTTGTGAATTTAAGGATTTTATCAAAGGAAGTACATAGTTTAATTTTATCAAAGGGAGGATATATCCATGATTATCTTACATTCAGATAATCACTGTGGGACAGAGGATCTGTGGATCCAATGCTGAGTGCACTTTTGCAAGGTCTTATGGGTAGCATTGAGCTGAAGGGAATAAAAATGAAAACGACATACTAAAGTATGCTCATGAGACTCAGATTAAAAGCAGAGGCAATGTCTACCAGAGAAGTCAAACTTATATGTCCAGTAGAGAACACTGTTTTCAAACACCAGGAAACATTTATGTCATCATGACACCTTATAATATGAAGTGAAGTCTATATTTACTTTTTGTCTTCTTGAATATTTTTGCTCAAGGTAACAGACACATGCAACAAGTCTCCATTGGTAACTTTCCAAGACGAATTTGCTTGTCTAAACGTGGAATTTTAGGACACATTAATCAATGTGTCCTAACAATTCCTACTTAGATCCTGTATGTCCCACTTGCCATTAAAGTGAAAGTGATGGTCACTAAGTTGTGTCCAGCTCTTTGCAATCCCATGGACTGTAGCCAGCCAAGTTCCTCTCTCCATGGAATTCTCCAGGCAAGAATACTGGGGTAGATTTCTATTCCGTTCACCAGCGGATCTTCCTGATCCAGGGATCAAACCCTAGTATTCTGTGTCTCCTGCACTAGCAGGTGAATTCTTTACCACTGAGCCCCCTGGGAAGCCCAAGATGAACTTCCATGAGATTACTAAGAAAATACAAAAATAAATTCCATTAAATGAAGGTAATGGAAAAAAAGAGAAAAGATCTTTGAGGATTTAGGTCAAGGGGTCATCATGAGGACACTCTGCAAGTTAAAAGAATCCTTCCCTATCTCACAAGCTAGTCCACCTTCTCAACAAACAAGACAATTTGTCACTAGAATTGTCATACAAATTAAATCATAAGTTTAACAAGTGTTGGAGATTTGCCCAACACTGAATATGCAAAAGATAAATGGAAGAGGACTGTGATAATAAATAAGAACATAAGGATGGAGAATATACTTCAGCAAACAAAAAGCTTAAACTGGGAAAGTCACCTCACGCTGTCAATATTAGAATTGGGACCATCAAGGAATCTGCCAGTGTGCAAATACAGGTCTTCATCAAACTTGCCAAGTTGAATAAGTGATAAAATGATGGTCAGATGATGGGTATGAATCCATCTCCATCAACCATCTGGATGTCTATGAAAAGTGACTTGAAAGAGTGTCTAATTGACATAGGTCAATAAAAGATCACTAACTAACTGGGTATAGGCATCAAGAATCAGCAGGGCAGAAGCCGATTAAAATGCGTCCTCAACTTGAAGACAAGACAATGGTTCTTTTTTTTTTTTTTTCTGTTCTTCAGTTTGGATCTCAGCACAACTTTTATATTCCCCTGACGGCAGTGATCCAAGAAGGTGCATTCCCACTTTTATTAGACATACTCCATCCTCTGAATGGTTTTGGCTCTGAATGCACCCCAAGGTACTTAAATCTAACACTTTAAGTGGCAGGAGATGAGAAAAGCAAAGACAAAGGGGCCAGGCAAGGTTTTTCTGGATTAGTGTGGATATCATTAGGACCGGGAACAAAATGGTGTAAACTTGGGCTGTAAACTCTCTCTGTCTGTCTTAGGTCTTGGAAATCAACCCAGATAATGCCATGTGGAAAGCATCAGGCAGTTAGTCACTCAGTCGTGTCCGACTCTTTGTGACCCCATGGACCGCAGCAGGCCAGGCCTCCCTATGCATCACCAACTCCCAGAGTTTACTCAAAACTCATGTCCATTGAATCAGTGATGCCATCCAACCATCTCATCCTCTGCCGTCCCTTTCTCCTCCTGCTTTCAATCTTTCCCAGCAACAAGGTTTTTTCAAGAACTGACAAATGAGTCAGTTCTTCGCATCAGGTGGCCAAAGTATTGGAGCTTCAGCTTTGGCACCAGTCCTCCCAGTGAATATTCAGGACTGATTTCCTTTAGGATGGACTGGTTGGATCTCCTTGCAGTCCAAGGGACTCTCAAGAGTCTTCTCCAATACCACAGTTCAAAAGCATCAATTCTTTGGCACTTAGCTTTCATTATAGTCCAATTCTCACATCCATACATGACCACTGAAAAAAACATAGATTTGACTAGGCAGACCTTTGTTGGCAAAGTAATGTCTCTGCTTTTTAATATGTTGCCTAGGGTTGTCATATCTTCTCTTCCAAAAGCAAGCATCTTTTAAGTTCATGGCTGCAGTCACCATTTGCAGTTATTTTGGAGCAAAAAAAAAATTGGATTTGAAATAGCTCAGCTGAACTTCCATCACCTCCACTAGCTTTGCTTGTAGCAATGCTTCCTAAGGCCCACTTGACTTCACACTCCAGGATGTCTGGCTCTAGGTGACTGATCACACCATTGTGGTTATCTGGGCCATGAAGATCTTTCTCGTATAGTTCTGGGTATTCTTGCTACCTCTTCTTAATATCTTCCACTTCTGTTAGGTCTATACCATGTCTGTCTTTTATTGTGCCTATCTTTGCATGACATGTTCCCTTAGTATCTCTAATTTTCTTAAAGAGGTCTCTAGTCCTACCCATTCTACTGTCTTCCTCTATTTCTTTGCATAAAAGCATGTCATATATTAAGTTGAATTTAGCAAGGGTATCAGTATCTCTAATTAGGATCAAATCAGTCACCTGCTTTGAAAGTAATTAGTTCTTTAGCTGGATTTACACAGAAGAATCCAGGGTGTGTAAGCACACTTAACTTATATTCTAGGTCAAAATATTGCTTTGGATCTAAATGTGACATTTCACTCAATCAGCAACAATTATTACCCATTTACCTAAGACGTTGTGTTTAAAGATATATAAGGAAGATCTTGGGGAGATCACAATCTAATTGAGAAAACAGGAAGACAATCACTCTTTTTTTTGAAAGGCAGTCCATTATAATTTCTTAACTATATACTAGACAGTGTACATTCTTTAAAATAGTTTGAGGAAGGTGACTGCAATGTTGGACTAGAGGAACAAGAAAAACCTGAGCTGCGGCAGAAAGAGCTGAATGAAGCCTTGATCAATAGGATTTGATTAAGTAGAAGGCGGAGAATATTTTAGGCTAGGGAAACCACACAAGCAGAAGCAAGGAGAGAGGATGAGGGGGAAGATTTCTTTTTTTTCCCTTTAACTGTAGCGAATAAGCATTTCCTTGCCTCTTGACTTTCTGCATTGTTTTAATAGCTATCTGTGAACTAGTTAAATGATGAATAGGCCCAAGGAAAAGGTGGAGCGTACAAATGACTGATAGTAGATTAAAAAAAAGAGAGAGAGAGAAAATCATAAGGAATTGTAACCATGAAAGAAAAATTAAATTGCTGGGACTATATAATGGATTCAAATTTTCAATCACAAACTGATATATGCAAAATCGCAACTTATTTTTCTATAGTCAAATATAATTTCTATCATTAAGCTCCCATTTCTGCTCTGAAGCAGAAAACTGATATCAAGTTGCTTTCAGGTAAATTTCTTCCATTCAAGGCACTTCTCAGTCAATTCAGGTGGATAATGCAGCTATATTCAGATTTTTTAAATCACTCTCAGATTTCATTCTCTCTCTCCTTTCCCCCATATGGATTCAAAACCTCTAGAAATATTAAACAACTGCCATTACAAAAGCAATAATGGAGAAAAAGAGAGAATCTCTATTCTATAGTCTCTTTATGGTTATAGCATAAGCAGAACTTCTGTGAGATGTGCCCTGTCTTGTATGATCTTCAGACACATCTCCTTCATGTTGATACCCACTGAGGTAACCAGTCATCTGGCCAAAGAGTTGGGTTCACGATCTCTGTTCCAGTTACTTTACAGAGGTGTCCTAACTCCTGCCTTAGCCTTCAATTTGTAGATCCCGTATGATTACCTGGGGTTGTGACTGCAAAAATGTTGCCTGCCACATTAGTAAAGAAGGGGTATTGCAGCCATCAAGCCACTACATGCCCATAGACGGTGAACTCAGAGCGAACTCTGGACAGAGATGAACTGGATGCCCACTGCCACGCCCTCAGCTACTGCATTCACCCCCAACTATGTACCCTGAGGGTACTCAGGATGGAGTAAAGCAGGACACTGGCCCTAGATAGTTTAGGTGCCTATCAGAGCAATGATTTCAATGACTCTTTGCATCTTCCCATACATAGAAAAGTGCTAAATTCCTTAACTTGATATATCCAGTTTTCTTTCACTGAAGTTCTAACTACCTGGTCTTTGTTGCAAAAACTCCTATAATATGCTGTCTCCTCCCTTGCCTCTTCAGAACAGCCCCTCAGCATTATCTGAGAGTCTGCATCCTGAGCTTAAGTCCTCAGTTCTGTCAGCCAAATAAAACAGCATTCTCAACTTGTAGGTTATGCATTTCTGTTTCAGTTGACAGGGTCTTCCTGATTCATACCCTCCCACTTTTCATTGATGTCAGTCCTCTTTTAGCCCTTCTACACCTTTCCCATGGCTTTAGAAAGTCAACCTACTCAGCTGCTGCTGCTAAGTCGCTTCAGTCGTGTCCGACTCTGTGCGACCCCACAGAGAGCAGCCCACCAGGATCCGCATCCCTGGGATTTTCCAGGCAAGAACACTGGAGTAGGTTGCCATTTCCTTCTCCAATGCATAAAAGTGAAAAGTGAAAGTGAAGCCACTGAGTCATGTCCAACTCTCAGCAACCCCATGGACAGCAGCCTACCAGGCTCCTCCGTCCATGGGAGTTTCCAGGCAAGAGTACTGGAGTGGGGTGCCATTGCCTTCTCCGACCTATTCAGCTAGCACATCCTGAAGCCCTGGAAGGCTTGGAGTTGCCAGCAGACATTCACTTTGCTCCTAACAAACCATTGAGCCTCTCTTCTATAGAATTCTTCATATTAGGAGATATATCAGCTATCATTTGCCCATCACCAGCCGAGTTGCACAGGTAAAGCTCTTCTAAACACTGATCCTGCACATATCTGTCCACCTATCATGCCAAAATACCCAAGGGAGTGGTGCAAACAATGTCACAAATGCAACAAATGCCCTATCCCCTTCTGGACTCCTTTCCCTGTGATAAAGGAATATTTCCTGTTTATCAGTAAACAAAGGATGTCACAGTCATCCAAAGGAGCCTTCCAGTGTGAGCTGGTGAGCCCCAAGGAAACTCAGGATGTGAAAACACAGGATACTGGTCCCGGGCAGCTGAGCTGTATATCGAAGGAATGATTTCAGTGAGACTCTTGCATCATCCCACACATAGATGATGCTGAATTCCTTAACTTGGGATATCTGGTTTTCTTTAATTAACAATCAACTTTTTATATTCTGACTACCTGTCTTTTGTTGCAAAATTCCTCCCTTGCCTCCTTAGAGCAGCTTCTCAGAGCCATCTGAAATGCTGTCTCTTGGGCTGCAGTCCTTGCCTTGCCCCCAATAGAACTTCACTCACAACTCTCACGGTGTGCAAAAGTGTTTTCAACACATAATTGGAGAATTTATAATTGACTTTATTCTAGAAGCTGGATAGAAGGAAATGGGACCTACCACATCTATTCTCATTTCTCATTTTTGCTGCTTTTTAGCATGTACCTTACAAAGTTAAACACAAGAATTATGGCATATTTATTATTCCTCCTCTTGATAGTTCAAAACTGAAAGGGTTATTAGCTACTAATTTGGAAGAGTGAGAAAGAGGACAACATACAATAAAATTATAACTCACTAATCAGTTTACCACATGTAGGATGTTTGATGTCAAAAAGTAAATAAAACTGAAATGTAATGGTAACTTAAGACACAGGCAAACTTTGAGTATGATCTCTACTACTCTGAGACAGGAGTAATAGCAATCTATTCTATTACTATTCTATTCATTTGCTTATTCATTTATCAGTTTAATAACATCCATCAGATATGTATAAGTGGCAAGGTACCTGGATACATCAGCAGGTAAGCTTCCTGATCTGTTAAATGAACATTCACAATGGCTAAGATATGCAACAGACAAGTAAACAAATAATTACCAACAGTTGTAACTGCTGTTACAATTGCTGTTACAATTTAATGTAATGAGAATTTGTGGATTAAAAATTCTGGAGGTGGGGATATTTTAGACTGGTGACTAGGATTATAAGACTTTTTTTCTCTCTTTAGTTTTTAATCTAGTCTGGACTTTCAAGCCGAATGTGCCTGAGAAGGCTGTCTGTTTACTGCCTAACTGAGCTAGAAATATAACTAATGAGAATAGGCTCCACAGGCCTTCCTCCTCCTGAAATGGAGCTCGAAAATGCTTGAAAACAAGGAGTGCTCTAGACTCCTGTTGTTGTGCTGCTTTTGTGAGAGTTTAATTGCTTTTGAATGCATATGAATGTCAATTCGAGCCAGGCTAAATATGTCTTCTTGGAGACAGAGCATTTGGTCTTTCTTTCAAGTTCTTTTGTTTGCTTGAATCAGCTTTGTAGTTTAACAGATGTTTTTGGAGGAAATGGAGACATAAGCTTTTATAATGCCGAAAATTAAATGAGAAACAATACTCTTCCCTTCATTTTCCCCCAAAACATGCAACCCCGCAGAACTGGCAACCCACCCACACTGCAGAAAATTTCCACTGTCAGAGGGTACCCCTTACTAAAATGAAAGATATTTTGTGTGTGTACCTGGAGTTCATAATATATGGTTCATTCTTTGGGGAGATACATAATTGAATGTGTAAGTGATTATCCGTTTAGCCTTGAGCAAGGATAGTGTTTCTTACATTCATAAAATCTTCTCTCTTTAATTAAAAATAAAGTAAAATTACCACAGGAATAGGAGTGCCCAGATTTTCTATGCCAACCCTACCCCTCCAAACTTCTGCTCTATCACATAAGCAAACTCTCGTCCCACCTCAAGGAACCCACACACATACACACATGCTCTCCATGCTTCTGACTCTTATTCTTATATGATGCTCTCTATTTAACTGTGATGCTCTCTTCTGACCCAGATCAAACAATTAAAATTACTGACATGCGTCTACATTACTTGTGCCCTTGCTTCTGCAATAGAACTACAAAGTTCTTAATGGAAGATAATAGAATACAAAAAAGCATAAGCTTTGGGCTTCCCCAGTGGTTCAGTGCTAAAAAATCTGCTTGCAATGCAGGAGAACTAGGTTCCATCCCTGGGTTGCAAAGATCCCCTAGGGAAGGAATGGCAACCCACTCCAGTATTCTTGCCTGAAGAATCCCACAACAGAGGAGCCTGGCAGGCTACAGTCCATGGGGTTGCAAAGAATCGGACACAACTGAGCTACTCACACTTTGGAATCAGACAAACCTACCCTAATTTTAACTCTATACCTTTCTACATATGTGATTTTGGACCAGTTCATTAACTTCCCCCAGCCTTGGTACTCAATTCTGTAAAATTTCCTTCCATCTCTGAGAAAGGCTCTGCTTGTNCAACTGAGCTACTCACACTTTGGAATCAGACAAACCTACCCTAATTTTAACTCTATACCTTTCTACATATGTGATTTTGGACCAGTTCATTAACTTCCCCCAGCCTTGGTACTCAATTCTGTAAAATTTCCTTCCATCTCTGAGAAAGGCTCTGCTTGTAAGTTTCACGTTCAGACAGATTGATCTCTGGTTTTGTGTGTGAGATTGCTAAGACAGCCCTGAATTCTATATTCGCACCACCTCAAGTCTATCAGAAAGGACAGAATATCCTGCCAAGCAACAAAGACTGGGTAACTTTTCATGCACACTAAACACCACTTGTTGACTGTGTTACTTCACATTCTCCACAATTAGATCCGGAGTTCTGTGAATTCCACCAGAAGCACTCAAGTACAGAGTACAGAGGAAATACAGAGCAATTTTTCCTTACTTGGTGATGTGCAATCAAGTATTCTTTTTTAGTTTGTTTTTATTTTTGGTAGATGGAATAGACAGAGAAAGTATAGAAGAGAAAAATGTGAAGAGAAGACAAGCATCAGAGGACATTACAGGTAATAAAAATAAACATTACTTGATAAAAGCTTGATTTCATGTCAAACAATGTTTACTAGGTTTCAGTATTAAACACATTTTTTATGGCAGGTTGTATTCAAAAAATCTAAAAACCAGTGTCCAAGTGGAAAATCCAAACATTGTCAAAGGAGATATGGACGCTAATAAGCCAAAATCTATGAAAATTTTCTACAATAGGAAAGATTATAATAGTGGGGACTCACTGATATATACTGAATACTTTTAGTACTCACCTTTTGATTGGCATGCCTCTGGTCATTGAATAGAGTTTAATCACATTCCCTAGAAGGCAACAGTTCATTCTTCCATGGGCTAGAATTTCTGAAGGAATTGTCAACATTCTTGAGTGAAATGCTAAATGGCGCAGGATCTTGAGTACCCTTGGCTGAGGCTGGCATAAGTAGCTATTCCAAAGTCAAAACCAGGTGACTCCGGCAGGTAGGGCTGGGCTTTGGCAGAATTAGTTAAGTAAGCAGTGTACTAAGTAAGCAGCACCAACTCTCTACCCTGGTTATACACGCTCCTTCCTCTGGTAATCTAGTGTTCCCATTAACCTGAGCCAGGAACTGACCTCCAAGTTTAAATGCCCCATTGATTTTCATAATAGATATCTACAGAAAAAAAAAAAAAAAAGAACAACTCTCTGGAAAGTAGCAGAATTTACTCAGGTGGAAGGGACAAGAAAGGTGAGGGGAGAGAGGAAGGAAGGGAAGGAGGGAAGAATAAAGGAACAAACAAGGATGGAATGGAAGACCTTTTAAGTTTTTCTGGATCTACATACTTAGAAGAAGAAAATGACACTTGGAATAAAGACAGCTTTAAGGACACAGCTAGAATTGTCACATTACATAAAGACCTATACACATGACCCAACTAAAAAATCATATAAAGTCAATATTGACCAAAATCACCTTGCAAAATATAGAATAATATAGCCATAGTGAAATACAAACTCAATGGCAGCATACATTTTGACTCTGTAGTCATTAGCAAGTATCAGATTTATCACACACTCACAGTGTGTGTGAGTGTGTGTGTGTGTGTGTGTGTGTGTGAAGGGTGCCAAAATAACCACACAAATCTTTACTGTGTTGTAGGAAATGAAAAGCATCATCTAACTAGGTTATGAGCAATCACTCCTTGCTCACCCCCTCCTTTCAGCAAAGAATACATGATGTGAATCCTGGTACAATGAATAATTTTGTGTATAAGCTGAAGCAGATAGTCAATCTACCTATCTTTTTTAGTCGTCTATATCACAATCCTTTGCTTTTGTGTAGCATTTAATTAATTTTATTTCATTTAATCATATAAAACTATAGACTGTCAGAGCTTAGATATTCTAGAAAACATCCTGCCAAGTCCATATATTTTACAAATAGATAACTAAGGCCTTGAGAAGTTAAGCAAGATCAGTCAATATTTAAAAACAAAATTATGTTAGAGCCAGAACCAGGATTAGGTGCAATACAATGACTAATGCGTGTCAATTATGCCTTTTTTCTTGAAAAGGGCACTGCAAGTGATAATGTTCATGGAGTAATTTGATTTCTTTGAGTGGAAGACAGTGGAATATGACTCAATACTGGTCTATTGGTCAGCCATGGTCCAGCAGCAGCAGCAATAATCAAAAGGAACAAACAAGCTACAAAGCAATTATCAAGAAAACAATTTTGAACAAGTGTCTTGATCAATGTATTGAATCTCATAACAACTGACCAGACAATTATGAGTGTAGCTTTCGTTAGGACTGAAACACCTATCAGTGATTCACTGGTTGTCCTCCAGTGAGGAAAGAAATGAACCCGAGGAAAGAAATGCACTCACCAGGCATCAAAATGACTTTCTTTATCTCTTAATTGCATTTGAGTTTTGAGGCTCAATAAATAAAATCATAATCCTCAAAGCATTAAATTTTAAACAAAGCCATGAAAATTGCACACTTCATTCAATTTAGAGAAAATTGCATCCATATAATATGTTTATCTTTCATCACGAAACACATACCAGAAAGCTACCTTGTCTGATGTATGATTTCAAAATTTATGATCTTAAAATTTTGAGTACTTGGTCTGACATCTTAAATAAAGCATATGCAATAGTCAGGAAAGGAGCAAACTTCTAGTTATAAGAAAAATAAGTCCTGGGGATACAATGTACAGCATGGTTACGACAGTTAACAATATTATACTGTACACTTGGAAGATGCTAGAAGAGTTATCACAAGAAAAAGGAAATCTATAACTGTGTGGTGATATACAGCAATTAAATTTATTATAATTGCAATTTTGCAGTATACACAGATATCAAATTGTTATGTTGCTTCAGTCATGTCTGACTCTTTGTGATCCACTGGACTGTTGCCTGCCAGGCTCCTCTGTCCATGGGATTCTCCAGGCAAGAATACTGGAGTGCGTTGCTGTGTGCTCCTCCATGGGATCTTTCTGACCCAGGAATCGAATTCATATCTCCAGCGTCTCCTGCATTGCAGGCAGGTTCTTTATCCACTGAGCCACCTGGGAAATCCTAAGTTGTTGTATACTTAAAACTAATACCATGACATATGTCAGTTAGATTTCAATGAAAACAAAAAGAGGCTTAATTCAGAATAATTGCAACTGGTCTTTTCCTGTCTTGGGAAATGAGAGATGTTCACAAGGGAGAGCTAGAAAGAAACACATATACACCATTCTAGAAGCAATGGCAACTTTTATAAAGTTTCTAGATCTTACCAATAAAAGAAGCAAAGGCTAACAGAAAGCTTCCTATGTAACAGCCAGATTAATTTGTTAAGAAACATTCATTGTACTGTGGAAAAGGAAGCAGGCATCAAAAATTCAAAGAATTGTCACTGAAAGTATTCTTTTTCTTCCAACTTTTTCTTCTTTTCAAGTTGGAAACCCAATAGTATTAAATATTTAGGGATGACATTTCTTCTAGACATACAAAAGACCACATTTCATGAACACAATGAAAAAGGATAATTCTTAGAATTATAAATAGATGGTCATTTTTTTGTCTCTGTTGGTGGTGGTAAAATGATTCAAGGCCCAATAACTTTTTGCTGAACCTCTCTCTTCATATCTGGGGAATCTTTCAAACACTAAATGTACATCTGAACTCTCCCAAAGCAGCAAGGTAAGCTTCCTCTGAAAAAAAAAAAAAATCCAGTCATCATTACCCCATCTTCAGTGAGGCCCAAGGAAGGAAACCTCAGAGGACTCACAGTGAAATGATCCTTTTTCATTGGTTGTTGATGATTTGAAAAGTTTCAGCATAACCCAGACCCAGAGAGGTTTTTGCTTCTATTTCAGTTTGAGGACAGAGTCACACGTTCCAGGAGCTCCATCAGAAATCATGTGCCTTGTGCCCCCACATCTCACTCTGTTTAAACTAAGCGACATGCATGGACTCTCCACAGGTATCTGCTAACCCTTGAGAGCTCACCAAGTTTCTACTATGTTGCAGCTTCAGTCTACACATTTACTGGCAACACATACAGATAAGCATGACCTTGACCCTCCTGTTGCTTAGAGCATAAACTGTAAGGTAATTAAACTTTCGATGTGAAAGAGTTGATCATTCTAAGTTATCTACTGGGTGTACAAGTAGCTAATGTTATAAACTTTCAAAATAAGGAGACCTAGATACAAACAGGAGGTAGTGGGGGCAAGAAGGAGAGGAAATTTAAGTTGCCCCATTAAAATTAGAACTGCTGTCTCACTCCTATAGATTCCCTTTGGGACTTGCCAAATATACCTGCTCGTAGCCTACACATCCAGAGCTATATCTTCCTTTAATACATATGTGTAAATATATATATATATATATATATATATATATATATATATATATATATATACATATATATACATATATACCCCCAGGCGTATATTGCAGCTTTATATTGAAAATCATATGGCAATGGCACCCCACTCTAGCACTCTTGCCTGACAAATCCCATGGACGGAGGAGCCTGGTGGGCTGCAGTCCATGGGGTCTCTAAGAGTCAGACACGACTGAGGGACTTCCCTTTCACTTTTCACTTTCATGCATTGGAGAAGGAAATGGCAACCCACTCCAGTGTTCTTGCCTGGAGAATCCCAGGGACAGCGGAGCCTGGTGGGCTGCCGTCTATGGGGTCGCAGAGTCGGACAAAACTGAAGCGACTTAGCAGCACCATATGTATATATGTATGTGAATACTAATTCAAATAAATCACTGACACGATGGACATGAGTTTGAGTAGGGTCTGGGAGTTTGTGATGGACAGGGAAGCCTGGCGTGCTGCAGTCCATGGAATCGCAAGGAGTCAGACACGACTGAGCAACTGAACTGAACTGAACTGAACTGAACTGAATTCAAATAAAAGTCCTAGAGTTCAGCTGCACTTCAGTGATATTTCAGACCTTATCGATCCCTGAACACTCAGACAACCCAATTCATATAGTGCTCTAAACAAGTATTATTTACCACAACAAATATTTATTATTGAGCTCCTACATATGTCAGACATGACAATGTATAAAACATTTCCTCTTTCTCGGTGACCTTACTCAAAGAGGAAACAGATAATTTCCCTGTGACCTACAGTGATAGAATATGCAGGTAGTGTTGCGAGAGCACAGAGGAGGGTCACTAAGTCTAGTGTAGTGAGAGGAGTAAGTTGATGGATAAGATGGTGGGAAGGATAGGGGCTTTGTGGGAGAAAGAACAGCAAGAGCAAAGCCACCATACTTTCTAAACAAATAAGCAGACCAATGAATGAATGATGTGTGAATGAATGATGCATGAATGAATGAACAGAACAGAACTCTGAAGGGGAAGGATAATCCGTGAAGGGAACATAATATGAGAACAGGTACCACAGAGATAAATTTAGCAAGATTAGAAATCTTGCTGGAGGAGCTAGAGGAGCTTTGCGACAAAAATCAGAAAACTTGATTGAGGTGAATTGGGTAGAGTTCTAGCTCTCTGATTAAAAGCCTGTTTCTGAATTACTGCTTATTCTTCCTTCTTCCTTCTTATTCTTAACCTGGGAAAGGGTTAGTTAGCTGTACTCAACTCTGCGATTCCATGGACTCTAGCCCTCCAGTCTCCCCGTTTTTAACCTGCATAGCCACTGATAATTTCAGGGCTGAGAGTCTGGAACTGACCAAGCTTGGCTCTGTCAAGGCAGGTCCATTAATCTACAGAGTGTTTAGAACTGTGGTTAAACAATGAGAAAATGCATAGCAGTCCTTGACCACAGAAATGTCATCAGCATCAGTATGTACACACATAAATGCACATACGTGGGGATCCTTCTTCCTCACATATACATACTAATTACCTTTGGGCAGCTATAGGCTGAAGGATCATACTTCAGAGCAGAGACTGCTAATGCCAGAAGATCTAGAGAATCTGGCCTCTTTCCTACATTTTATATGAGGCCAAAAGTGAAGAGACTTCAGATCTGTGTTGCAGCCATCAGGGAAATCCAAATAGACTCTATATCCCATCAAGCTAGGATGTCAAAATGATGACACCTCCAGGGATACTGTGGATTGCAATTTACCAGGGAACTGCAATGCAGTTGATTGATCAGCACTGCACAGTGGCCAGAGCAGAGGATTTGGAGTCTGACTACCAGGGTGTGGAGCCTCGTTCACCTTTCTATCAGCTATGATTTTGAGCATGTTGTGTAACCGATCCGAGCTACTCTTTACTCGTCTGAAGAAGGTCACAAAATTGTCTTCTGAATGACAGATTCAAGAGACTCTAAGCCCTCTTCTACTGGTTGTTCACAAAATACTTCCTTTACTCTACTCCGGCTTCTCCTAAGTCACCCTGTCCTTGCCCAGTTTCCTCTCAGGCCACTGTTTCTTTCGCTGGCTCAATTTTCCCTGCCCACTCTTGACATGTTTGTATAATCTGGAGCTATAAAGGTCTTCTCTCTCAGTAGCCCTGGGGAATCCCATTGTCTCTGATGTTTCTATTACTGCTTATGAGAAAGTGCTTCCTACACCTTCACCTCCAAGCTTTGCCTCATGTAACTCCAGACCCCTATATCTGACTCCCTAGAGGTCATCATCATAAACACAACTGGCATAAAGCAGAGGAGAGTTTATACTTAGTCCCACTCTTCTTCCAGGTGTCACTGGAGCAAGTGAGCAATTAGGAACAAAAGCTGAGTGATGCTGGGCTCATGTGTCACATTTGGTAAATATAGCAGATTGAAAGGCAGAAAAGGAATCATGATTCAAAAAAAATCTGGGAAAGGAAATAAGAAAATCTGAGGATCAATGAGGACAGTTACAACAATGAATGGGAGCACTTCAAATGCATGAAAATACATCATATTTATTTTTCTAAACTCCCTGGTCATCTTTGAAAGATGCTTTGGAACCTAATGAAAATTTGTAAATAAAGGAAAGAATCAGGTATTTCTCCTGTTTTTCCCAAAAGGAATACACCTCAAAGGAAATAAGTTGTTAATGAAGTAAATTTTCTCTCTTTCCAGGCAATATTCTAGCTATTGAATAAAGAACAAATGAAAGAATTAGAATATTACTATATCACATATAAGGTACCATAACAAAACAATGGACTAAGATGTTGATTATCAATGGCTGGTAACATCACAAAAATAGAGACAGGTAGATAGGATGAAACCTCTAAAGAAAACAAATGGTTCTACTTCTGAAGTATTCCTATGTAAAGATCAGAATTTGAATCTGATCAACTCTCCAACTTACAGGAAATAAAAGGAACAGAGGCAATCCAAACAACAATTTCTGTGGTAAATGTTATAGGGAAATATAACCTGGTATCTTAAACAAATAAATAGTAAAGGAGGAAGAGATATGGAAAGGAAACTTAAAAACAGATCTAAGGAATACAGGAACCTAAGTCAATGTTTATTATTTTATTTGGAGTCTGACTACTCAAACTAAAAATTAGAAGATGTGCAGAGTGGACTTTTGGACTCTGAGGGAGAGGGAGAGGGAGAAGGAGAGGGAGAGGGAGAGGGAGAGGGTGGGATGATTTGGGAGAATAGCATTGAAATATGTATACTATCATGTAAGAGATGTGTATAAGANGAATACAGGAACCTAAGTCAATGTTTATTATTTTATTTGGAGTCTGACTACTCAAACTAAAAATTAGAAGATGTGCAGAGTGGACTTTTGGACTCTGAGGGAGAGGGAGAGGGAGAAGGAGAGGGAGAGGGAGAGGGAGAGGGTGGGATGATTTGGGAGAATAGCATTGAAATATGTATACTATCATGTAAGAAATGAAAAAAAAAAGTGAATGACCATGTTAAAAAAATATTAATAAGAAAAAAAAATTTTTAAGCAAAAAAATAAAAAATAAACAAAAATAAAATAAAAACAAAAAAAATAAAAATAAAAATTAGAGAAGACAAATAGATGATGATAAGTTGAAGGAGGAGGAGGATGGGGTGTGGTGATGATGATAGATCAAGATTTGAGAAAATTTTAATATATGCTAACTGGAAATTTGCTGATTTAAGAAATTATTGATTATTTTATATGCATGAAAATGGCAGTGAGACTTTATAAAAGATTACCAGTCCATTCTGAAGGAGATCAGCCCTGGAATTTCTTTGGAAGGAATGATGCTAAAGCTGAAACTCCAGTACTTTGGCCACTTCATGCGAAGAGCTGACTCACTGGAAAAGACTCTGATGCTAGGAGGAATTGGGGGCAGGAGAAGGGGATGACCGAGGATGAGATGGCTGGATGGCATCATTGACTTGATGGACGTGAGTCTGGGTGAACTCCGGGAGTTGGTGATGGACAGGGAGGCCTGGTGTGCTGCGATTCATGGGGTCGCAAAGAGATGGACACGACTGAGCGACTGAACTGACTGACTGACCTTTTAGATAATCATACTGATATATTTGGTATGTTTGGACTGCAAGGAAATCAAACCAGTCAATCCTAAAAGAAATCAGTCCTGAATATTCATTGGAAGGACTGATGCTGAAGCTGAAGCTCCAGTACTTTGGCCATCTGATGCAAAGAGCTGGCTCATTAGAAAGGACCCTGATGCTGGGAAAGATTGAAGACAGGAGGAGAAGGGGACAGCAGTGGATGAGATGGTTGGATGGCATCACTGACTCAGACATGAGTTTGAGCAAGGTCTGGGAGTTGGTGATGGACAGGGAAGCCTGGCAAGCTGTAGTCCACGGGGTCGCAAAGAGTCAAACAAGACTGAGCGACTGAACTGAACTGAAACGTTTACAAATGAAATATGTCTGAGATTTATTTCAAAAGAATCAGAGATGAGGAGAAATGAATGAAGTATAGATGAATGGTTAACTGTTGAAGCTAGCAAGGGGTATACAGAGTTTTATTAAACTATTCTCCCCACTCTTGTATATGTTTGCTATTTTCCATAAGGAGAATTTTTTAAAATATCTGAAAGTGTTTGATTGAGTAAAGGTTCTGATGCATCTGGAGGCTTGTCATAAAATCACTTTTAGGTTGGAAATAAAATTTAGGATGCGACCAGCCTTGACATCAAAGGTGACTACAGATAAGTTGGGAACATAGGAACACAGTATAATATGGATTTCATGGTGCACCAGGGTCATTAAAGAGAAAGAGATATTGCCAAAGAGTAATTGAGAGATCTTTCACCCCTCAAGTCAACATACTTTATTAAACACTCTTGTATCATAAGAATCATCTTGGGTACTGATTAAAAATACAATTTCTATAATCCAATCAAGAACCAATGGGGAAGGAGCTGAAATGTTACAGGTTTAACTAGTGCTCCAGATGTTCATCATCATAATTTAGGAATCAAACTGGTTTTTTTCAAGCTGTGTGTGTATGCATGCCAAGTCACTTCAGCCATGTCCAACTTTTTGTGACCCTATGGACTGTAGCCCACCAGGCTCCTATGTCCAGGGGATTGATTCTCCAGGCAACGGTGCTGGGGTTGGTTGCCATGTCCTCCTCCAAGGGATATTCTCAACCCAGGGTTATCGAACCCAGGTCTCTAAGTCTCCTGCATTGGCAGGTAGGTTCTTTACCAGTAGTACCACCTGGGAAGGCCCAATTTCAAGGTACAATATGATATTCCAATGTAAATGGTTAGAAGTTGAAGGTAGTTGGACTAGGGTTTGATAAGCAAAGAGTAATATAGGTGTGGGAGTTATTTTCATAGATTTTCAAAAATAATTCAATAAAGGTGCTCACCAAAACCAGAGGATGATGCAACAGAACCTCCAATGGTTAAAGGGCACAACTGACAATTCTGGGAGCCAATCACTCATCACTCTTGTCCCTAATGTCCCAACTGATTGTGAACTGCACACACAAACAAGTAACTCTAAAGCATCAACTGTTTTGGTGGCAATGAATGAAAGAAAGCAGTTTGAATCTGATGCCAAAATGCAGGTTCCTACTCTTTCCCTGGTAGGATTAAAATTAAAGCCCTTCAGGTAAAGTATACCTGATAAATGTGCCTGCTCATCTGAGCCTTCAAGAAGTTCCCTGGCCTAACCTTTCTACTGCTGAGGAGGTACGGATTAAGGTGATGGCCCTTCTATTTGATCAAGGAGTTAGACATCTAGAGAGAGAAACAGAGAGCGGGTCCTAGTTCTTGTTTTTCTAGCATCATGAGTCTACTTGGTCACAGAATGGCCCAGTGGATATCAAGTTCTCCTCTGAGAAAGAGTAATTAAGTTACAGCAAGAGAACAGAAATGTGCTGCCCATTGGCCACAGCACGACTTAAAGATTAACATTATTTGCTACAAGCACTATTTGCATAATCTCTCTATCCTTCATTAATGTTTGCTCAGTTTCCAGAAAATGATATAACAAGCTCCTAATATAACAGAGAACAGAAATTAGTTTTTCAGGTTTATTTTGGTTACTTTCTAAGAGCAACAAAAGTGACATAAAGGTGATAATTTATTGGAAAAATATCATTAATTAAAATTTTTGTTTTCTATTTCTTGTTAATTAAGACAATACATGTCATGTGCTCAAAGATGACCTGACATATAATAAGCCCCTAATACATGTCTGTTGTTGTTGTTGTTGTTGCTGAATCATACTTGTTATAGGATATAGAATTTGTGATGAACTGTTTTAGAGAAATTAGGTTCCTTCATTAAACCTAAGAATTATGATATTTACTTAGAATTTTAAAATGCTAATTTGCCCTGTAGACTCTTGAAAATATACAGACATAGGCATGGGTACTACATGGTTTTAAATATACTTTGTCTTACTAGCAATCAGTAGAAAGTGCTAGGGTTTGGAATTTAAAACAGAGTTTAAATCTGAGCTCTACCAATTACAATCTCTGTTGCCTTAAGCTCATTACTTGACCTCTCTGAGATTCAGATTCTTTGTCTGATAGGTGACAGTTCCCTTGGCTATAAAAAAGGAATGGTAATATTACATTTTTCAAAGTGTTGTTGGAAGAATAAATGAAATCACATTAGTAAAGTGTTTCCCTTAAAATACACTACTCATATAGTGTTTTAGAATTTTTAAATGCTCTTCAACACATAATCTTTTCATTTTAACTACTTATAATACTATAAGTAAAGTAGGACAGACAACTTTATTTACATTTTACAACTATGAAGACCAGTATTCAGTGAGTTATTGCTCTTGTTCTGTCACTAAGTTGTGTCTGACTCTTTGCAACCCCACGAACTGCAGCACGCCAGGCTTCCCTGTCCTTCACTATCTCTCGGAGTTTGCTCAAACTCATTGAGTGGGTGATGCCATCCAACCATCTCATCCTCTGTGCCTTCCTTCTCCTGCCCTCAATCCTTCCGAGCAACAGTGTCTTTGGCAGTGAGTTGGCTCTTCACATTGGGTGGCCAAAGTGCTGGAGCTTCAGCGTGTGACTTACTGTATTAGTCTTCTACTACTGTGTGACGGTGTTACCAAGAACATCGCAGCTTAGAGCAGCTACTTGCTGTTTTTGTGGGTCATGCGTCTGAAACTGCTTATCTGTGTCCCCTGCTTAGGTTATCAACTGGCTGCAATAAAGATGTCACCCAAATTTGCAGCTTCATGTGAGATTCAACTGGGACAGAATTCACTTTCAAGTTCATTCAATTGTTGAAGGAATTCAATTCTTGTGGTTGTGGGACTGAGGGTTTTCGTTTCTTACTGGCTACTGCTTAGCAGACTTCCTCAGCTCCGAG
This sequence comes from Oreotragus oreotragus, assembly GCA_006410675.1. Classification (NCBI taxonomy): domain Eukaryota; kingdom Metazoa; phylum Chordata; class Mammalia; order Artiodactyla; family Bovidae; genus Oreotragus; species Oreotragus oreotragus. Next base: position 345,453 of record SJYX01010379.1, read on the forward strand.
AGGCCATTCACAGTCCTTGCCGCATATAGTTCCCCAGTATGGCTACTTGTGTCCTCAAAGTCAGCAAGGGAAAGAAATCCCATCAGGTCGAGCACTATAATGTTATGCAATGTAACCATTTAATCTCTTACATTTCAACACTTCGCTGAATTTTATTGGCTAAAAGCAAGTCATGGAAATGTGTACACTCGAGAGAAAGGGATCATTTAGGGGTGTGGACATTAGGAGGTAGAGATTATAGCATCACCTTAAACAGTCTACCTGCCACATTTACCCAAAGTCATATTTTTAGGGGAAGAATCAGAATTATAACCCGGTACTTCCAGTTCATATTTTATGCTACTTCCATTTATGAATTCATTAAAATTTCAGGAAATGTTTAACACGTACCTACTATATCCAAGGAATTATTCCATGTAAATAAGGGCTGTGATAATGAATATAACATGAAAACTTATCCTCAAAGAACAGGGACTATAGAGTGTGCCAAAATAATTATTCTACAATGATAAGAATGTTGAGAAAATAAAAAAAAATAGTTATGACTGACATACTTAGGAAGGCAAAAACTAGAAAAGTAGTTACACTGAAGAAAAATACTGAGTTTGTAGAAATGGAATAGGTGCTCAGAAAAACTATAACTTTCAAGAAAAAAGTAAAAAGTTTCAACTCTGTTTTATAAGCAATGCATAATAGATTTTTTCTTTGTTTTTCAATATTTGTTTTTGAAGAAAAGTAATATGTTTAATGTGAGGCTTTGGTTATTCTGAAAATAACAGTGCTGAAAATATACTAGAAGCAAGTCACAGTTAGCTTGGCCACAATTGTCACTTCCTGCTCAAAGACATTTTCTAAATATGAAAATAGAATTTTGTGACTGTTGGCTGTTTCAAAACTCTGTGATGTGCTCCATAAAAAACTCCATGATAAACACTGGCAATGATACAACAGTTATTTCCCCTTACACATCTAAGAGCAAGAACATCTTAAGCTGTTATAATGTTAAGCCTTATCAGTGGAGGTATAGAATTGAAAGGCTTTAAGCTGGGGAAAGAAAAATGATTTAAGGGTTTAGATGAATTGCACAGACCTGTAAAATGGTATTAAATCAGTTATGAAAAGATTTGAAGGGGACACAGCACCCTGAAAGTGTGTTATACTTTGGTATCATTAACTGATGATTGGACAACAGAGAAGAGGGAAATGTGAGATGAAATATCAGAATCACACAAGACACTTGAAGTCTTAAGAGGCATGTGAACCAGGATAAGTTGATGACTAAGCTGTTGTTCCTTATCATACTGATACTGATCACTGTAACAAACCTTGCTTTCAAAGCAGAACTTCCAAAGCCAGGGACTGATAGAGGAACTCCAAAACAATATTTTGTTTTAAATGTCTTGAATCAATTCAAGAACCCTGTAGCCGTAAATGATGACGATCACAAGGGAAATCAGACTGGAAATCTTTGGAAAGCTAGACTATCAGTAAGGGAGGAGGCAAGGACAATATTCAACAAAGTGAATTAAGGAATTATTATTCTAACCTCTATGTCCAGTGCCTTCATGGGGCCTCTTGGTGGCCTAGGGTCCCCATCTATAGCGCTACTGGCATCCAATATAATTGTTTTCAATGCTTACATAATATATTTTCCAATCAGGAAACAGGAAAACATTTCAGCCAAAGATAATGACTAGTTTATCCTTTCTTTCTCACTTGCTAAAGATGGCAGTGGTGAAAATGGGTACAAAAAAGAGCTGATTCTTCTTGATAACCCTGTATTTCTGTCTGTTCTGTTCTAAATATTGGGTTGGCCAAAACTGCTCACTCAGGATTTTCCAAAAGCTGTTACAGAAAAACTCGAATGAACTTTTTGACCGACTCAATACTTTTCATGTCTTATTTAACTTAGAAGAACCCTGTGAATCCATTTTTAGAGAAGAAACTGAGATCTAGAGAGTTTATACAACTTCTACAAGCTCACAGAACAAGTAAGGATGGTTCCAGAACTGAGACTCAGCCACAGGGCCCAGGGACCCACACTCCTCTCCACCACATTCCAAAGACAGCTGCCAATGATGCCACTAACCCTCCTTACTTGTTAGCAGTTGAAGAACAGTGGGTCACATGTTAAGATTTCCGATCAAAAAAGAGATGTGAATCATTTTTGAGTAATTGAATTTCAGGTCCAGAAACTCTAACTTTGACCTACAAAAATGTTTGAGTCACCCTGTTCAGAGACTACAGTTCTGTGTTATCTCAGATTACAAGCCTCTGCATTTCTATTCTTGGCTGATTCTCAAAGCCAGATGCCTGAGTAGCAAGAAATGCAGAAGATACGAAAAAAGATGCTATCATACTTCTCTGATGACACTTGAGGTATTTCAGTTACGAGCAGTGATACATTCTCATTTAAAAGGAGGGAACTAATAGTTTTAGTTTTAGTTTTTATAACGCCATAAGAGGCAAATAAGCCAATATGTTTTGCTGTGGAAGATAATTCTGTTCTGTTTGGTTGCTAAGTCATGTCCAACTCTCTGTGACCCCATGGACTATAGCCCACTAGGCTCCTCTGTCCATGGGATTTTTAAGGCAAGAATACTGGGGTGGGTTGTCATTTCCTCCTTCAGCGGATCTTCCCAACTCAGGGATTAAACTCAGGTCTCCTGTTTGGCAGACAAATTCTTGACCACTGAGCCACCTGGGAAACCTGGAGGAGAATTATCTAATGCTAATCAGTCCAAAAATGAACGCCTAACATTGCAGGCTCTCCCAGGATAACCCATTATGTCCCGATCTTTTCCCTCTACTAGAGGCTGACCTAGTCATTGATTAATCAAGGACTCATTTTTCATAGATTCCCATTTAGTACCTGGAGCTAATATGACACTTCAATTAACTACAGAGCACCTAAAATCCTACTCCCTCAAGTGTACATCTACTTTATAAGAGCTGGTGCCTGCTTGTGGAACCCTATTCTCAATCTGGGATGGCTAGATCACATGAAAGGAAGCCAAAGTCAGGCTTGAAGTAAGTCAAAGTAGGTATCTGGAAGTCAACACACTTGCAGCCATAAAAGGGTGTGGTCAAGGTAAGAGAATGCACAGAGACTTGCCGAGATGAAGAGGATACTGGTTAGAAGAGACAACAGATGCTCGGATACTCTAGGTCAGGAAAGAAAATCTCAAGCTATAGTGATGCTGTAGACCCACACTTCTCAAAATTTAATGTGCATAAGAATTACCTGGAGATTTAGCCACGATGCATATTTGGTTCAGTAGGCTTCAATTCTGCATTTCTAAAAACTTCCCAGGGATGCCCAGGCTCCTGGTTGGTAGATGATGCTTTGAGTGACAAAGTTGCAGAACAAAGAGACAGATGTGTCTCTCTGGTACTGGGTAGGAGACGTTGGGAGGTATGTCAGTTTCCTAGCAGAAATGAAAAGGCCAAAGCTCAGGTAACTTTTCAAAATGAAAAGTGAAATTCACTCAGTCATGTCTGACTCTTTGCGACCCCATGGACTGGCATTCTCCAGGCCAGAATATTGGAATGGGTAGGCTTTCCCTTCTCCAAGGGATCTTCCCAACCCAGGGATCAAACCCAGGTCTCCCACACTGCAGGCAGATTCTTTACCAGCTGAGCCACAAGGGAAGCCCAAAAATACTGGAGTGGGTAGCCTATCCCTTCTCCAGAGAATCTTCCTGACCCAGGAATCGAAACAGGGTCTCCAGGATTGCAGGTGGATTCTTTACCAAGTGAGCTATAACTTTTGAGGGGAACACAATTACAGGACTTTATTCTAAAAGCCAAAGTGTAATTCAGCTGGTGGTGGGTAGCCACCAAGTCACTGGTGATTAAAGAACTTGTATGCTGGACCTGGTTCTTGTGTGGTCCTTTGCCCTCTATATAGAGAAGATGCTGGGGAGAACAGTAAGACCAGGGGCTCTAGAGTCACATGGTGTGCATTCAAGTGGCGTTTCCATTCTCTACTTTCCATCTTGCCTTGGTCAAAGTTTCCTTTTCGGCGAATTTTTCTTTCTTTAGTTATGGAAATGTCAGTTGCTCAGTTGTGTCTGACTCCTTTCATTCCCACAGACTGCAGCCCACCAGGCTCCTCTGTCCATGGAATTCTCCAGGCAAGAATACTGGCATGGGTAGTCATTCCCTTCTCCAGGATATCTTCCCAAATCATTGATAGAACATGGGTCTCCTGCATTGCAGGCAGATTTCTTTACCATCTGAGTCAGCAGGGAAGCCCTTCTTTAGCTATAAATCTTGGGAAACAATACATCTGCCATATTAATCAAGGAAGGCTAATCACTTTAAGAAACAAATTGCAGAATTTAATGGCTTAACATAATAAAACTTTATTTTTTCTTCCATAACAGTATGATAATGGTTTTTGGCAGGTGGTTTTTGTGGCTCTGTTCTCTCTATCTTCAGGGTTCTCTCATTTCAGCCAGTGGACAGGGAAAGGATATGGAGAAGCACACAGGAGGATTTTATGAGGCTGGTTGAGAAGCAGCATGTGTCAATTCTATGTGTGTTCTGTTGACATTTGGCCCCACTTTGTTTCTGGGGAGCTGACAAACATATCTTTGTGGTCAGGACAACAAGGAGATGGGTTTGGTGGATGTCTGTCCTATGCTTTCTCAACCAGAGGATTAAGCCTTAATGCACTATGACACCCACGACATGTAATGAATTAATGTTTCTATGTGTGTAGACTGAAGCCTGCTATGTACTCTCCATGAAGAAGCTGATAAAATCATCCCTCAGATAATTTTCTTCAGTGCTTGGCCAGTCTTTCCTAAACCTGAAACAACTTGAAGGTGGCCAGAAGATCAAATGAGACAACATATGTAAATATTCACAAGCTACATCACGGTATATGAAAGAAAGCTGCCACAGAAGAGAAAAATATGTGAATCAGGCTGGGGTGGGGGGAATCCAAAGCACCAATAGTCAGAGAGGTACCACTGCACTGTGCAAGACTGTTTCTTCTTTCTGCATTTCTTTTGTGATATTTTATCTATATATTTTATTTTATTATTATTATTTGTCTTTCAAACTTTTATTTAAGGGCACTGATCCATGATGGATTTTAGATCTTGTTGAATGCAGCCACATCCTGTACATACTCGTCAAAAGCAGTGATCTGCTCCTCCAGCATGTCTGTCCCAACTTTGTCATCTTCAACTACATGCTGTATTTGAAGTTTTTTAATGCCATACCCAACCAGNCTTTCAAACTTTTATTTAAGGGCACTGATCCATGATGGATTTTAGATCTTGTTGAATGCAGCCACATCCTGTACATACTCGTCAAAAGCAGTGATCTGCTCCTCCAGCATGTCTGTCCCAACTTTGTCATCTTCAACTACATGCTGTATTTGAAGTTTTTTAATGCCATACCCAACCAGAATTAGTTTAGAAGAGCCCCAGACCAAGCCGTCTGCTTGAATCCTTCTGAGACACTCCTCTAGTTGTGCCACATCCGTCTCATCATCCCAAGGCGTCACATCTGATAAGATGGGAGACTTGGCAACGCCTGCTTGTTTCCTGGCTTTCTTTGACTCATACTGGGCAGGGCGTTCTTTTAGCCTCTTGAATTCTTCACTTTCCTCCTCCTCATCAGATCCAAAGAGATCCATGTCATCATCATCTTTACTATCTGTGGCTCCACTTTCTGCAGTGTCTTCAAGCAGGGCCATACTTGCCCAAAGCTTTCTTCACCCTGGCAGGCTGGCTTTTTCCTTCTCATAAGATTTGATGTGATTATACCAATGGAGGGCATGACATAAGTCAGCAGGTAGCAGGCCGGAGATGGCTTCAAATACTGCCATATCTGCTTGTGATGGCATATACCCCTCTATGTAACTCTTGTCTGCCAAGTAGTCATAGAGCAACTGGAGGCCAGTGGGGCTTTTCGAGTCTCCAAAACCCATGGCGATAACTAATTGAGAACTGGGACATAGTGGAGGAAAAGAGGCGTGCAATTGGTCAGTACTGAGCACTAAGAGGAAAAAAGGCCTTTTGTAATATTTTAAAATTTCTGGTTTATCTGATGACCTCTCAACCCTTCTAGAAGTCTCCTCCTAGAATCACATTCTCCATAAAGCTTAAACGAAACTTTTCCTCTAGCCCAATATGTTACTAATTCCACTATAAACCCTAACCAGCATAATGCATTTCTCAATTAGCATATTGCATGTGTGCAGTTATTTATTTATACACTTTCCTCCCACTAGAAACAGAAGTCACTTGTATTCCTCCCTATTTGCTTGTCACATATTGTATTAGGCATTTAATTCACATGTTCTGAAAAGTTTTAGATGTTCTGCCAGAGCAGAAGTCTGTGGTCTGTCTGGACTAACTAGAGGCTATGTACACATGCTCAGATCCTCTGAGCTTCCAGCACAGGGTCCCCGGGAGCTATATTGTATTTCTTATCCTGATAAAGTTCATTTTTGTTGGTGTCATCCTTAAACTAGACCTGGAGAAAAAAATAATCCACGGAATTTGGGTCCCTATAATTGTCAGACACAGTGATGATGATTTCAGAGACTGGTCTAAGCTGGTGCAAATGAGCCCTGGGAACTAAGAGAGTTTTCTCAATGCTCCCCAAACAATAATTCATGGACATCTACATCCAGCAATAAATTTGAGTACATGGTGGCTTGTATATGATGGAGGAGTACATTCTCCCATCACTCCTTCTTGTCTGAGGAAACAATTTTGTTTCCCAGGATGGTTTGGAGCTACGGTTTGCATCTCTGGAAGAGTTCTGTGGAAAAGATGAAGATAGAGGACTGCTTTCTCTATCACTCACTGCTGACTAAAAGACATGAGATATCTGTCTTGCAAACCACCTTTCTCAATTTAGTTACATCAGAGAATCAAATAAATGTGTGTTTTATCTACTTAATCTCATGAATGCTATGCAAGCCTAGCCCAGTAGCTGACTGTGACAAACCATCAGAAATCTCTTTTTAATTTTATATTTCCCCATTTCACAACTGCTTGATAAATGATTGTATCTGACAGCATTTAATCCATGTAAGAGTAATCACTGGCGATGAGGGCTTTGGAAGAACTGTCTGTATACTGTCCTTCTTCTTGTGTATCCCTTTACACAAGATCCCTGCTTTCTAATCAGCAGATACACAGCACACTGACAGAGTCTTTCATTACATGCTCTATTTAGGGCTTCAGTACTTTTTACTGCTGGTACATGATAAACAGTAAAGATGCGCCCCCTACTACAAAAACAGATTTATTAATAAATAGCTGACACTTTGTACTTTTGCAGAATATCAAAGCAATTAGTGACAACAGTAGAATGATTTTCAATACCTACAGAGCAAAATATCATATTGATTCAAGCTCAAAGCTTTCTCTAAATAACAGCTAAGGGATTGTCTACTGCATCTGGTCAATTCTTTTAAAGAACAGGTGGTAAAAAAAGAAAATACATCAGTAAAACTGCTTTGAATGGTTCAACTGGATATATTAGCCAATTTGCCAATGTAGAATAACTAATAGACTAATGGCACAGAAAATTATTTTGGTTTCTTTTTTATCTTATATTTACATGTAGGTGTGTATACACTGGATAAAGAAATGGCAACCACTCCAGTGTTCTTGCCTGGAGAATCCCAGGGACGGGGGAGCCTGGTGGGATGCTGTCTATGGGGTCACACAGAGTCGGACACAACTGAAGCAGCTTAACAGCAGCAGCACATTTGTATGTTTATATATGCATTTTATTGACATGCTTGTATATATATATATATATATGTATATATGTATTTTACTCACATATAAACCGATGATAAAGGTCACTATTTTTGGATTTCACATAAAATTGAGATATTCATTTGATTTAAAAGGTAAAGGAGGGTTCACTGTGGGGAAAAATGGAATATTTAGATCATGAAAANTATATATATATATATATATGTATATATGTATTTTACTCACATATAAACCGATGATAAAGGTCACTATTTTTGGATTTCACATAAAATTGAGATATTCATTTGATTTAAAAGGTAAAGGAGGGTTCACTGTGGGGAAAAATGGAATATTTAGATCATGAAAACTTAGATTCACAAAGTCATGGGACTATGAAGCAGAAGAAACTTAAAGAGATGTACTAGCCTAGTTTTTTTCCTTGAGGAAATACGATGTTCTTTCTACCCCTAACTTGTCACGACTCAGGCAATATTACAGATGAAACACTGAAGCCAGGAAAGAGAATCTGATTATCTAGCAAATAAAAATTTGTGATGGACCAAGAAATCTGCCATCACCAGCTCTCAGCGCTTCCATCCAGAGCGTTTGCTTCATTCATTCATTCATTCATTCAATGCCTACCAAGTTCCGAGCACTATTCTAGGTGCTGAGGAGGCAGCAGAGAATTAACACAGCCAACATTCCTGCCTTTGTGGCTCTTTTGCTGCACTCAAAAGAGACAGATCATAAATAAGAAAGGAAATGGTATTTTAAAGAAAGAGTAATGCTATGGAGGAGAGCAGAGCAAGTCCATTAAAGCACACAGAGGGATGGGGGAAATGGACTGCTGTGTTTTGAATATGATGGTCAGGCAAAACCTCATTTTTTTCTTTCTTTAATTTGAGTGTAATTGCATTATAATGTTATGTTAGTTCCTACTGTGCAACTAAGTGAATCAGCTATATGTACACACATATCCCCTTCCTCCTGAGCCTCCCTCTCACCGCCTCCACCCACCCCTCTAGGTCGTCACAGAGCACCGAGCTAAGCTGCCTGTGTTATAGAGCAGCCTCTCACTAGCTGTCTGTTTTATACATGACAGTATATATATGTCAATCCTAATCTCCCAGATCACCCCACCTTCCCCTTCCTATCCTCCTTCCCTGTGTCCACATGTGCATTCACTATGTCTGTGTCTCTATTCCTGTCCTGGAAATAGGTTCATCTGTACCATTGATAAAGTGATGAATAAGTAAGGACCTGAAGAATGAAAGATGGGAATCACGGGGCTCTCTGGAGAGTGACCCCAAGGTGGAAGCACACTTCCTATGCTCACACATGCAAACTATCTGCTTTTTTTTCCTCAGATGTACCTATTTCACTCTATTCCTTTCAACTTCTGCATCAAAACTGTCTTTTCTTGTTTCTGTTGGAGACTAAGATAGCTCCACAAATCATCACCTGCTTCCGTCATGGTTCTGAAGCTTGGAGCTGTGCCATTTTTGAGTCACTGCTTCTGCTTCTATTCTGGACTCTCTGCATAATTGTCAAACTCCCCCTCTCTTCTGCCCGGGTCATCTAGGGACACTCCACAGCTCCTGGGCTCAGGGGAGTCATACAGATTCTCTCCTGTCACATTCAACACCTGAGGCTTATTTGACCCAATCTCTTCTCTTGACTTTTAGTTCCACCTTATGTCTAATCATCCTTTGAGAGAACAATGAAGGGGAAAGACTGTAGAGCTGCAGGTTACAAAGTGGGTTTATACCTTAAATGGAACTGCAAAGCAAACAGACCTCTATATTTGCCAGCTACGGGTACCCACTCTGTGCTAGGTGTCATGCTAGATTCTGGGGATTCTGAGATACCTCTGTCCTCAAAGTGTCCACAAGAGATTGCCATAAGCAATGACCATGTGTCTGAAGGCAGCACTATGGGGCTGCCCACTACTCAGCTCCAATTCAGTCCTGTCACATAAGAGTATTACTGGGGAGGATGTGTTTTGTATATGTATCTGTGTTTTAATGTGGCCACCACTGTGCTAGGTGTTATATAGCAGAATAAAAAGTTAAAAATGCATGATTTCTCCTAAGGAGTTGGCTGCTTAGCTGTATGAGAAATTATAAATATACACTTGGAAAGTTATACAACAATGCACCACAAAAATCACAGTTCAAAATCACAATAAGAGTACTATAAAGTGAAAATGACTGAGTCTTGTCTTCCAACCATCTCTTAAAATTATACTCATCTCCTCTAAGGTAAATCAGTAAAATGTAAAGGGATGAGCAACATTATGGCTTGCACAAATTCTTATCAGTGATTTTTTGCTTGTTAAAAAATGGGTTCTATTTTTGGACGTATCCTCTTTATAAATCTAGACTCTAACAATAAAGTCCTTAAAAGATAGGACTCCATTAGCCGACTTTCATTTCTACTGATAACCTTAGCATTCTATCAACATGTGTATATTTTATTTTTTAATCCTATAAATTCACTATTTGGTAAAAGTTGTGGAAAATGTCTACTGTCGGACTCTTTGTCACTTAAAAAAAATCTATATCAGCATACTTTGCCTCTGACCAGCTTTCCTACCTAAGAATCTTACTCTGCCTTTTACATTATTCATGTATAAGGAACAACGTCACTCTCCATCTTATTTCTGTTTCTTTCCTTCCCCTGCTCTGCTCAGTGCTGTTAGTACTCCTCACATGTCAACTGCTCCACCAAGGCTTCAGTCCTGTTAAGTTTGAGGTAAATATGTAGTATAATATATTCCAGTATTAGTTTCTCTGGTTGAAAAGCTCTAATGAAAAGGAATACCTGTGCCAAAGCAGGAACATTAAAGTTAGAAATGGAGGAGCAGCTCTGCCTATATGGTAGGCCCAATTTTGCTTGAAAAGCTAGATAGGATTTGAATAGGTTACAGTTTCCAGGAGTCATCACATATTTGCATGCTAACTAGCAAATGTATTATTTATTTATCCTCATGACAAATTATTCTCTCTGATGTGATTTTGAACATCCTGGGCAACATTAAATCTGAATTCTCATCAGTGAAAAACCAGGATTCTGGGTGCAGAGCCATTATTAGCTTGTCCCTAAAGCAGCAGACCAATCTAGATAGGATATTGAAAAGCAGAGACATTACTTTGCCAACAAAGGTCCATCTTGTCAAGGCTATGGTTTTTCCAGTGGTCATGTATGGATGTGAGAGTTGGACTGTGAACAAAGCTGAGTGCAAAAGAATTGATGCTTTTGAACTGTGGTGTTGGAGAAGACTCTTGAGAGTCCCTTGGACTGCAAGAAGATCCCACCAGTCGATTCTAATGGAGATCAGCCCTGGGTGTTCTTTGGAAGTTCAGTTCAGTTCAGTTCAGTCGCTCCGTCATTTCCGACTCTTTGTGACCCCATGAATCACAGCACGCCAGGCCTCCCTGTCCATTACCAACTCCCGGAGTGCACTCAGACTCACGTCCATCAAGTCAGTCATGCCATCCAGCCATTTCATCCTCTGTCATACCCTTCTCCTCCTGCCTCCAACCCCTCCCAGCATCAG
>SJYX01010379.1:362266-374180 GCA_006410675.1 Oreotragus oreotragus
AGCCACTATGGAGAACAGTGTGGAGATTCCTTAAAAAACTGGAAATAGAATTGCCATATGACCCAGCAATCCCACTGCTGGGAATACACACACATGTGTATCCCAGTGTTCATCACAGCACTGCTTATAATAGCCAGGACATGGAAGCAACCTAGATGCCCAGCAGCAGACGAATGGATAAGAAAGCTGTGGTACATATACATAATGGAATATTACTCAGCCATTTAAAAGAATACATTTGAATCAGTTCTAATGAGGTGGATGAAACTGGAACCTATTACACAGAGTGAAGTAAGCCAGAAAGAAAAACACCAATACAGTATACTAATGCATATATATGGAATTTAGAAAGATGGTAGCAACAACCCTATATGTGAGACAGCAAAAGAGACACAGATGTATAGAACAGTCTTTTGGACTCTGGGAGAGGGCAAGGGTGGGATGATTTGGGAGAATGACATTGAAACATGTATATTATCATATATGAAATTAATTACCAGTCCAGGTTTGATACATGAGACAGGGTGCTCAGGGCTGGAGCACTGGAATGACCCAGAGGGATGGGATGGGAAGGGAGGTTGGAGGGGGTTCAGGATAGGGAACACATGTACACCCGTGGCAGATTCATGTCAATATATGGAAAACCACTATAATATTGTAAAGTCATTAACCTCTAATTAAAATAAATAAATTCATATTAAAAAAAAATAAAGTTCTGGTGCCTAAAAATCACTCAGTGTTTGTTAAGTGGGTAGGTTAGCACCCTTTTACTAACACCTTTATGTACATTTTTTAAAAAGTCAGCTTCCCCTCTTTTTTCTTCAAATTTCAAAGTTTTTCGCAAAGCTCCACACAAATTTGGAGTTCGTATTGTGGCCCTCCAACCCTCTTGGCCCTGCATCGCCCCCATGTGGACGTGGGGCCTGTTTATGTGTTACGAAATGTGGATCTCCATTTCAAGTGTTCCTGTGCACAATCATAGAGAGCATGTTTTCCTCAGTCCTAAGAAGCTGCCAAGTGCCTTTGATTTTTGAGGAGTAGAGGACAGCTCCCAATCTGCAGGTCATGCATCCTTTGGAGGCACTGTCTGTCCTCTCCACTTTCCAGTTTTCTCTCTCAAAACACTTTAGTCTTGTGGGCTAGGGAGACCAATGGTTAACCAAATGGTGGATTTTTATGACTCAAAGGAGGAATAAGGGGTGGAGGTATACTCTTCACCTGCTTATAAATATTTTCTATTAATCAGGTTGACAAATTTTAACTGAGAAAGTATTCTTTGCCATTTCCTGTACTAATAAGCTCATGGGTATCTTCAAAAAGCTTTCGATCTGCTATGGAAATATGCCTGTGAACGTGACAAGCAGGCTCATCCATGCACTTATTCCAGGGATTTAACCTGCCTATAAGTTCTCATTTTTCAGCCACTTCATCATAATTATCAGTCCTTTTTGTATCCTCTTGTATCTTCTTAATTGTGGTGCTTTAAATTTGATGCAGCATGCCTACAGATGGCTGACAAATGTAACTTAAGATCTATTTCTTTAGATTCTACTATTCATCCAAGAAACATGTATTAAGTACCTATTAGGCTTTGAGGGTAAAATAAACTCAGTACTAGCCTTTTGTTCCAGGTATCATGACTAGCGGTGGGACAAAAGAGATAAGCATGAAACACGTGAACACAGTGTAACAATAGAGGTGGGTCTCATCTGTGGCTAGACAAGGTAGAACAGTGTGTGTGTCTGTGTGTTGGAGAAGCTGATGAGGCTGCATGGCAGATTTGGAAACTGAACTGTTCCTTGAAGAAATCTGCAGGACAGAAAGAGGCTGTAAGCTTTACTGCCTCAAACAGCATGAGGCCTTAATGTGGCAGTATTAATTGTCGTAGTTTAATGAGATATATATCGATGGTATCCTCTCGTGATTTCTTACATCTCTCTCAAAATAGGTTTTCTATAATATGATATCACCATTCAGGACAGTTAAAATGACAGTTTTATCTTCTAAGCTGTAGCCCTTTCTCTTGGCATTTTTAAGGATATTATTGTTGGCAAACAGGTGAGACCACTGAGCACACTTGGTTTGGGAATACTGTGTGATCTCTAAGGAAGAAGCCTCTGTGAATTTAACAAGCACAGCCTAGACTCTAAGCTTTACCCAAGGCTGTGGAAGGTGTTATTAGAAACACAAGAGAAGAAGACATAGGCCTGGCGGAATCGGAAGAAACTAGGGCCCTTGAGGTTGAGCTCAGCCTCGGGTCTTGCGGGGACTCGTGTTATCACCTTGAACAGATCATTTAAATCTCCTCCAACTCCATTTTCTCATCCATAAACTAGGGACTATTATTTTGGCCGACCTTCACAATAAGATTATTGTAAACATAAGAACTGTTACAGATATACAAAAAGTGTTGTAATTATTGAAGTGTTCCCCAGTTTTTTTTTTTTTTTTCAGATTTCAAACCTACTTTCATGAGAGTGGAAAAAATTTTTATTATCTTTATGGATAAAATTTTCAGTTGGAAGACACACACAAACACATATACATATATTATATGTGTATACATATATTTTCAGTTTTATAGACATATAATTCACACCTCTATAGTATATATGTATATATTATATATACATACATATCTATATGAATGAAATGACTGGAAATCAATTCTAAGTTTAAATTTAATTAATATGCCAAAGCAATGACAGCTTCTGGAATTGCTAACAGATACGAAAGTACAAGAATGAAATGCGTGAGGAGAATGATGCCCAGAATCCTTCCTGGCAGACATACAAATCCATTCAGGCCTCAAGAGAAGGGAAGGGAGATGGCTCACTGCACCAAGCTGGAAAGACATCCGACTGGAGCCTGAGTCACTGGACTGTGGTTAGTGTCCCCACGCCCTTTCATAAAATATGTCCCCAACATAGTGTCCCCACGCCCTTTCATAAAATATGTCCCCAACATAGTGTCCTCATGCCCTTTCATAAAATAACCTGTATAAAGAAGTCAGCAGCCTTCTAAGAGGCATCTGTTTCATGTGCTGAGGATGGCTATATTATTGGATGAACAAGGAGGAAAAAAGGTTTACTGCAGAGTGATTTTATAAGGGCAGAGTCACCTCAGTTACAGACAAGATTTAACAATCTGAAGTGAATTCATTATAATACTATTCACTTAGAAACAAAAATGTCATTTCTCATGACCCAATAAATGAAGTGTAATTACTGAAAGCATATAAATGATAGAACTGAAAATGTTCTCCTCCTGATCATGCTTATGACAAGAAGCAATTTCACATATCTAAATCACTGATACCCAGGGAGAAACACCCTGAGACAGACCAAACACTTTGGACAGAATGTCGACAATAAAGATCATGCTACATACTCAGTCGTCTGAGAGATCTAGAGCTTTTTGACAACTGCTAAAACTCTAATGTGAGTTTCACGCCCTCAGGAAATATTTAACTCACTTTGAAATTTATTTGCAGTGATAGAAACCTGGGAATATTACTGAAAATGCCTAGGATGGCCTCTGGCCTTCAAAGCTGAGCTTTGACCTGTTTAAACTTAACCAGTGGCCTCCTACCACTCTTTCCTTTCAGAGATTTCAATCCTCTGTAATGTAAAGATCATAAACAAACAATCCTCTGATTGCTTCTAATGAAAACATTCATAAAATTATTCATATAACAGTCAAGTGAAGTCAAGTATGGCATTCTGTGCTTACCCAGGAACCACCAAGTCAGTCTTTCATCTCTTTCAGCTTTGGACTACTGAATGCTCAATTTTTAAGCATTATTAGAAAAAAGATCATTTGGTGAAGCACTTCTCCCAGAAAAAAATCTTGCTAAATGACTTCTTATTCTTAAAACGATGCCAATTCCTTTCCTAAAAGTGTATGCACCATTCAATGATATATGATTAGAAATTATGAGGCCAATTTTCCAAAGGTGTTTCTTCATTTGCATCAGCAAAAAAAGAAGTACTTATAATTGTCCATGCAAATCAAGGACTTTCATATGCAAATACTTATATGTGAATGTCATTATGCTGCTCCAATATACGGATTGAAGTTTTAATCTATTATACAAATAAATGTGTAAATATGCATTTGTATTTTTCGTTAGGAAAAAAAAGAAGTGTCCATACGTATAACTATTGATAGAAACAGAAAGGAAAGAGCCAGCAAAGGTCACCTGTTATATTCCAGATGGTGCTATTTTCACCAGCTAACATGTTACAAACAGAACTGCTTCTTTCTTCTCACCCTCGTGCCCTGTTACAGAATCTTGATCATGAATCCAGACTTCATATTTTATTATGACCAATTCACTCTGTGGAACACAGTCACCCTCACTTTGCATTTTGGTTATCAATGAGTCTACCCATCCTCCAGGTTTCTAGATGTGCCTGAACTCCATTGCTGTTTGAGCTGCATTCCCCATAGATGTCTCAACCTAACATAAATCAAACTGTGCAACTGATTCTAGGGAAGTGGTGTTACTTGTTTTACCTAACTAGAAGCCAAGTTCCAGTCCAACTGAAATGCATGGTACATAAATGTTTACCCAAAGCTGCCTCATCTGTCATATATTTTTGAGAAATTACAATTACCCCAGGGGGAAAAATGTGCAAAGGGACAATTGTTTGATCTAGAAATATAAGCCATGTGACCAACACAAAACTAAAGACTTGTGTACCACCATAATAAACTAACAACTCTCACCTTGGGGAATCTTGTCCTCCACACGGAAAAGCAGTACAAAGAGACAGATCTATTTACTGGAGAAGATGTTAGTACTAACTGACAAGGTGGCTCATTTCAGTTTGACCCAGAGAGGATATTTCATTTTAGTTTTACTCAGAGAGGTAAATTATGCAGGGCTGTCAAACCAGGAACATTTCTCCTACTTTCCTCCATTTTCCCAACAGACAGCGAAAACTAATGACTGGAATAGATTTGCTTCATTTGACTACAGATCATATCGTATCTTATACGAAATCTGAAAAAGAGAAAGATTTACAAGTGACAACTAGTGATCCTCTTACTGGAAAACGTGATGATATAAGCTGTGACAATATTTTTGATCTGAGAGTGTAGCTTATGGTTTGGATAATTATATTTATCTTGCTTTCAGGGGCAAGAAGAAGCTGGGATGATGTGACCTAGATGAAAGGTATTAAAATTACTAGAACATTTAAATGGTTTAATAGGGACAGCAAGACAGAATATGGAAGTAGCAGACATCATTACAGCAAGTCACAGCGTAAGTGGAAAAAAAAAAAAACCTAATTCTAGTTGCAAAGAAAACTGACAGGTCACAGGTTACATTAAAGATTCCNGATGAAAGGTATTAAAATTACTAGAACATTTAAATGGTTTAATAGGGACAGCAAGACAGAATATGGAAGTAGCAGACATCATTACAGCAAGTCACAGCGTAAGTGGAAAAAAAAAAAAAGCCTAATTCTAGTTGCAAAGAAAACTGACAGGTCACAGGTTACATTAAAGATTCCAGGGTTTCTCAGAACTGTTGGGGAAAAGTGAAAGGAAGGACCAGTCAATGTGCAACTGCTTTTGTAAATGTTACTGAAACACTATCCTTATCTGCACATTGGTGTGGCCTGAAGTATATGCATTGCAATAACAGTAATATTCCCAATTTCTATCCAATCAGTAAAATTAAACCTTTCAAAGCACTTTCATGAATAAAGTAATATTACTAATTTTACTGAAATCTGAAAGTGGTCATTGGATATTCAGACCTGGTCCTACTTCAATCACATTTCAGCCTGTGCAACAGGAAAAAAAGTTGTAATTGGTTATTACTTGAAGAGCCACAGGACTTTATGAAACTCTGTGAATGTAAAAGTTCATAAAAAATATGAACTGGGGGGAAAACAGCAAAAATATCATTTAATAATTTTATTGAACAGAAAGACTTTCATTGTTGCACCTTATCCTGAGGCAGCAGCACTGGCCTATTATCTCATAAATCTGGGTTGGAAGCCACAAAGCCCTGCGTGGGTGGGAAGTAACAGGGTTAGAATAAAATCAAGATCAGATGGTAAAGGAAATGATGTGTTCGTCCTTTCAAAGGGGCCTACTGGAGAAACACAAACACAATGTTGAATCCAATATCACTCTGCATAGACATGTGCATTTTTCATCACAGTGAGAGACATTTGTATTATGGTATCTCGGAGGTGATATAAACAAAATAGAAGACAATTTCTGGTTTCCCAAATAACGGCTTCCCAGGTGGTTCAGAAGTAAAGAATCTGGCCTGCCAAAGCAAGAGATGCAGGAGATGCAGGTTTGATCCAGGATCGGGAAGATCCTCTAGAAGAGGAAATGACTCCAGTATTCTTGCTGAGAAAAGAGGAACCTGGTGGGCTATGGTCCGTAGCGTCGCAGAGTTGGATGCTACTGAGTGGCTGAGCATGTACAGGCATAGTGTGATATGCTTGCTCTCCATGAAACTAGGTAAAGCCATCAACTCTACTTCACTAACTTAAGATGGGAAAATAATATAACTACAAAAATACGGAGCAAAGCCTAATCTCCAGTGTCTACAGAACCTCCCCCTCTTTTTACAGACAGCTATGGAGATATATAATTTATCATCCATTCTTGTCGTTTAAGTAGATGCATTCAGATAATTTCCCAAGATTATTCTTAATGGAACTGTATGAGTGTCAGTCAAAAATATCACAAAATCCAATGTTAATCCCTCGTCTAATAGAAGTTAAAAGGTAGTTTGATCTTGCATGCTGCCAACCAGCCTCTAGCCCTGCATTGTGCTCTCCCTCTGATTTCCATCATAGACAATTTTATCTCTCAGAAGAGTATGAAGTATAATCACATTGTAATACAATAGGGGGTGTGTGTACTTGTAAGCAAATACTTATCTTTAGGAAAAACCTCTCTGGATCTTACACCCTACTGGGACTGGCAGGCCCACCATCTCCTGCCACTCAACACAAATACATCTCAGCATCAAGCAGTTAATAGATACTGACACATGAAGCGCTTTGCCTTAATAGATCTATATTTATATCTAGCTTGTTTCAAGTTCAATTTGCAAGGGAGCCTTATCTTGGTTGCTATCAAATATGCTACTTACCCTGCCATTTCCACCTGACAGCACCTGATGGTACAGATCTCATTTCAGAGAAACCCACAGCTGCCTTTCCCACTCACACAAGCCTTCTGGGCCATCACATTATCATATCTATACTCATACTGTTTTCTGTTTTTTCCCCCTCATCTCCTGGCCAACCTTATTTATCTCCAACACTGAACTCAAAGGTTGCGTCCTCTGCCAACCCTTCCTTGATCTCAATACTCACTGTGCAACTGACAACATCGTCTCTTAGAGAGGGCATCCCTAGTAGCTCAGTTGGCAAAGAATCTGCCTGCAATGCAGGAGACCCTGGTTTGATTCCTGGAGCAGGAAGATCCACTGGAGAAGAGATAGGCTACCCACTCCAGTATTCTTGGGCTTCCCTGGTGGCTCAGCTGATAAAGAATCTGCCTGCAATGTGGAATACCTGGATTTGATCCTTGGGTTGGGAAATGCCCTGGAAAATGGAACAGCTACCCACTCCAGTATACTANGGCTACCCACTCCAGTATTCTTGGGCTTCCCTGGTGGCTCAGCTGATAAAGAATCTGCCTGCAATGTGGAATACCTGGATTTGATCCTTGGGTTGGGAAATGCCCTGGAAAATGGAACAGCTACCCACTCCAGTATACTAGTCTGAAGAATTCCATAGACTGTATAGTCCATGGGTTCGCAAAGCGTCAGACATGACTGAGCGACTTTCACTTTCTCTTAGAGAATTGCCTTGAATACATTTCAAACAAAGCACCTGTGATGCATTTTGCCTTTATTTATTTATTACCTTGTCTCTAATTAGTATTTAAGGCCTCTGAAGACAGGAATTGGGAAAGCATCTTTGTTTGTACTCCCAGTACAAAGTACAAACAAAGTACTATGCCTATATCTAAGTGCTCCGTACATGCATTTCCATTGAATCTTTGCAGAGATGTTATATTGTTTATTCTATTAGAATATATTTCTCTATTCTATTAGAATTTAGTTTTAAAGAGAATACATAAACTAAAATCTGTTCACACTGACAACCATTTTTCTGTATCTTGTCTACCTTGTCTATCTTCGCGTACGTGTGTGTGTGTGTGTGTGTGTGTGTGTGTGTGTGGTGGTGGTGGTGATGATAGTTTACTTCTGAGTCGTGTTCTACTCTTGAGACCCCATGGACTGTAGCCAGCCATGCTCCTCTGTCCTGAATTTCCCAGGCAAGGATATTGGAGTGGGTTGACATTTCCTTCCCAACCTTGGGATCCAACCTAGGTCTAAATTTTCATGGGCTTCTCAGGTGCCTCAGTAGGAAAGAATCTGCCTGCAATACAGGAGACTTAGGTTAAATCTCTGGGTTGGGAAGATCCCGTAGAAATCCCCTAGAGTCTGGAGGGCTACAGTCCATGCAGTCGCAAAAGAGCTGGACATAACTTAGCGACTAAACAACAGTGACGCACAGCACATATTCAGAGCATTTGTTCGCAAGGTTTTTCCAAATTCTTAATTGGTTCCAAACAGCACAGTCAACTTAACAGGGCAATATGGTGAAGTCTGTAATCATAGATTTAGTCCCAATAATAAATATTACAAACCCTGTAGTAAAAGTCACTCATCAGTTATCTAAAAAGTACAACTTTGTGTCCTGTCACTTCACCAAGTGTCTGAGTATCATTGTGAAGTAATTATGAATGAGCACATGGTCTCATTTCCCTTCCTCTTCCCTTTGTAAATTAAGTTAGCAAACACTTGAGAGCCTACTACGTGTCCTATGCCTACATTAGAAAATCAAAAACTAATAAAACAGAGTCCCTGTCCTAAAGGAGCTCATTTTTCAGAAAATGAATTTTATCACAAAAGTATTATGATATGTATGATGAGTAGTCCCTGTTCTAAAGGAGCTCATTGTCTATAAAAGGAGTTTATAGACACAAATATCCATTATGGTATCTATGATGAGAATTATGATGAAGATAAACACAGAAACCAAAGTGCAAGAAACAAAGGAACTTTAGGTGTGCCTTACCACTAGAATCCCTTGTAGAGTTCTGAGAATAATATCTATGTGAACCTTCTCTTCGGCTATTAAATGTCCCTTCCAATGATACCAAAAAAATCTTTTATTTTCACTAAAATAGTAGTCTGCATGCTAAGTCTCTTTAGTCATGTCTGATTCTTCATGACACTATAGACTGTAGCCCACCAGGCCCCTTTGTCTATGGGATTCTCCAGGCAAGAATATTGGAGTAGATTGTCATGCCCTTCTCCAGAGGAATCTTCTTTACCCAGGGATTGAACCCACATCTCTTATGCCTCCTGCATTAGCAAGCGGGTTCTTTACCACTAAAAAGTGTCACCTGCCTATCCAAAGGTATTTTATCCTTTGGATAATGATATTCTATATTCTGTTCTATATTCTGTTGGATATTCTATATTCTGTTCTATGTTCTATATTCTGTTCGATATTCTATATTCTGTTCTATGTTCTATATTCTGTTGGATATCGAGGCATTTTCTCCACCTTATTTAAATCTATGAGGTTTCTTTCCCCATGTTATTTTAGTTAATCTAAATACTCATATATTATTTGCATTGGTTGTCGCATTAGATGGATAATGAATAGATACTCTACTCAATTTAATTCTATTGTCTGACTGGAACAGTTTAGCTCAAGACAGCCACAACATGAATGACTGTCCAGTATTTCTCTTAGGAAGTCTAGCGATAGAGACACTCTCACTATACTATAAATTTTGGCATCCAAATTTATAGAGCTGATGACTGTCTCAGTAACTCTGGTGCTGAGTCCTGGGCCAGCTCCACCAGTTGGCTCTGCAGGGGTAAGACTTGTACGTGAGGGATTTTACATAAGAACACCTATCCTTGAGGAAAAAAAAAAAAAATGCAGCAGTCAATGGAAATGTGTATGTGACTACTTGTAGTGTGTATGAATGTGTGTGCATAGATAGTTTTCAGTACAGAGAGAGATATCTGGAGTCTAACTAACACCAAAGGTTTGAAGAGTTTGGAAGGAGAGCAGAACCTGCCATATGGTGGTATAAATTAACCACTGACAGTGCTTGGATTTTATGTTCTCTCTAAAGCTTGAAATGTGGGAAAGAAAACTATGGTTAAATGGCTGTGCAGACAATTTTAGCGACAGCTTCTAAAACTGGTAACTCAGCTTCTGTTCCATGCTTTCCTGCAAATCTTAAGCATTTTTGCTACAGAAAAAAAAAAAAAGTCCATAAAACTTAAACTGTCATTATGGGTAAGCTAAACACAAGTGAAGCCATTTTATTTCATCTATTTGACCTTTCATGAGGACAGTTATTTACTTCAGTATTCTTTCTTGTTCAGAGACATAGCATAATGATATTAAAGTGGTCTGGCTGGGTTTGAGTTCCTGAAAATAAGAGATTTGGGTATGTAATAAACATTCTGAATTAGTAATCCTTCTCCAACCAACAACTAATATTGAGAGCTGAAGTCAAAATGGAAATGCTGCCTAAATCATTTACCACAATTCCCTTACTTTGAATAACAGCTGGAGTCTTTCCTAAGCAACATGAGGTCTATAGATGTTCTAGAAAGTGTCAGAAACTGGCATGTATATACAACTTATTCTACTTTATCTCCAGGGACCCTAAGTCTTGTTAGTTAATCATTCTCAGTTGAAGACCAATTATCTCTAGATTATGTCTCTTGTATCCTCTTACAAGAAACACACCAAAGCCATAAACTTACATTTGGGAATCTCTGAGCTGCATGAGATAACTCTCCTTTCCCTATTTTTTCAGTTAATTCATTAATTCAATAAAGTTTAAGAGTTCGCTACAAGCTAGAAATTATGTTAGGTACTGCTGCTGCTGCTGCTAAGTCACTTCAGTCGTGTCCGACTCTGTGTGACCCCATAGACGGCAGCCCACCAGGCTCCCCCATCCCTGGGATTCTCCAAGCAAGAATACTGGAGTGGGTTGCCATTTCCTTCTCCAATGCATGAAAGAGAAAAGCGAAAGTGAAGTCGCTCAGTCTGTCCGACTGTTAGCGATCCCATGGACTGCAGCCCACCAGGCTACTCCGTCCATTGGATTTTCCAGGCAAGAGTACTGGGGTGGGGTGCTGTTGCCTTCCCCGATGTTAGGTACTAAGAAAACAAAAATCTATAAAATTCTACTGTGATGAAGTGAGGTCAACAAGTCTTCCCAGTAAGCAACTATGAAGATGTACAAAACTGTCAAAAAAAAAAAAAAAAACTTTAGCACTCTGGAAATTCATCAAAACCATAGGAAAACAGAAATATTTATTTATTAAAATGATCAAACTACAATTGGGAACCATAGGAATTTGTGATGTTCTTCCCTAGGACTGATCCTATTCCTGGTTCCTCAGTGTGATAGCCAACCAGGGTGGAGCAGGCCATGAAAAGCAGTAGCCATATTGACACTGCAAGGGGTGTGAGTAATCACTTGACGTGGAGTGTTGCTGCTATGGACTCACAAACTAGCTGCAGGTATTAACAGAGATTTCTAGAAGATTAGGTGGTTATGTAAAGCTCAATAATTTCTCCGCATATCCTGGAAAGACCCAAGGCTGTGTGCATGTACACTAGAGTGGGTGCAAGCCACTAAAATTTCCCTAGCTGATGGAACCTCAATGCATGAACAGAGGAGACATGAGAGAAACTATCATAAAATTAAAGCAGGAGAGAGTTGAAGTCAGTCTAAGCTATGAATGCAGTTGACACAAAGATTCATCAGCAAAAAAAAAAAAAAAAGGAAGACATGGGTTTGAGACTGTCTCTTA